>KB665555.1:119413-133704 GCA_000349065.1 Anopheles quadriannulatus | reverse complement strand
CGGGAATTCGAGCAAATTCCCTTAAACTGGAGCCTTAAACTTTCCTTAAACTGCACCAGTTTAAGGGAATTTAGAAAAAGGCCTTTAAAATCAACTGTGATGCGGCTTTTTCGTTGTTTTCGTCTAGATTCGCTCGAAAATGATGTTTTCTATCGTTATAGTTGGTCATGTAGCCATTTTATACTTAAATAATATCGATTTTTGATAAAATAACGTCACACAAAATTTGCTTTTGTTTTTCATTAAAAAATCAAAGCTACGAATATAAAATGAGCTCGACGTCATCGTGCATCGATAGAAGAAAGTCAAATTTACGAACTCACCAAATCTTAGCGCTTTCAATACACTTGATCACACACAAATTTCAGGCGTATCGACTAATCGAGCAGATATGGAAAAACAATTTCGAGCAAATGTCACTTGGGGTTCCAATCGTTTCAGGAAGTTCCTCACATGTCAATAACATGAAATGGCGTTAGACGTTAATTGTCATCTTGTTTTAGGTGAGGCAACCTTGTGTTCATACAAATCGATGCTACAATTCCGTATCGTGTCGACGAATGGACTTTCGTCGAAAATGACCTCGATTTTCTTTCATCGAACTAGCAGTGCGTTCTTCCTGACGAAACTTCTGGCCAGTGATTGCAGCAAAAAAGCCAATCTCCGAACGGTTCACCGTCGAACAAATTGCACGTACGCCACTCTGCCGTCGAAAAAGGCAAAGGCACCGAAATACGTTCATGTCGCCACCCCAGACAGTTATTCGTGTGAAAATTCGCATCTTGTAGAGTGTTATTAAAGTCGGTGAAGTTTTCGTGATTGGTTGCAAAAGATTAGAGTAAAATCTGGTAAATTACTCGCGTGCGACTCATTTTTCCTCGTTCGCAGTGAAAAACTGTCGGCCAGACATTATCGGCAATCGCCAATTGGTTCTCCGTTGGTGCTGAGTCCAATCGGCTACCGATGTGAGCTAGCCATTAACGCCAAGTGCAAACAAAAGTGAATTATCCAGCAGGCCCTTTTTTCATCATTCACTTCCGCCTCAGCAATTGCAATCAAATATGTTACCGATGTGTAATGTTCGCCCGTGAAGTAATTGCTTGGGCCGCTAGGGAGGACGATAAGTGAAACGGTAGGGGGGAAAACGCGAGAGAAAACCCAAAAATGTGTACGTATGGTGTCCTTGGTTGAAGAAAAGTCTACCTTGCTTCCCATAATCCAAGTTGAGTGGTAAAGCAAATCAATTGCATTACACCATCTTTGAGTCCGGTTGTTCTGTTGGCACTGAAAGCTATGGTAGTAACCAAGAACGATGAAAAGTAAGTCCAAAAACTCTTTGACGAACGGGAGTGGTAGTAGCGGTAGTAGCAGTAGTGGCAGTGGCAGTGATAATTACGCCAATGGTAGCAGCAACTACGGGCCCGCCGGGGCATCGATGACAGGCACAGCGGGGAACAGTGGTGCCTCCGCTGGGACCATGAATGGAGGCAGCAGCAGACACCCACAATCCTCTTCCAGCCTGAGTGCTGAGAATATTCCATGTCGAACTATTTCCGCTACCGATATCAGAGTGGCGAGTGTGGATGCGGATTGTCTAGACCAGCAGCAGCCTCAGCAACCGATGAACCATCACAATAATCCGCACCGACCACATATATCGCTGGATAAGTGCGATGATTTTCAATTCAATGTTCCGCCGGAAGCTCCTGTTTTCGAGCCGTCGGAGGAAGATTTTAAAAATCCCCTCGTGTACATCAACAAAATTCGTCCGACCGCAGAAAAGTTCGGAATTTGCAAAATTCGTCCACCGAGCGTGAGTATATTCAATATAGGAGCTTGTTTTTTTTTCTTTCTTATTGTTCATACATTATTAAATCCATAAAAAAGTTCGCCACGTTGTTTTTGAAATGTAAAATAAAATGCATGCTTACGTACCTTCTTGATGGGTGGCTGTTTGGTTGCTTAGAAACTGATAACCGTGTAAGAATATGACTAAAAATAATGTGTCTTCTTTTTGTATCGATTTTACTCCGTTTTTATCCTGCGATCGATGGTGCACCTTGCAGTCCTGGCAGCCTCCCTTCACTGTGGATGTAGAAAAGCTGACCTTTACGCCACGCATTCAGCGGTTGAACGAACTGGAAGCGGAAACACGCATTAAACTTAACTTTCTCGATCAGATTGCCAAGTTTTGCGAGTTGCAAGGGACAACTCTCAAGATACCGATGGTGGAAAGAAAGCCGCTAGATCTGTACACCCTACATAAGATCGTTAATCAAGAAGGAGGCCTGGAAGTGGTTACAAAGGAGCGCAAATGGTCCAAAGTAGCATGTCGTATGGGCTACCAGCAAGGCAAGAGCGTTGGATCAAATCTGCGAACTCACTACGACCGATTGCTGTATCCGTTTGATGTGTATCGCTCGGGCAAGGTGGTGGATTTGGCAAACATTGACCCAGAGCCATCCGAAGACTGCGAGTATGAGCCGCACTGTATTGAGTCACGTCAACAGGTTCAACCTCCGATGACGGCAGCTCGTCGCTCCCAGCGGTTTGCCCAGCAACAGAACAACAGCAAACCCTCATCGACCACCGGAAGCAGTGCCGGTGGAAGTGTGCGTGGTTCATCCGACGAGATGTCTCCGAGCAAGAAAGAGTTGCGACACAGAAGCATGCTTGAGTTTGCGAGTAAATTAGCGGCCGCCGCCCGAGACCAAGCGGCAACAAACGGCGGTGCGTCGAAGGAGGAAAAAGTTGGAGTCGGTGGAACGCACGGTTACGATCCGATGGCAAAGTACATTTGTCATATGTGCAATCGTGGTGATGTCGAAGAATCGATGCTACTGTGCGACGGATGCGATGCTTCGTATCACACGTTCTGTCTAATGCCGCCGCTACAAGACATTCCGAAGGGAGACTGGCGCTGTCCTAAGTGCATCGTGGAGGAACACTCAAAACCGGTGGAAGCGTTTGGGTTTGAGCAGGCACAACGTGAGTACACACTGCAGCAGTTCGGCGAGATGGCTGATCAATTCAAATCGAACTACTTTAACATGCCGGTTCATCTCGTACCGACCGAGCTGGTGGAGAGAGAATTTTGGCGCATCGTATCATCTATTGACGAAGACGTGACGGTAGAGTATGGGGCCGACTTGCACACGATGGACCATGGCAGTGGATTTCCTACCAAGTCGTCGTCTCTTTCGTCCACTGATCAGGAGTATGCAGAGTCGAGCTGGAACCTCAATAATTTGCCCGTGCTTGACGAATCAATCCTTGGACACATTAATGCCGATATCAGCGGCATGAAGGTACCATGGATGTATGTTGGAATGTGCTTTGCCACGTTCTGTTGGCATAATGAGGACCACTGGAGTTACTCCATTAACTATTTGCACTGGGGAGAACCGAAAACATGGTACGGTGTGCCCGGCAGCCGAGCAGAAGATTTTGAGCTAGCGATGAAATCGGCTGCCCCGGAGTTGTTCCATTCGCAGCCGGATTTGCTGCACCAGCTGGTTACAATTATGAATCCCAACATTCTGATGAACGCCAACGTCCCTGTTTACCGGACGGATCAGCACGCGGGCGAATTTGTCGTAACATTCCCGCGTGCGTATCACGCCGGCTTTAACCAAGGATACAACTTCGCCGAGGCAGTCAATTTTGCGCCGGCTGATTGGATGAAGATGGGCAGAGAGTGCGTCAACCACTATTCAAAGTTGCGGCGGTACTGCGTATTTTCTCATGATGAGCTCGTTTGCAAGATGGCACTGGAACCAGACAGGCTGAATTTGGGTATTGCAACAGCATGCTATATCGATATGGCAGAGATGGTTGACACCGAGAAGAAACTACGAAAAAATCTTCTAGAATGGGTAAGTTACTGGAAGGTTTCTGTAGTGGTTTCTGAGATTTAATTCCTTTTTTCACCATTTGTGTATTTTGATAGGGTGTATCGAATGCTGAACGGGAGGCATTTGAGCTGCTGACGGACGACGCTAGACAATGCGAGATTTGCAAAACTACCTGCTTCCTTTCGGCGGTGAATTGTAAATGCACCAAGAACCTGGCTTGTCTGCGCCATTTTGCTGAGCTGTGCGAATGCCCCCCGGAAAACCACACCCTCAAGTATCGGTACACACTGGACGAGTTGCCGTTGATGGTGCAAAAGTTGAAGGTAAAGGCAGAATCGTTTGAGAAATGGTTGTTCCGTGTGCGCGACGTTCTTGATCCATCGGTTGCGAGTAGCATTACACTCGAGGAATTGCAAAGCATAGCGCATGAAGCCGAAAGTCAAAAGTTCCCCAACAGCGTTATTCTGGAGCGTTTAAATCTGTCAATATTGGAGGCCCAGAAGTGCATTACGGTCATTCAGCAGCTTGATATTAATAAAATACGAACGCGCACGCGAAATTCTTTAGAGTGTGCCAAATACAAGCTGTCGATGGATGAGCTGGAGTTGTTCATCAACGAAATCAACAATCTCCGATGTGTAATTCGAGAGGGTGACAGTGTACGAGAGCTGCAGCGCATCGGGCAAGAATGGCTGCGCCAGGCAGATAAGGCATTGAAATTGCGCTTTAAGGATACGAATGTGCAGCAGCTGAATCAGCTGATCGAAGAAGGAAATGCGCTATGCATTGAGTTGCCGCAAATTGCGGAGTTGCGGGATCGACTTACGCAGTACAAATGGTATCGAGAGGTGCGAACCTTACGTGAAAATACGGTCGATCGCTTGTCGCTGGAGGAAATTAAAAAGCTCATCAATGAAGGAATGCGAATACTACCGCACACAGTATTAGAGAAGGAACTGTCACAGTTGCACGGTATTATGTTGCAGGTAAGTTTATGAAATTAAATATTTTTGCATGTTTTGCAGTTAACCAATGACTATTACTTCTCGTTACTGAATTTCTTGTTAGATTGTGGATTGGGAGCAATCTGCTAACCAATGCTTCAAAACGGAAACGCAGCATAAGATCAGCGAAATTGATAGTCTTCTAGAGCGTGCGCAAAATATCGAGGAGTTCTTGCCATTGGCCGGTCAGCTGAAAGACGCGTTGCATAAATCGAAGGAATGGTTACATGCGATCGAAACGCTAGAAAGTAGCAAAAATTATAACTTTTTCCACACACTCCAAAATCTGGCCAACCGCGCCAAGCTGCTGCCAGTAGAGGTGGAAAGCAAGCTGCTGTGTGAAACCATTTTCGGTACAACAACTGCGGGCGGTGGCTGCTACAATCGAAATGGTGGTCAGATGCTACTGTTCAACTCAATGGGTTTCATCGGGGCTAGTGGCGACGAGTGGCGCAATAAATCGTCTTTGCCTGCATCGTCGCAGAAGCGAAAAAGAAATGGTTCAATCTCCAATCTGGACGATCCGGTAATACCTGGTAGTGGAATGGAAACAATCATGAAAAAAATAAAGGAGGACAGTAGCATCGCCGAACAGGATAAGAGATTGCTGCGAGCTAAGCTGCTATTGGACTGGAACGAGTCGGATGGTGGCATGGGAACCAGCAGCGATAAAAACATGCTCGGACGCTACGACAATATGAAGCAGCAGCAGGAAAATCGTTTGAATTGTAGCAGTGGTTGCGATGTGGTTTATCATTGCGCCAAGTGCTACGAGATGGTGGCAAAAGCGAATGTGTTACGGAAGTATCGGCATAAGCAGCATCATCATCATTGCCGGCATCATGAAAGGCACAGCAAGGTAAAACAGGAGCAGAATCATCAGCAGCACAGTAATAGTAGTAGTTTGTCATCTATGGAACAATTGTTGCAAATGAAAACTTTAAGCGAGGATGATTTTCTTCCCGAGAAGGAAGGAGCAAGTGAAAGGACGACAACAGCTGAAGGAGGAAGCAGTTTTGACGATTTTTCCTTTAAATTTGGCGAACACGACGAAGCGGAAGACGAGCTAGACGACGAAGAGGCGGCAGATGAGGTTAAAGCAGAAGATGAGGACGAGGATGAGGAAGAAGCTGCCTGTCTTGGACCGCCGGGACGGAATGGGTGCCATGGTTGCAAACCGCCGGACGAAAAGGAACGGAAACCAAGTGCGTTGTTGCCGGCATGCACAAGCGCTAGAATAAAAGAGGAACCGCTAGACGATGTGGAGCACCTCGATGAAGAGGAAAGAGAGATGCGACACAGCTCTAAAGTCCCTGGTGGAGAAGGGGCCGTGACCGGTGCAACTAAAACCATCTGTCCCAAGAGCACTAGTCAACCGTTGGCAGTGGTGTCTGCAAATGGCAAAAGTCATGCCAACGGTGCCAACGGCGTTAGTACCTCTACGAACGCTTCTTATCCACCGCACGACCGGCAGCGACAAGAACACAACCCACAGAGCAATCTAACAAGCTTATGATGACACAGACAGCGATCCATCGTCGAGGGATACGGAAACAAATGAGGTGGAGTTATTGAGAGTTAACGAGTGACTGAAATAAGTGAATTTGAGTATATTTACTTCAGCGCATATTTGTGTGTTGAAGTGACAAAAAACCTATACAAAAAGGTGTAAAAAGGTATAAAACGGCCCACCTGATGATTCTTATCCTCCGTTTTGATGAGGTCGAAGAGAATGAACAAATTAAGGAAGAGGTAGTAAGGTCCGAAAATGAATTGTTTCGGTTAAATTATTAGACACTAGCTTTTTTGTTAGTTAGTAAGTTTTGGAAACAGATTTTCTCAACTGGACTAGAGTTCATAACACAAAAAAAAAGAATTCCTTTGAGAAAAAAGCAGAATTAGTGGACGAATGCTTGAAATAAGTGTATTTTACTTCTGCTTGTATAGTCTTTTCGCAGAAGATGTTTGTAGTAGAAGTGTTAGAAATGAGAAAGTAGCAGTAGGACAAAGGTAATTAACGTTAGGAATCGTAGACCATCATCGCATCCTTACGATATTTTGATACACGTTTTTGTTCTTACATTGAAGCAAAAGCATGCCAATAGTGTTTGGGCAATAGAAGGACAAATGCCAGTGATTGACATTGTGCTGGCAATGTATTTAAAACAAGGGTGCGCATGTTGAACTGGCAACTATGACGATTAGCACTACTATTACTACTGCTACTACTACTACTACTGCTACTGCTGCTGATGATATGGCCGTTCGCCGTTGCCATTGTTGCAAGAATGCAACCAGGTCTTGCCCGCTGCATTCGGAAGAAAGATGCAATGCGCGTACGCATTATGTAGTACCTTTTTTAAGCTCCTAAATGCAATGCGTTAGTTGAACGTTCTGCATTACATTGACGTGTTTATGGCTTGCAAGATTCCTCTCTTGTTAGGGGTGTTGTCAAAAGCATGCTCTCCATATGCTTATTTTTAATTGTAACATACACAAACGGTTCAAACCAGCAGCATATGTCACGTTTGTGCAATTTGCGATCGAAGTAGACAACACATGGATAAATTTAATAAGTATTTCCTTTTCAAGTTTCGTTTGCTATGCTACGGTACTGCGTTTCAATCCAGCTTCATGGGGAAATGGGGTGGTGTAGATCTCTATAATAAGGCTTAATAAGGCTTAATTAAGGTCCTGCAGGAATAATTAGCAAGCATGAAAAGAAACTAATCTTACGTAGATAATTCTGCGCATCCACCAAACCACACTCACGCACCTTTAAGCACTTTTGGACCAGACCGCAGGGTTAGAATTATTTGTGAGTGGCTGCTCTGTGAAAAACTTGCAGCAATTTGAAATCATCAAATAAAAATTAATTATATAGCCCTGTTTCGTTCTAGTAATAAACAATCAAGGCTAGCTATAGAATATTGTGTTATTTTTCTTTTCGAATGTATCACAAAAGCCATATGTATATGAACGGTATATTTTCAATTTGCATTTATATCTCTTTAGTCCACACAATAACAATTCAGTCGAACTTAAGCTGATCGGCTTCTATTGTTTCAATTATGCATCAAGTATAGAATATTAAATCCTAACTACACTCTCCATTTTATTTCAAAGTTGTCCACAGTTGACAGTAATAAAAGATAGAGCCTTCAGATGTCGCTTGCAATAGTGCAAGGAAAGGAGTCTTCTCTGCACTATCTGGGGTGTGCAGCATATGTTCATGTCTGGTACTGAACGAGCCTCCAAACATTGATCTTAGTTGTACAGTTTGGTAGCTGTAAATACAAAACCGGTTTTAAATGTTCTTCTTCGTAAATTTGAAGTAGGTATTCTTCTGAGGAACTATTAAATGTCTGCCTTCTTCATTAATGAATATCCCAATGCTTCCGTACACCATTGCGCGTAATTAAGCTATTCCGGTAATTAAGCTTTTCCGGAATATCAATTCTATAAATGGAACGAGTGCAGCGTGTGGGGAGTTTGTTTGCTTGTTTGTTTATTTGTTTCATTCATTGTTTGGATTTTCCTCCTTATGATGACACAAGATCAGAAACGTAGATTTCTATCAAACGTGCAACATGCCTTGGGATAGTAACGTTACGCAATTTACGTACGCGGTAAACGAACACGTTTTCTCACACATTTCGGTTTCTGGCTATTTCGATTTAAAGTAAAATGGATTAATTAAATCACCAAAAGGATTTATCCGCAAATGGGACGCGGCTACGGTTAAACTACCATGCACAGAACCGGTCCTGTGCAAAGCCCAAAGCTTACGCTTACGGAAGGTCCCAAACGGGAATCCCCGTAAAGCGAGAAATTCCTGCTGACTACAGTATAGCACTGTTTTTTTTCGGATCGGTTACGGATCGAATACATACACTTTGGCACAGCGGCTTCGTGAATCAAACCGCCGTACGACTCCGTGGAGCATCAATAACTATCCCTCCAGCGAGTGTACTGACGGCATTGACATACACCAGGGACGAACCGTAGCCATTGGGTGTATAAGTCAAAACGGGCTGACCGGATCAAGTTTATAGGGGTCATCTCATCTCTTGAAGTTCCTTGATAACTGATAGAGAGAGGGTGCCGTTTATGCATATGTGTGTGAGTGTATGTGTGTGTATTTGTCTTCGCAGAAACGTACCGCACTATGGGCGGAGTTGCGATTAGTTTACCCGTGATGATTCGATATAAAAGATACCATCGAAAAGAAATGTTAAATATTCATACCCGCAAAATATGCTTGCGTCATTAGCAGATAAAAATTAATCGTAAGCAATTAGTTTGGTTGAAAAAAAAAACAATCTTGCAAGTGTGAAATTTGTAACCGATTCAACATTCTACCACTGTTCTGATTTTCATACAATCGTGATGATTTCATTAACATAGTATAATAAAAAATAAAAAAAAAGCTGAATTAAACAATGCTCCTCCGAGTGTTGTTTCCACCTATTCCTTCTCTCACCGTAATACTGGAGTGGTAGTGTGAGTGTGATCAACAACATCTTAGCTTCTCGCCTGCTTTACGAAAGATGATGATCTTGTGCTGGGATCTTGCCGATTGGAGCATCTACGAATTGATCAGTCATTTTTAGACCTCTGCCTGCGTCGGAGAGTCGTCCATAAATCGATCTGCGCTGTTTTTTAGGCTGCAAGGTTCGATTTATAAATATTAACTACTACAACACTGGCAAAAAGGACGATATCTTCCCACATACATATAGCAGTGCAATGATGGGCGTTCGAAGGATTTTGGCAGCATTGCTGCTGATTACATCCTCTAGCGGAGTGTTATCACGTGAGTTTGATTTGTAAAAACTGTGCGGTTTTCCCCTGATATTCCGCTCTCCTTCGAAGCCCCATTACCGATCACTAAAAATGGGTTAATAAGCTAAGCCATCGATGTATACGTGTTTGTTTAATTTGTTCCTTGACCTTGTCTCTCCGGGGATTCGTGCTCACGCTTACAGAGGAAGATCCCGAATGCAAAACACCGACCATGTCAGACGGATTCTGCGTGTCCATTGAACGGTGCCGGAATATTTACTCCATCATTATCTCGCCGACGCCACCTTCGCGAGGCATTCAGAACTACATCAACCGAGCGGCCTGCAGTCTGCCCGATGTGCCCCGCAGCGTCTGTTGCCAACCGTTAGAGGTCGTACCCGCTCCCACAACAACTACAACGACAACAACGACCACCACTACTACCGTCGCTCCGAGTACCGTTGTCGCACCGGTCAAAACCAATGCCGGGCCAGTGATGGTGACTGGCGTCGAGCCGGACGCTGGCGCCACGCTCAACTGGAATCTGCTGCCAACGAGAAACTGCGGCACCATCACGGTCAACCGGATAGCGCACGGTAATACGACGCGCGTGTTTGAGTATCCGTGGATGGTGTTGCTGCGGTACGAATCGAACGGTGTGCTGTCGGACCGATGTGGTGGATCGCTGATAAATAATCGTTATGTACTGACTGCGGCACATTGTGTCCGGACATCGAGCAGCATCCGATTGTGAGTATGAATGCTTCGACCATCGAATTACGTTACCATCGCTCCTAAAAGGGTTCCAACATATAGCTAGCAAAAAAACAGCACAAAAGCATTGCATTAATAGTCATATCATGCGCATATAACGTTTGAATTATTTCATTGCAGAGTGAAAGTGCGACTAGGTGAGCATGACAAACGCCAGCAGATTGACTGTCACGTGTACAGTGATGGTGAAAAGGATTGTGCAGATCCGGCAGTCGATGTCGACATCGAGTCCATGATCGTGCACAAAGACTACAATCGCCCGATCAAGTTCCGGCACGACATTGCCCTGCTAAGGATGGCACAGGAAGTTGAGTTCTCGGGTAAGAACGTGTAGTGATGCCCTTGCCGATCGACAGTCAAATAACGTTCAACTATTTTTTCCCCGCATCTCGCACGACCGGCAGATTCCGTTAAACCAATTTGCTTGCCGGTTAATGAAGACGTAAGGCGAAAGGTATTGCCAAAGTACATCATCACCGGCTGGGGTACGACGGAACAGCAATCGTTGTCAGACCTGCTGCTGCAAGCCATCGTTAACCATGTGCCAGTACCGGAGTGTCAGCAAAAGATGAACGAAAACTTCCTCTACGTTACGCTGGCGGACGAGTGGCAGATGTGTGCGGCGGGCGAGGGGCTGGTCGATTCCTGCCAGGGTGATTCGGGTGGCCCGCTAGGGTTTAGCGTGGATGTGGCTGGGGCAAAGTTTGTGCAGTTCGGGATCGTATCGGCAGGAGTGCGGTCCTGCGGAAAGGAAAGCGTGCCCGGCATTTACACCCGTGTGACGAGCTACATGAACTGGATAGTGGCTAATATGAAGCCATAAAATTGGGTCGTTTGGTTGCGTCAAGCACTACTTTTTGGGGTTTATCTGTGTCGATGATAGTAACTAAATACGATAACGATAGGCAACTGGCAATGAATGTAAAATAGCAATAAAGATATGAAATTTAAATTTTACAATACCCGTTGCGGATAATGCCTGGATAATTTGTTGTTGGCTGGAGCATAGGGAAGGTAATGAAGCTGAGAAAATTGTGAATTACAGTGAGGTGTGAAACCGCAACTACAGTGAAAGCGTGAGGTCAAATTGCACGTTGATGCTAATTGGGAAATCCTCTGTGTCGCTCTCGACTGCATAGAATTCGAATAATGCTATGCTAAACTATGGAACAGCAAATGCGGACGCTTAGTAAATGTGAGTGCAGTTTATGTGAATAGTTAATTATACAAATCCTACGCACAACTTCACTGACCCAGATGGGCCAATTTCAACCAAGTTTTGTCCTTTGATGTGGTACATGCGAGAGTGTGTAACACTTCTTGTTTCTTAGCATCTCCTACTGCCAGACACAATGCTATCATAACGTTGCGTTGTTTTAAAATACAATACTAACTTATATACTGTAAAATATGGTAAACCAGACAATACATAAATATGAATATGCTAACTTACAGTGATTATTTCGCTTTGATATGGGCGGCAACAGTTCCTGGATGCAGTTGTCCGTTAGTTACTACCAATTATGATACATCCTTCGATAAACAATCCAATTTGCTATTGACCAGCGATTTATGGTGGACGCACTTGGTTGAACCGGCAAAACTTTCTCGATTTCTATTTTCCTGATGAATCGGCAAGGGCATAAAGAAACTCCTTTTCAATTGTTTGTTTACCAACTGTTTTTCTGGTGTCTTCGCGAAACTACGTTCGTAGCAAACAATCCTTTGGCAAGGCTGTCGAACCCCCAGAATCCGACGTGCAGGATGGCTGCACATTCGGCTGTTGTAAGAACTATATACACCTTGGTTTAGCGCACGCGTCAATTGAAAGTGACAGCCTCCCTCCCGTGCGCGGTTCCAAAACATCAACAAATTCACCCCAATCTTTTCACCGCCCGTGTTCTCTGCAGCTCATGGGATTCATAAAGTAATAAGAAAAGTAAATTGTGATGATACCGTACGTACTTTGATTGTGCATAATGAGTCGTATCCAATGGCGTGTTCGAGAGCTTCCAAAGACCATCAGGTAAATGGAGCGAATGCATACATTTCATTGATCATTCGTGTACCGATTTGTTTTCGGAAGCTGTTGCTGAGTATGTGCTGAGATTAATGGTATTTTTTGTTGCTTTTAGCCAAACAATTCGATTTCGGTGGCAGTACGGCAAACAATGCATTCGCTCACTAACCTACAATCATCACATGAACCAATCGTACGCTTCGGATGTTTGCATGGAACCAATATTTTGGTTCGTTGACAATTTTACCCATCTTCTAGGACCGGTAATATGCACGTTTGACATCGGATATAGTATGAGTTGTGCTAAACGTTTGCCCTTTTTTCCTCTAGTTTTTTGTATTTGCTGTAATATGTTTAACAACTGCGGTAGTTACGATATGCTACTGGATCGGATTGCCCTACTGGTGGAACAGAAATCGGTATATGACCGTGTTCTTAATGATAGTAGGACATTGGTTGTTATTAAACGTGGTGTACAACTTCTATAAAGCTGCGTCTGTATCGCCAGGCTATCCACCGGAGGTAAAGCAATTCAAAGACCTCCATAACCAGTTGTATGTATACTGAATGCATGGTTTTGTTAAAATCTTACAGAAGGAACTGATAGCGGAAGCAGTGAGTATATGCAAAAAGTGTATTGCCCCAAAACCTCCTCGAACACATCACTGTTCCGTGTGTAACCGGTGCGTGCTAAAAATGGACCACCATTGTCGTAAGTTTCAACGTGTGGGTCGTTTTGACACGTTTACTAATGAACCTGTATATATATTTTAGCCTGGCTCAATAATTGTGTTGGTTACCACAATCATAGATATTTCTTCCTGTACATGTTGTACACGACAATTGGTACACTGTTTATAATATCTTTTGGGTTTGAGTTGGGCTATGGTGTGTTGTTCCTTGATGAGGCGGGCTGGAAAGAGATGGAGCCGTTGCAAGGACATCCTGTGCGATTCAACCTTTCCGGTCATATTATACCCGTGGTAAATGCAAAAGCAGGAAACAGTTCAAACGCAACGAATCGACTAAACTCCGGTTTCCCTTTTTACTTCACCCCATTTTAGACGGAAATGAATGACTACGAACATGACGGGATGGCTCCTGCTGAGCACGATCTGCCCATACCTCATCCAAACGATCGAACGGAAACTATTCACGGTGCAATACTGTTTATGGCTCTTATCAATGTGGCCACCTTGTTCGCTCTTGGTTCGCTCACTGCCTGGCACAGTACGCTAATTACGCGAGGCGAAACCAGCATCGAAGCGCACATAAACAAATCCGAAACCAAGCGGCTAGCAGCAATGAACAAAGTGTATCGAAATCCGTACGATTTCGGTTCGAGACAGAATTGGAGAATATTTCTTGGAATTACTCGCAAACGTACTTGGTGGCGGCACGTACTTCTACCGTCCTCTCATAAGCCAGAAGGCAACGGACTGACATGGTTAACGTACGAAATCGCGTCTGATAATGCTGACGAATGGCCTTAGAGTTAAGACAAACGCGAATGTTAAGGAAAAGCGACATTTTCAAACTGCTATGTAGCAAACTAGTCATGAATAATCCTTCGACAGACATTCTCAGTTCTAGCCCTAAGTTACTGTTGTGGACGGAATCAACGTTGCGCGACATTGTGCTCTGGGCCGCTCGCTACGTGCGACGGCTTTCAGACGCTAAACTGTCAACATCCATGTGCAGCTAAAGGGGGCAGCCATCGCGATCATGCCGAGGACCGAGGTCGGGACGACGACCTCGGGGTGACCGTTCACGAACACTTCACTGCAGGCCATCAGCGTTACAGGTGCGAGAGCGAGCGTTAGGGACTAGCGGGCGTATCGGTTTTTTATGTAA
>KB665555.1:68373-95833 GCA_000349065.1 Anopheles quadriannulatus | reverse complement strand
GCAGATAGATGCCACAGGACTCAGGAACAAACGCAGGAATACAGCAAAGTCAGGAAAGGTTGTGGCGAACTATTGAAGGCAGGACTACCAGAGACTGCTTATGTCACAGCTAAGCGGCAGTTTGACGAAAATTAGGCCGAAACAACGAAATAATTCACGAATTTACGCGGAGCACAGTGAGAAAACACACTCAGTCGTCAGCTGTCAACTGTCAACTTTAGGAGTGTTAGGAGTGAGTCCATAGAAAAATCATCAAAGAAAAAAAAAACTCACTTTGGTTTGCTGCCTGCCTGTTTGCTTACGACCAACGTCCATATTTTAGTTCTTAACAACCCTAACTCCCTATCTGCCAATCTCCATAGAAGACTTGATCCATCATGGCTACCAAAATCAGAGCTAAGACCCACCTGTAGCCTATGTAGGCACCTTGACTGGGATCCATCCCAGTTAGCGAGCATCCAGTTAAAAAGCATCAAGTTAGCGAATACTAACCGTACACGAAGAAGAATGAGATACGTACGTGATATAACATTGAGATTGCAATTAATGGTCAAAGTGTACGGAGCAGTTTTATTGCAGATCTTCTGATTTCAGAAACATGACAAGGCGAGGCATTATCGGTAACTGATACGTGAAATACTTTACGTCAATTGAGTAGCTGGCAATTATGCAGGATAAGATGATTGTCTAAAGTAAGATAGTATTGCGTCCTAGGGATTGTTTGCCTGATACCATGAGATACACATTTTTTTCTACTTGGCGTAACGACCAACGCAATCATGGCTACGCAATATAGGCTTCCAAAACTTATCAGTACCATGCAACTGGACAGTCAACTGCAACGCTACGTGCTTCCATTCAATAGATCAGTTCTCTCCAACCATGTTAGGACCACGGACCACTTGTGTTTAAAATACATTGACCACGGCCAAAAATATAATGAATATTATCCTAGAAATGCCTGTTAAAAATGTGATCTTGTTTGTGGGAAAAACTGAAACGATATGTGTTGTTAAGTTTTTCTTTAAAAAAATCAAATATATCGCGGAGTATATCAGTTAACGCCACGGACCACAAATGTTGGAGACCACTGAAATAGATCACTCGGTGGAGATGTGTACTATAGTACTTGAAACATAAATATAATGATAATGGTACATGACGATGACATACATGACGGATTATCATACTGTCGTTTTATTCGTTTTTCAAACCTTAATATATATTAAGCCACATATTAGGCATCGAAATATCGTGTGAGGGCGTTTTTCAATGGTTCGACGTTCTGTTCTACCCAATTAAGATTAGCGTTCACTTGCTGTTCGATTTCGGAAGCTACCCAAGAGTCATAAGAAGAAGCGACAGAGCTCAGTAGCTGTACATCCGCAGGGTCTGTGACGTAACGAGCTATCTCAAAGATTAATTTGGGTCCGTGTTTGTAGTAAACAGAATTGCTGTGGGTAAGAATGAAAAGAAAAAAATAATCAGTATTATTTTAAATTATTCTTGATCTCGTTTTTAATGACTTGTGATGTGATACATACCTGCGACGTTGCGATAGTTCCGATTGTAGCGATTGTACAATTTCTGCAAGCGGCACATTCAACTCTACAAGTAGGCGATGAAGTGCTTTGGTACGATCAGATTCGCTAAGAGCGAGTAAATATTTGGCAAACGATTGCACCTTCGTCATATCCTCACCCAAGCAGCTAAGTGATTGAAGCAGAAAATGTTTAGCTGAAGGATTGTCAAGATTTTTATCGCTCAGCGCTTGGGAGAACTGTGCTTGTAATGCTTTGCGTTGTTCGGCGTTTGAAAGCTGCAGTCCATGGCACAACAATGCATTATCCTCCATCGTGTAGTGCTTCTTGCTTGCCAGAGAACGAACTGCACTTTGTGCGTCATCGTTGCACGATTGACTACCACTACACGCCAGATCGATGGCGATGGTTCGTAGTTCCCCGACTGATGCAGACTCCCCTGTACGGTGGTCTACACCGTACCTTTCCAGCAGCGGAGAGGCTATCTTTTCTATAAATCTTTCAAGTAACTGAGACACGGCTTCGTTCGTTCGCAACATGCTCTGCATGTGGCGCAAATTTTCGTACGCCACAGCCCAGGGCACGTAGTCAGTTTCGCGTTGTAGATAGTTCAGCAGCTGAAGTACCACATCATAATTGCTACCTCGTGATTGTGCAATGTTCAGAGTATCATCGATGAGGCGAGCACGTGTCGCAGGCTCGAAGCCAGTATGATCTTTGTTAATTCGCTCGATCAACTCTCGGAGCATACTTTCTTCGTACTCTACTCGATAGTAACCGGTAGAGTGAGGGTTGAACGACACCACCTCATCCTGGACAGTTTCGATTGTGTACGCTACCTCAGAGACATTCGGAGGCATCCAGAATGCAGGTAATTTTTCAAAGGCATTGTTGGACGGAGTGGAAAAGGAAATAGGTATCCACCACGAGTTTTCGAATGGTTCCTCCGGAGGAGTGTTCGCGATGTAACGTTCCTGTGTAAACAAATATTCGTTGCCATCACGGCGAACTTTTACCAGTGGAACGCCTGGCTGGTGTGACCAGGAGCCAAAAATTTCGTGTATGGAAAGAGAAATAGGTAGGACAGCGTCTTCTTTCGCAGCCTGTTCGAGACTGTCGAATAGGTTGGATTCCTCGACAACACCACGCTCTTTGCTGTAATTACAAATGGGTAA
Organism: Anopheles quadriannulatus; assembly: GCA_000349065.1. Taxonomy (NCBI): domain Eukaryota; kingdom Metazoa; phylum Arthropoda; class Insecta; order Diptera; family Culicidae; genus Anopheles; species Anopheles quadriannulatus. The sequence goes on along the minus strand of KB665555.1, from coordinate 93,117 downwards.
TATCGTTGAATAAGTATCTGAAATGCACATTGTTATCGCGTGGATTTCTCCAGAAAAATCGTTAGAACCTACTTCTGTTGAAGGTAGTACCGTAGCCCCTTTTGGAAAGTGCGCTCGCCCAGTGCGTAGTTCATCATACGGAGCACACACGCAGACTTGTCGTATGCAATGCTATCAAACAGACGGCTGATACTGGGGCGCGTTTCCGTGTAGTACGTCATAGGGCGAACAGTGAGCGAATTATCCGCCCTCAGTGCGGTCTGGAATGGTCCGGTTACGAAGCGCTCTCGAAGTTGCAGTTCTGGGTGACTCTGGATAATAAAATGGAAAGCAGTGTTAACGAAAATTGAGCGCAGTCGGTTTTGGTAGATAGTACGTACGATCGCTCCAAGGTAGTACTGATAGAGCCTGGCAAAACCTTCATTTAGCCACAGGTAGCTCCACCATTTCGGTGCCAGCAGGTTGCCGAAGAACTGATGTGTGAATTCATGGCCAACGATCGTTACGACGCCAACCTGTCGTTGCTCACCATCTTCTGGTCCGTACGAGATAGCAGACTCTTTGTAGGTCACGAGACCCCAATTTTCCATTGCTCCGGCAGCGTAGTCCTCATCTTTGATGGCCACATTGTCAATCTTGGACATGCTGTAAAGCTGATCGAAGTACTCTTCCATGGCACGCATAAACCGCTTGGAAGCATCGACGGAATAGGATAGCAGATGTACCGAACTGGGCTTAGACCATGAAGCGATGGCCAGTTGTGGGTCAGTTAGCACCTCGCGCTCGTATTTAAAATCGGACACCAACCAGGCAACAAGATACGTTTGCATACGAGGTGTCGTGGCAAACGTGGAAAGCTTTTTGCCGCCCTCTAGCAATTGGATCCCGCGCAGTGGTGCGTTTGAGCGGGCGTGATAGTCGATGCCACAAACGATAAGAATATCATAAGTTGTCTTTATTCCGGGCTCATCGTAGCACGGAAAAGATGTTCTTGCATCGACCGATTCGAACTGCGTAAGTCCCAGATAACTACAGGGGGGGAGTGCAATGGGAATACATTAATCTTCTTTCTGTTCATTGTTTTTCCATTGACATTCCACAATCTTACCGTCTAACACCGTTTTCGTCATCGTAAGACGATCGGTAGAAACCGGCCTGATCGTTACGAGCGATACTGTTGGTGAAATCTATCTCAAGTGTGTAGGTGCCAGTATTAGGCTGCAACGTCGTTCCAACATTAACCACAAGAAACTCTTTGTCTTCGTCGAACTCAAAATTTTTCACTGGAACGTTTAATCCTACGCCATTCCTGAGCTGTACATGCGTAATTTCACTACGCGAGCTGTGTAGCACGATTTGGTCGGTCGCTTCCAGTACGTTTATTCGAATTTGAACATTTCCAGTGTAGTCGAAGATTTCCCGGTGTATATCAGTATCCAGGCGGAGAGTGTAGTGCGTTGGGACCGTGGTATTCGGCAGTCGGTAGGAGTCAAACGCTCGTCCGGACACTATGCCACGTGCTTGAACAACACTTGGTGTTACGGCCAGAAGGGCCGATAACAGTAGTGCACTACAGGTGAATGCACGAAATTTCTTCATCACTAAGAACCCAGTATACAATCGACCGATCGGTTCGAGGTTTGTCAACGGTATCAGCTATTTATATGAAATGTTGGATGCCTTAATGACGAAAGGGTTTTTGCAGTATCTTATCTTGGTCAGCAGGCAAAGGCTTAAAGTTGAAAGCTCATTATGGAGCCAATTCGTTACATGTTCATTCATGGAGAATAGAATGCTGTTTCATGTAGTTTTGTTTGCATTATTTCAGATAGAGTGTGGTGATAAAAAAGATTAGATTAAGAAGAGTGAGCCGCTCAACATTTGACAATATATTGGAAACGACTGGTCTATTATCTGACACACTTGAACAGTTGTCGTTAGATGATCCTGATAGTACATGATATCGAGCAATAAATTATATTGTTTGGTTATCAATATTTTGATTGTGCAAATATGGTTCATCGGATTAATGGTTATTTTTTGCTTGTGATCATGAATTGTCTGCCGATAAGTTTCTTTCGTTGAATTGTGAAGGTTTCGATTATAAAACTGTAGAATGCAAATTAAAAAAAAACGTAAAAGGTTTTTAACTAAATTTGTAACTAAGCTTGCTAATTTATATGTAGTGTAGCTGTTAAGTGGTATCAAGGTATATGTGTCCAATTTATAGCTTAAAAAATATGACCGTTCAAACACAGTATTGCTATCAGTTAAGCCATAAATCATGGAGAGTCAGCTCTTTGCAAACTGAATAATTTGTTTAGGGTGGACAAAAAATACCGTTTTATTATACAAATTTCCTTAAGTACAATGAAACCGGAAGATCTGTTCTTGTCATGGAAAGAACATGTCGGATGGAAATCGATATCGTCTGGCCTCGTTACAACTGTCACGCCCATCAAATAGACCACCAGGTCACCCTCATTGCGGTTATTAACTTATTTGCAACTATTTACAAATAGTTTATGGTAACCGTAGTGGCACAGTTTGCAATGAGCCGAATAAAAGGAAAGGCACACCGGCTCATGACTTGCTGCCTATCCTGCTATGAGTAAACATAAGCCAGTACAAAGCCATCGTTTGGAAGAAGGGGTTTAGGGGTTCAGACTTGAACAAATGTTAGTCTATTATTGTCAATAATATTACTTGTTTAATATAACTTGTTCAAGCATTAGTTTAGTAATCATTGTATGATATCTTTAATTTCCAAAGATTTAATAGAGAAAAGATTAGGGAAAGGGTGAAAGAGATCAACGCATTTAAATCATTAATTTTTGATGATAACATCAGCCTAGTTGTAACAGTTCGTTCAAAGTTTTGTCTGAAGAATTAAAGCATTTTTGAATGAACCTGAAGATGCGGCTTTTGCAATAATAGACGAGTTTTTATAATAACAGATACAAAAATGGAATATGAAAAGCAGTATTTGGACAATAAAAATAAAACTATTGATTACAATGATTACGTTTTTCTGCATCGCATTATGAAAAGAAAAAACAAAATACAAAAATAAATAAATACACAAAACTACCATGATTTTCTTATGATACATCGTTATATTTTACTTTTCATTTCTTAAAAACACGTAACTTAACAAAGGAAGGAATTTGAGAAACAAATTATTGCTTTAGATACGAGGAAGAATGGAAATAGAGAAAAAGTAAATATGAATTAAATTATAGCTCTAGTCGAAATTCGCCGTAAAGATGTGCATCTGCATCTAATAATGGCTTGGGCGAAACAAATCGATAAACCGTTTATTAATTTTCTGTTCGTACCGATCCACACGGGCTGTAATTACTGTAATGGTTGCAAATTAATTGACAACCCACCTTGAACATGAACAAACACGTTCAATGAAACTATGCTGTTCTGAGACTCGCCTTAATGTTAAAGGTTTCCAAGAGATTCCTTCTAGATTCCTTCTGTATGTAAACAAAGGAGTAATCGCAAAAAATAATCGTTCTTTTGTTAACTTTCACGTCAAAAGTGCACTTTTCCGTTGTTTATGAAAATAATTCAGTGAGGCACTGCCTGGTCCGTGATGCAAGAATGTGACGATGATGGTGATGGTGATGATGATGTTGTACTGTAGCATCGTGCTTCGCTTCACGATACAAACCTACAATCGCATTCCTCGATACTTTTCAATCGATTTACACAAACAGAAGGACAGGAAAATCGCCAACAGCTGCGTTAATCCAACTCCTATGGCAACAATGATGACCAGGTTGCGGTTGTACATGATCCAGTCTATTAGCGCGTTATAGCATCCCTAAAAGAGGCGAAGGACAATACTTTAGCCATTGTTGTAAAACGAAAAAAAAACACACACACACACACACCTTTTTAAAGTAGCTGTTCGAATCGGTTGGCGAGAAGGGACAGTTTTTGTCTTGCGGCTGGAATAGGGACGTTTGTACGCAGCAAGCCGTCGGTATAATCTTATCCCGTTTGCTTTCGTTCCACTTCTCAGACAGAGCAAAGTCTCGGTAGTCGTCAACGCCGCAGCAATGCAGTTCCGACATCATATAGTTCCACATTAACGTCACTGCATCGGTTTGGTTACGATCGTTGCTGGTGTAGTAATTCGAGATCGTGGTCTGGAGGTAGTTTTTGGTTTCTGTTCGCGCGCGATCCTTGTACGCTGCTGCTAGTCCAAAGGCCGTCACCTCTGCTACTAGAATTACCAGCAAAAATAGGCCGTACTGTGGGATGGATGGTAAAAAAGAAATTGTTTAGAAAAAACTATGACTATTATTTATCTGCGCATGTTGATCCCGTGGCACAACCGTAAAGTGTGTGATTTAACAACATGCCCGTCATGGGTTCAAATCTCATGTGCTCTCCAGCTATGGGGTAGACCAATGCGTCACAAAAAGCACATTAGTGGCTTAAGGCAAGCTTTGGCGGTCTACGGTTGTTCCGAAAAATTGAAAGAAGGAAGGAAGCAAACTATTATTATTACTCTGCTCCTGTTACTATTAGTTGAAAGTATATTAAATTATGCAATGAACGTTTTACCCTTTGCATAACTGATTACGTTTAAATTATTGCGTATATTATAACATTCAAATTAAATTATGTGTGTGTGGTGTGCAAGGGAAAACAAAACTGGTGAAACGTATAGAAAAAACACACATACACACATTTTATACTTCACGCACTCTTTAAGAAAGGCTTAAGAAATGTAAAATTGACTCATCATCGTTAGTGGATGCTGCTATACCAGCCGTATCTTCTATCTATGAGGCCATCATTTGCACATGACGTAAAGCCATGTGTGCGCAACGATGCATATACAACAAATACAAAAAAAGCGAATCGTCGGCAAAGAAACTTTAACTACTCCCATCCACTACTTTCGTTTTTAACATTACAAAACCGTAACACATTGGACGCTACCGGACTATGAAACGAATGCCAACAGACACTCATTGCACGAGAGCGCCTATTACCTAACATAAGTGGGTCGTAGAGCCCAAAAAACATAACGATCAGATCAACTAACTATTCAATGCCCAATTGTCGAGCATGATGCTAAAAATGATGGGCCATGCTTGCAGTATATTAAACTGAGCCGTTCATTAACATTACTCATTAACACGGTTACGAAGAATCACGTGCTAGGTATTAGTAGCGTTAAAACGTTAACGTTTAACTAGAAGAAAATTTGTTTAATGGCCCTATTTCGCATAATGAGTTTTTTTAATGGTTTCTCACCGGAAAATTATCATTAAAAGTTGATTTATTTTTGCTTGAGCATGACAAAAGTGATATTTGAAATGTAAAATAGTGTACCCAGTGTAACAAAACGCGACATAAACGGATCATTTACCCAACTAATAACGTGTCCCGTCCAAAGGTTAAACGCAGAACAGTGCGTGAAATAGCTGGTTGTAAAACACGATATGTGTCTTTTGGAACACGATAAGTACACACTATATTACAGGAGAAGGATGAACCTATAGGATGGACCATAAACCGTTTAAAGGGATAAACCTATTGGACGGGGTGACCATTTTGGTAGTCGTTTAAAACCTCCTTATCTTCAATCCGCATTTCTCTGTTTACATACCGTTGTTAGAAGGCACTGGCTTTCGCGTATCGCTCCACAATATCCGAGGAAGCTGAGGAAGAACATTACCGATCCGATTACAATCAGCAGATAAGCTAGCTGCTCTATAACTGCCGGTTGCGTAAAATGCTGTAAACGAAAAGGAAGAAAGTGATAAGATAACTTGTATTACTAACCATAAACACCTCTGTAGCACGTTAGTCACAGATTTTTCATCCCACGTGCGATCTTCAAAGTGATCCCGAGGCAACAGTGTGGGCATATGCAAGACGAATGTCTCGTTTATTTAATTAACAAACAATGTGTCACTTAATCGTACACATGTAAGCCGTGTTGCAACAGCTCCGAGTGTGACTGATGTTTGTACAAATTAAACCCCTCTGCAGATGATGGGTAGATTCGTTTGCATGCGTGAATGTAAAAGGGCATCATTTTTTTCTTCTATGAGCAGAGTATATATGATGTGCCAGTATTATGATCAACGATTGTCGACGGAATATAATAAACTTTGTACTGTGATATATTTCATGGATTTTAGTGAGTTTTATCAACCAAACAAAAATGAAATTCCCATTACCAATAGGAAAGATTTATCTTGCTTATAGAAACTCCCTTTGTTACTGTGTTGCATTGAGGTGCTGTAATGAACTCTTCGTCTCTCAATCAGGCGATAGGCGCCGTCGAAGTATGATTTAAAATTGATGATAAGTTGCCATGTCTAGACGTAAAGAAAACCTGGCCATCATAAAGTTTCTACATGCAATTGCTACGAATAAATTTATAATTCACCATGCAATTATGTGTCCGAATGTCTTGACGGCAAATAGTGTAAGTCCACCTACTATTCGAATGTGCCATGTGGCGATGTCAATGACCTCGCTTGCGTCGTATTAACTACTTGTATGCCGTAGTAACAACTATAGTAAGTAGCTTTGCATATAGTGAAAATGTAAAAAAATACGATTGTAAGATTATTTACTTTAAATTACTTTAGCATTTCAATTGTAAAATTTAATGCAGTGCGATATTGTTAGAACCGACTAATAAACAAGAATAATTTATGATTGTAATTTAGTGTCACTACCGCTCCCACTATCAGCCAATTCCTACTTAGTTTTGCCTACGTTTCTATGACTTTAGTTCAAAACGCCAACGCACACCGGATGCAAATTCGATTCGACGAACGTTAGAAGTTATATTGCACATCTCAGCTACACTCGGTGATGCAATGCGTTTTAGCATCGAAGTGCAATTAATCACTGAACGAAAAAATATAGTCTTCTTTGAAGTCTTATATGGTGTCCGCAAGGGATTGCATAGAATGAAAAAAAAAGAAGTAAATATACGCAAGTATGGTTTCGAAACGGTGCGTGCATCGAGCAAATGCTGAATTTAAATTGACGAATTAATACAACTGTGTGTGACCGATGATGCAGCGCCCTAGAACGCCAGGCGTGTCGTGTCAGACAAATTGTGTATTCCGTTCAGGTATTGCAATTGGCAGTACGAGTAGTGAAAGGTGCTACGATTTACTTACCTCGAGCTGATCGTTTTCAACCATTTTCAGTAACGCTATAAACGATGTTTTATCTGTGGCTAGCCATACGCCCACACCGAGCACAATTGTTCCTAGGACCTAAAATATCGTTCGATAAAAATCATTAGTATATTGGTAAGCTTGATCAGCTCGAATTGATGCGTTCATCGTTGCTAGTGGTCGTTTCCAGTGCATATTTAAACGATCGCGCTACATGTACTTACAAAGAATAGAAAATTGAATACGGATAGTAGCGTTTTTGCTATGCATGATTCACAGTCGCACCCCATGTTGAAAGAGATCTGTTAAGGGAATGTTGATGATTGCCGGCCAAAGATCACGGTGACTTTGCGATACTGCACACAGTCACACTCTGCAGATGTAGTAAATTGTAGGGGTTAATGTCTCGACACCAGCAGATGACCTGCAATGAAGATAAAAAGTGGTATATCGATTAGGATCTCTCAATGTGCCGCAGTCGTTGAACGCGGAAACGTTGCTAACTATCATTATAATAAATAATATTGAATCCTTTAAGATTGATTAACAACTTTTGGAAAGTAACATCGTGAACACTTTTCATCATGTTGAATCGCTTCGTGGTCGGAATAAAGATAACCGTTATCGTGTTTGCATGGTCTAAATTAAAGAGGTCACAGGTTAACTAAGGCACTGGATTCAATTGCTGTTCCACACACAGATAACATCTTGACTTGGATTTACCTATTCCTTGATTACAAACTTCATACGCATCACATCAGTCTTTATATGATCATTCACCATTGTTTCAAGCTGGATAAATGTTAAATGATTGCCTTGTTTTGAGCATGCTTTATTTTGTTTCGAGTCCGTCTTGGACTCGAGCCCTGGACAAATGCACCAGAAGAATCTCCATAATTTAGACCATCTCTGCTGGTCTCGGGGAATTTAATCAAATCAAGCGGAAGAGCTGATATGACAGGTCAAAGCTAGCAGCACCGTGTGATTCAACTGTTCACGCGTATGATGAAGAGGTTAGAGACAGTAACGCAACTTCCACCTTAATGGGTTTTGTTAGTCACAGAATTGCTATTAGTGCTGGTCGTTTTTAACTGCGTAAGCTGTTATATTGATTTATATAATGAAACGATATGAAATCTTCTGTATGGCATGAACATAGAATGCAAACGGATATAAGTAAAAAGTACATAAAATCCATAAAAATATTTTTTTTTTAATTTAACGTGATTCAATCTCGAGCTCAGATTCTATTGACCCTTTCCTTCATTTTTTATATTTACTTTCTTTGATGAACAAAAACAGAGAAAGTTGATGTGTAGACATGCGTTAGACAAATCGATTCGTTACATTTGTTATAGGAGAAGCTTGTACCCTTTGTTCTCCATTCTCCATACCCTTTATACGCCTTTACACCCCACTGGTAAAGTCATTTCCAGCCATTCTGGTGAGTTTAGCTTGGACGGATCTTTGATCAGCTTACCATACTGGATCGTACACTGCATGCACGCAACACGCTGCACGATACTTCACGAAGTGTTTGGTCGATTTAAGTGAAAAAGTGGCATTGCTTAATCCATTACCATCTTTCAACGGCCATGCTAACGGATCCATTCCCTTTGCGCAAGCACTGCCTGTGCGCAGCTGGAGCAGTTTTTGTTCTTAACCTGAATGGAATATAGTAACTTCTGTTTATGCAGAAATTACCAACAAAAGGATGAATCACACCAAAGCAGGAAGTAGTGCATGTTGAATGTACACATTTTGAATAAAAGAGGTACTAAAAAATGTTTAGAGAACGAAAACTGTACTCAGTAGATGGCGTGTGACAATTTTTGATCGTGTTGATTTGTTCGTGGCGTAATTTTCTTATTAGCTGCATAGTATCATGCCTAGCCACTTCCGACACTTTAGTTTATCTGCTTCCGGGGGTATGCCGGTTTGAACGGATGCAAAGAGGTTCCGTGGGCCGATCGATCATCGACTGATTAACCACGTACCATGACGGGAGCGATCCATGTGCCCCAATGTCAATTCCATGGCTCAACTTTAATGTGAACGGCCTCCTATGCACACAAATCGGAGAAAGTTGCCCTATAGCTAAAGCAATGATATAATACTGCGTAGATGAAAAAAGCAAACATCGTTGCTGTTGGAAGATAGTCTAAGTTTCTATATTTGACGTAATTTATTTCCATAACAGTTGGTTCGGTTATTGCATTTGTGATGTAGGATTTGTTTGTATATAGTCTGGTAGCTTTAACTAAAAATATCATGCATTTTGCTGCCGACGGATGCATACGTTGATTGCAGTATGCAACGTAGGGCGCATCGTGAACATTGAAAACGAAAATGTGAACGCAACACCATGCATTATAAATTCAATTTCACTTTTCCAGACAATGACCTAATTGGTGCGGATATAAAGTTCGTTCTCATCCAACCCCATGATTCAGCTTAATATGCTTGGACAAAGAGCAATGCATCCTTTTCTGGGTCGCAATAAAATATTTACTCAGAATACAGTTTCATGCTTGTGTACGGGAACATAGTAAAACACATTTTCAATGTTTTGCGCCTACATTGGTCATGGTGTGACATAGTTTAAATTACTTCCCCAACCGCTTTCCTTATATCATGCAGGAGTGATAATGCACATGCGATCATATCACCACCTCGTACGTACGGTGAAGTAATGAAATCGACAGCTCTCCTACTACCATTACTTTTCAAGGTATGAGCTCTTCCTGCCGAAGCTCTTCCTGACAGCAATGCATTTGCGTGTTGTTTGCTATAATTACTAGCCAGTGCTACTCGGACCAGTTATCAAATGATACCGATTGCATTCATGCGCCATCGATTGCAGAACATGTTTACTGAAGTGACCTACATGACAGTACCGATCAAACAAACCGTACAAATGTGCTTTGGGATATGTCAGTAATATGCAGTAAATTGGACTAACACGTCTTCATGTTTGTAAACAATGTGCTGTACGCAACAGTGAAGGAAACTAACACTAAATACAACACCAGCAGCATCAATAGCCAATTGACGGCAATCGCAAATGATGCACAATTGTAGCATCCCTTCACTGTGCTTTCTTCTTTGATACACTCCGATACTTGATCACCTAAAATTGATCTTTCAAAAGATTGATTACCAAGTGCAAGTGATGCTTTTCATCGGTTGCCGGTGTCGATCGCTGTACTCGCTAGTGGCATGTAATGATGCTGCCTGGAGGGTCAATTTCTTGCAGCGTTGATAAGCACACTTAGGGAGTGATAGGACACTAGATATCGGATGCGAACGAGAAATCCGAACGACAAGTGGGAAACTGCATTACAACAGCCCACATGCCGAGTTGCCCGGAGGAAGTAATAGGCGTTTGAGGCGTCTCGCACAGTTTAGAAAGTACGCTGGACATAACAAAAGGCACCGACAATGGTAACGTGAGCCGTAATTTAAGACCTTTGAGCGATTTCGGTACGAGTGGTGCGCATGTGGACCCATCTTCACAGTACTACAATTGGCTCCAGGATCTCTCCATTGGCTCGGACACTCGCTTGGTGCTGGCGAACTGCTGGTGATCTTTTTTCCTACTACTCCTTTGGGGTGAAATGTGAAAGTCGTGAGCAGTGAAGTACAAGCAAGCAGCCCCCGTATAGGTGGTGGTATGCTAATTGTTTAAATCAATACCTTCGTACGCGTTGGAACTTGGAAAACGGAAAATGAATGAGTCTATGCTACAATAACAAAAAAAAATCAAAGAGGTGAGAGCTTTCCGCGATGTCTCCTTGGGCGTAAATAAGCAAGGTGTATGGAGCTGGATGGAAGAAAGTTGGCCTCTAAACGCGCCGCTTAGACTGTTCAACAATGCTGTAACCACGTGTACCATACATCAAGCCCCTGCTACCGTGATGAGCCTATGCTGTGACAAACTGGTGCGGGTGCTACATAGGCTAACTGTTGCAAAGAAATGAAACGCTTAATCATGCCAGACGTCGATGAAATATCATTGATCAAAATCCATGAGCTCCCGGGCGTCGGTAGACATTTAATTGACAAACCGTAATAAATATGCATGAAGTAAACGATCCACTGGAACTGTTATAGGCAGATATTACCATTCGGTGAGCGTTCCCGTTGGAATGGTTAGTAAGCGAATCTGTGATTTTCTTCGATTAAAATATGCTTCGTTCATTCCTAGAAAGTGGTTAAGGCAGTAGAACTTTTGTCTTGGCTTATTGTGTCAATTGTTATAGAGACTCTTTAAAAAGCATAAGTATGAATATTGATTCCTTACAATTGACGTAAAGTGAATCTGTATGCTACTATAAAATAGAGTGAAAATTGAAATTATTTCCAAAACGTTAAATTATTTCGAATGAGCGGTTGATCATCATAGGAACACCAACGGATTTGCGAATTTAGCTACGATGCATGTAAAAAAGGCACATCATATAACTGTCTGTCCAGTCAAGGAATGAACGGAAAAAGAATTCGATAAAAAAGCATTCCTGCAAAACGAAGTGGTTACTGAATAGGCGTTTAAAATCGTCACAGTTGATGTGGGTGGGTTGGCAGGTACGTTGCAATTGTTGTCGTTACACTCCACTTGACAGCGAGTAATACGGTCAGTCAGCACAGTGGACATGACACAGTGAACAGTGGAAGCTAATAAAAAAAAGAACTTCCCGTCAAAACGATCCCGTGTTGTTCGATCACGATCATTCAGTGCTAACCCTGAGCACGATCACGCCGTGTAACACATAAGGTGTGCCACGATTGAATCCAACTGTTACGCGTGACCACGAACCCGTTAGGGATTGTCAACGAAGCTGTTTTGGCAACGGAGGCAGGTACGTTCGATAGTACTTGGTTTCTGTCCGTAGCGATTAACCGTGAGACATGAACTTGAACTAATGTTATAACACCAAACCGTTAGAAGATCACTGGTACAGCTTATCTGATAGCATTATGAAGTTTCAAAACGAAATGTTCACACAGCTTTTTTTGGAACTTATTGTCATGTCGAAAGTGTCTCAGAATTGTGTCAAAATTTTCATTCATTTCCTTTATCTTTAATCATTTATCACTGATGGATCAGAATTTCTCCGATCAACAGATATGAAATCATCGATCTCGGATGGGGTTAACAATTTGTGGGAATAACAATCCCCCACTTCCGTCCTTTCTTCCATAAAGCCCCTTGCCAGCCGTGAACTTTGAATTGTTGTCTAATTGCGCTCGAAATTTTCACCACCTGCAAAGACATTTTGTTTTGCTTTACGCTTGGATGCAGAGAGGATGGGGTAAATTTTGCCAAAAAAAAGAAGATAATTTTCCCTTCCTTTTATTGTCGAAACATAATGAGTGTACGATTCAGGTTGTGAGATTACTTTTACTCCACCACCCGTAAAGTGTACGTTGGCCACCCGTTTTGTTGGATTTTTTTCAAGCCGGTTCATAGTAAAAGAAAGTGAACAAACTTTTCATAAAAGCATTTTATTTACGTTCGACCTTTTGACCGTAGGGTTGGTCTTAGTCAATCAAGGCGATGCAAGGCATGGTCGGAAGTTTTAATATGCGCTAGCGGCACTTTTGTTTATGTGTGCAATAAATCTGTTGTCAACATTACACGGAAAAATTACGCCATGTTTTGTGTTGAAAGTTACTAACATATGAGGCGATTACCTTGTATCTGTTTCGTAGAATGTTTTCTCGGTGTTTTTTTTTATGAGAAATCTTAAGTATTCATAAAAGCACAATCTATGCAGCACTCGAAAATATCTTTATGAAATATGCATAAACTGAATAACATAAATAAGTTCGTAGATAAATCGTAGATAGGTGGTCGATGGGGATTTTTTTCATATTAAGTTTTTCCTTTCTACATCATGGATCAGTTCACGATATAAAAAAAAAAACAAAGACACACACGAGCAACATTCTCTCATGCGTGAAGGATAGGTCACTGTGAGCGCCCCTGGGCTGCTGAACTTTGCACACTTGCTACAGCGCTGGAACGCTTGAAAAGAAGCAACTTGTATACGGCAATGCAGGCGCGAAAACTTCATGCAGAGAAACAATAGCATCTTAATTGCACATCCAACGCACACCTACGTCTGCTAGTAGAATGGAACTATTAACCAATCTGCATGCATTATTGCATACGTTCTTGAAACTATCCCATCGATATTATGTGAAAGGCCTGCCTGTCGATTGGCCGACCGTCAAAAGTTGTGCAAAGGTTCGCTTGTTACGAAACTGTATGCCCAACCGAGGGTATGCCCGACGCGGCAAAACGGCGCTATGAAATGCGGCGCATTGCTGATGGTCTAGACTCTAGAATGTAAAGATTGTTTGAGACATAGTATTTTGCGTCCTCAAATACAAAACATTCTGTGTATAAAAGTAACTATTATCTATAATATATGAATGATTCAACTTCCCTACACTAAAAAGCTAATTAGCACTTAATACTCTTAATATTCCTTGACGTAAAAAAAACTAACACATCGGAAAAGTGTTTTATCTACGCAGTTGAAATATCCAGCTTGCGAGGCTAAATAATCTGTATTTTTAAGTTCAGCGAAGCATGCAAACACAAAAACATATTCTTCCGCCTCCGAAACTTATAAATCACTTCCATATCTTTCCGCCATGGATACTGATGAATGGGACAGCAACAAAACCACAATTCAATGTGTCTCTTGGTAGTAGCCAGTTTCACAGTCTTCCTAGATGTAACTAGTGCGATAAAACAGGAAACGTTTCGTGTGACAGGCCTGGGATCAGCTTCAATGTTGCCTGGTAGGAAAGTGCACTGCACACTCTCCAGGGTTTACTTTCTCTTTCGCGTTTGCGTTGAACTTGCAGTTCCAGACACAACCATAAAGGTGTTAGATGATAGAAAATCAAAAGTGGTGGCAGAGAGCGGCCGAATGGAAAGGGAACTAAACCTGCTACGGAACGTACTTCAGACGGAACGGTGGAATGTATCTAATACTAAAGCTCGATTGCATCGCCGGTGAGCGTAGACCGTGGATTTGCCAATAGCATTCATCGTCTTTCGTTAATTCAGCATTAGTGTAGTAATAATCTTACGGAATCATACCGTGTTGAAGTACATTTCAATAATACACATGAATGTGCAAAACAATAGTGGCAAAACGCTACACTACATGCTTTTGTATTTTTAGTGACAAACATACAACATTTGGCGTGTGATTTGCAAATGTTGTATGCGTTCTTTCTTGCTTAGATCGCGGTAAAAGTCAGGATATGGAAATGAAGCCACAAATGGACGTTTACAACCAACGGTACTCTTGTAACGTACTTGAGAAACTCGACCGTCAATCAAGGCCAGACAGACGGCGACATCAACGAAACTTTCATTCCCGATGGATAAACGACCTAATAAGAAATGCCCTTTTGCGAACGGATGGACACCCCGTTGGCAACTGCAAACACCCATAACGGCCAGCTACATCGGTGAAAGTTGACGAAATGGAATGGTAGCAGTCTAATGATTGAAGCGATCGCTACACGTCGCACAATGCATCCACAATGCATTTAACGTAGCCCGTGCAGTTGCTGTGTGCATGCACGTTATCTTATTTGAATAAGCATACACGTTTTATTGATGCAATCTGTAATCTTTTGTATCGTTTGTTTTGCTTTTGACAATATAAAAGCATTGCAAATTGTTTGATTCAGATTCAATGGATTAGGGTTAAGAAAGAAGGTACTTTCTAATAAGGTTAAGGCTTTTGTTACCTTTTTTTAAATAGGCGTTGTAAATGGCTACAGGTTTAAAAAGACCCCGCCAAGACACAATTGTTTCGCTCCATACTACATTCGCTCGCATCAGTTCGAATACACATTACGGGGTTTTTTTTACAGTGAGACCGTTAGTACATCACTTCACAAAAACAACTACACCCTTATTTATGGACTGGCCAGCTATGGAAGCGTGGAAGAATGGAATGTACCGTACCAGCCAAGCCTAAACATAAACTCTCCGTCTCCAAGGTCGATTGAAATGTCACTTCTACTACCATCAATGAAACGTGTTTAGGACCAGTTCTAGCCGCCAGTATTGATGTGGGGATGTTGTTCATGAGCGAAAACCAACAAAACCGGACAAGCATATTGAAACTCGTCCTCAGTTTTGAGACTTCGCTGATGATTCTGTGGAAACCTTCATTTGTGTTGACGGTGTGCAACTAGGTTCCACTAGATTGTCCAGAGTATTCCCACACGGTGCACGCAAACTGCGTGCATACACATGATACCTTGCGATTCTTATCGCACTATCTCCGCAAGTATATACATCTCAATGCTGCTGCTGTTGGAGCGTCAAGGTTGGCGAGCTTCTGCACACTGGTTACGCAATAATGCTCGCAACGACAGACAATCGACCTAATGCACAAGTGAAACTATTGTGCGTAACATCATCACAGTTTGGCGCCGTTTTGGCAAAACTGGCAAAGCGGGGACTGGTTTGTCGATCGACCCAGCATTCCATTAACAGTGCGTATTGTTGTTTGGATTGCATAACTGAGTTAACGTTTAAAGCACAACATTGAAGCTTTGAAACGTACACATGGCTGAACTTCCATCACAGGAAACGCTTGATTGACATCGGATGACCGCAAAATTTAAACCGCCTACTAAGGAAGATAGATCAAAAAGGAAAAGCACTATTGATTAGGAACCCGTCCAACGAGCCCAAACTTTGATGACGGTAGAGATGACAACGATCTGTCATCTGTCCAATGGCGATCGGGGACAGGAAATCTGTGTCATGCGTTCAGAAATGACCATTTGTAACGATGGTCTGTAACTTTGAAACTATGACATTGAATGATCATATGGACGACCGAAAAGGCTGTCACACAGATGATCGCAAGAAACGGTAAAGCTTACCAACACCATTGTTATACAGTAAATTTATTTAACAATTTTTTAATCAATCGGCCTATTCGGTCAGTTTCTACTGAATAAAAAAAAATATCATAACTTATATAAGGTAACTGAAACCATTATTGTGCTCAATATATTGTATCAGTATTGTTATATCATGTTTGAGAGTGTTTGCCATTGCTGTACTTGATTAAAACATCTCTTTTATAAGACAAATATTAATCACATTTAAATGTAGCAGGGTATTGACATAATAATTGCTTGTGATTTTATAATTCGATGCTTAACATTTTCAGAAGAAGAAGAAGAACATTTTCAGAAGCGAAATTTACTTCAATTGTGCTTTTGGATTTTAGAACTCCTTGGATAAAATCGTGTCCAATGGTATTTACAGATAAAATAACAATAATTTGATTGAAATATTTAATTATAGTTTGCTATCAAAAATAACAACTTTCGTAAAAGCAGGATATGGGCATGTATTCCATTCATTCGGCTGATGGATTACTTAGCAAGGTAAATAGCAGGAAGTTTTCATCGCGGAAAGGATGCACAACACCGGAAGTAAAACTTCCGCCGGCCGGAAGAAATGTGCTACGCGTTAAATATGGGTCGTTCGATTTTCGTTAATCTAACGGCCTTGTATAGTTGCGGCATTACTTATTGGCTGAATTTTATCATTTAGTTGTCTTTAATTGAGCCCAAAAAAAGTGGTAGAGCCTTGTCATCGCAGTCGATTTTAGCCACTGAATGGGGAAGCATTTCGGGCATTTGAATCTCTTGTTGCAGTACCTGGAGCACGCCGAGGGGATTGGGTCGTTCAACTTTGGCACGTTTTGGGACTAACCGCAACAGCATAGGCCAAGGCTTACCACAACTATGTTTACCACCGGATACGGCGTTGGCTGAAAGGAAGAAATCACCGACAGGAGAGTACGACGGTTTCCATTTTCATTGGGAACCCTATTTCCCTATGGTGTTGTTGTTGGTCTAAGACGACGGTGTGCTATTTTTAATTCTCGTGTTACAAACGTGCGCGCGTCTCGGAGCACATCTTTGTGTAGAAAATTTCGTTACAATCAGATGTAAAGTAGAAGAGAAACATCATGGCAAAAGTGATAGGCGATTGATTATCATGGTTCGCTTCAGTATTGTCAATCGTTTAATACAAACTCGGTGCATTTGCTTAAGAAAACAAATCAAGTGCGTTAAAGAAAATAAAAAAAAAAATATATCGAATTGAAAATCCTCTTTAGTTTTTGTTTCGTTAACAAATCAAACAAAGCGCTTGGGTCATGAAATGACCAGCAACATAGTGAGAATCATGAATATGCATGTGCAGTAACCCCATCGTTCTGCGTTATAAAATGTTCAGAAAATTATACAGCTCATCAAGATAGAAGCATACTACCATCAAACCGGCAAAAACTGCTCAGCGCAGCATTATTCCAGCAATCACAATTTAGTAATGATCCGTCGTACATTACATTTTCCACACATTATGCAAATGCGTTCACTGTAGTGCTTGCAGCTGATTCGCGTGGTCCACTGATTCCCGGGTCGCGGGTCTGGTGACCAGTGTAATTCTCTACAATCATAAACAGCGATCGGACTTTACGTACTAAGGCTTCGGCTTTTAAGCTAGTTCTCGTACTAGTGTCTTATTCGTACATCTCGACAACGTTCTCCGTCCACTTCCTGCCCAGCGTATCGTGATCATCATACTTTTCAGCGAAGCAGAAAATGCTATAAATTCACTAGCCAACTTGAGCTATTCGCTCTGTTGTCTTTTGAAGAACCCCTTGTTGATGTCGGCTATTGTTGTCAGCATAAGATCGATTGTAACGAAGGATGTAACGAAAGAACCTACATGAGCAAGGGTAGCTACCGGGCAGCTCGATGTTGCTCGGTGTGTGTGTGTGTGTGTGTGTGTGTGTGTGTGTGTGTGTGTGTGTGTGTGTGTGTGTGTGTTTTGTACGATCGTTCAAGTCTCGCCATGCCACGAACGGGCCGCACAAAAATAGGAGCAATCCCAGGTGCGGGAGATTCGATGCTTACTTAGTATGTGCGTACTTGCGATGGGAATTACCTAAATCGAGGGTCGTCCACTGCTGGCGCTAGGATTCCCTTTGTGTGCAGGGTTGATTGTCTTTGAGGAAAAATAAAAATCAAAATCTTCACACAAACAACACCACACATGGTGTGTATTGTTTTTCCCTCTTCTTGTGGTGCACAGCTTTCATTCCTTTCACTCGCGACCATGCACGCATACGAACGACCGTATTTTGGCCCCTTTGCTTTTTACTCACACGCGCAGCACCGAGAGCCCTCACTTCGTCAAGCAACGGTGGTCATTTCCTTCCACGTTCTACAGGCGTCTTGCGATGCGGTCAGCATAATTATGCTCCATGGGGTACAAGCAGGCGGCCGGTCGGTCGGTTGCATTTAATGTGTAGTTTTTTCTTGCTTGTCCCTCTTTGCCTCTTTGTGAGTGGTTGTGATGGTGTGCGTCGCTTTTTACCTTGGTGGCGTTGCTGGGAACCATTACATACCCAAAGGCCGGCTTGAAATCGCCCATGTCACACACAAGTTGCCGCTTCAGAAATCTCGAATAAGGTGCCACATTTTAGGAGAGGGAAAAATAAACACCATCGTCTGAGAGCTAGCGAGAACCACTGGTACAGGAAACGTTTTCGGCGAGAGGTCAAGCGAAAAACTTAAGAATGGGTTTACTGACGGAGAAGAAACACGTTCAGAATTGGAAATGAAAATTGAGGAAATCATTCATTGTTTCACATGAGAAGTGAAGAAAGAAAAATCGTTCGATTCACTGATCTTAGACTTGAGTAAATTAATGAAATATTTGATCACTTACCCCAGTTAATGTTGCTAATTGTTTAAAGTACTTTCAATTATTTATCTTAGTTCGTATTTAGTTTGAAACATTTCTTTGACATATTGTCAAAAAATATTGTAAAAATAATCTTTGTTTTATTTTCTTTGCAGATGATCACTAGTAACAGAGCGTTTTTCTGATATATTTGCCAACGGTAGCCTAGTTTAGTCAATAGGTCGGTAAAACACGTGGCGTTAATGAGCGTCAAGAGGGGAGTACATTTCTTAGTTTGTGTGTCATTCTGTTTACGTATGGTAGATACAATGCATTTGAGTAAATAAACTCCAGTAACTTTCTATATGAGAGGATGCGAGAGGTCTACATAGGATGATGATATTGAAAAAAAATTATGGAACTCTATAATCTCAAGCTCTAAGTGCTTAGGATGAACCTTTAGCACCTAATAATCGGAGGTTGGCAGAATTATTAAAATTATTAAATATCGTAATGTTATACTTTTATGCTAGTTTTCTCATGACATTTAAGCACATGTTTCACGATGCGGTTGAGTGCTGTCGAAATCAGTAATGTACAACAAAGCTCAACAAGGCTACCGCAAAAATGCGCCGTCCGAACCTACTATGATTGGTTTGTCTACAATTGGCTAATGCTGGTGCATAGGTTCGTTACCCGAACGATATGACATCACTGCACTGTACGGAACTAGTAGCTTTAGTCACTGCTATGCTAATGTTTTAATACAGGCTTGCTTAAAAGTTGCACCAAGCGAATTGCTCGGAGGCTAAAACATTGAGCAAGTAAGTATTTTGACTAGCAGTCTGCAGTAAATCAACGTAAAATAGGGAAACATTTATAATTACCGTAGTTAACGAAGGGCCACAAGGTACTTCATCTATGTCGTTTCGATTACATTGTTAGTGTATTGGATATAAAAATGCACCCACATTGTCTATTTTAAGACAACATGCCGCCCAAGGTGAAGTTCAACGAGGAATTTTAGAGTTGATTTTTATTAAATTTATCCCATCAAATTTATTAAATAACTACCTTATTTTTGCATTGAAAAAGTAACTTTTCATTAATCATTGACTACCAACTCTGCTTGTAGTGCATTAATGTAAGCCAAAACAGCGAGTGTTAAACATTATAGTCATTTCGCTGTAAGTCTTCTCCAAGGGGGGAATTTCGTATCATATTTCCCTTTACCACAGCAACTGACACTTTTAGGACACGTATTATATACTAAACCGGATCTATTTGCTTGTGAAAAACTATTCGTGTCGAGTACGTAAAAGGTTAAACGAACCTATGTTAGAGTTAAAGTTTTGTTTTATGTTAGTTCAACAAGTCAACTGATACATAACTTGCAGTATTGAGTGCATACATCACCAGATGGTTGCAGCGTGCTCCAGAAATATATTACAAAACAACGAAAACAGGTCGATCGTATCCCTGGCGGTAGGTTGCATAATATGCGTGCAAACATTTAGCTCAGACCACCTGCAATTTAATGCAACCGGTTGTGTCCTTTGTGCACAGTTTGCAACGCAGCATGCACCCGATCGAAACGAGATTGCTCAGCGTTTTCGGTAAGAAAGTTTATTACACAATTAAAAGTACACCTCCCGATCTAGATGGTTTCAATGAGGCCGGTTTAAGTGTGGTTAAGTTTTTAAAATACAATTATTTATATACAAATGTGTAATAAATGTGGTAGAAGCTTCCATTTAAAGTTATCAGTACCTTTATTCATTACAAAACTTTTCCTAAAAGTAAGATGAAAAGTAAGAAAGAGTAACCAAAAACAGAATACCTGTTCCTAATGAGAATATCCACTCTCTACATCTTCCATTCCACGAAAAGGTATTGGTGACCTGTTTCGAAACCTTAAAGTGTATCACACAATGAACAGACAACAGGTCTGACAACGGACTACGTTTAACCAACCGTAGACCTTCACTGTCTGCCAACCTTTGAAAAGATATATTTTTGAGTATTATTTTACATTAAGGGAGCAGAATCAGGATTACTGGATGTTACCGTACCAGACAGTTACTACTGTTTTATATTTTGAGCTGTATATTAGCTGTATTTTTGTAGGTTTTTGAAAAATGATGCGGTACTTGGTTCATACGATAGTTGAACCTAAGATAGGAATGTTGTTAAGTCGTGTAATTTGACGATTTTATCACGGTGCAAGTGAACAATGAATGGCCATAGCATGTTTAAAACACCGGCTTTCATCAAACGGAAGTTTTTAAGAACAATAATTGCATTTGTTATTATGCTGGCAGATAAAACATCAAATAGAGAAACTGGTGAAATACTCTCTCAGATTCATCTGGTACAAACGTTTTTAAAACCGAAATTCGTCGAAAATCGATGAGTTGCGAGCAAAAAACAATCAGATGTTTGAAATTCTAAAACATCTCATACGACCTTACGATGGAGTTATTTGAACAATTGGTAATAAAGCAGCTGTACAGCGAAATAAACGTTCAAATGATCGACTTTGAAAGGAAATATTAAGGAATTTGAAAGGTAATATTACACCAAAAAGGGATACAGTAAAAGAAAGATATTTTGAAGTCACTTAAATTAACTCAAACGTTTTTTTTCATATGTTTTGGCTCATGAGGAGTTCGGTGCTGGAATTAATTTTCGACGAAAAGGTCATCACAAATGATGTCATCAGTAGTGGCGCAATGTGTTGCCGTAGACGTATTTCAAGATTTAAATTCATGCTGCCTCCAAACATGGCATAATATTTTAAAACCCATTCTCAAGTTCAACATTAAAAATAGCTTAGTTGTTTTGCAACACTTAAGTTTACTTTTTTGTACATACCTTAACACACTACTGTTACTGTTTTTTGTATCACTCTGAGAACAATAGCTTATCTGTAGAAGCTAATGTTCTTGTGGCTCTGGTTGAAACAACGTACTTTCTCTGCATTCCACGGAAATGAATCGCTCTGGATTAGTGAGCTGAAATTTAACGACAAACACGTTATGAAAAAGAAGACACACTCGCATCATAAGCACATCTGTATCACGGGAACATATTGATGCCAGCATATTTGACCTTTCTTCCGTGCACTCCCTTCATCAGGGCAAATGCGTACACATGGTTTGATTATCATTCAAATTGTAGATTTTTTATTATACCAAACGCACTACTACTACGGGTGGGTAGAGGTCATTGATGTTTCTGGAGTAAATAGGGTCAACATGCTCTATGAAGCAAACATGCAACTTTTAGGCTGGTAGCTAAACAAAGTTACTTTTGTTATTTTGAACAAGTTGCCACAATTGGACTGCAGCACGATAATATATTGCATACATGAACACTTTTCTTTAGTTTTGATGCATTGGGATGCTCGTTACAACTATTGCATGATAACTATTTCCTAAACAACAACAGACTAGTAGCAATAGAGCACACCACTGTCACTAGCACTATGCAGAATTTACTTTTATTCTTCCATCCAAATCTCTAGGGTGATCGTACGAATCAAATTGGAGGGAACGCATCCATTCTCCGTTCACTGCCGTCACTTGTCACTTCCACCCAGCTAACCTAACCGCATCTCCTCGGTACCCTGATCCGTGGAAGATAATACTTTGAACGGTACGGTTTGCAAAGGTTCCGCAGACACAATTTCGCTTGGACCATGTGGTTATAGGCACAAGAGGAAACGATCAATTCTTAACACGTTTCACGAGCACTGCATAGGACGGTTAGGGTTTCGAACGTACAAAAACAGGTTTCGGGCGACACGGTAAACAACAAAAACAACAGAACAGCCGTTACGGCTCTTACCAGGCATATACAACGAACACGCCGTACTCGCGACCGCACTTGTCAAGGGCTGGTTGTAGACAAAAATATTATGGACGCAGCTGCGGCTTCGCTCAGTAACGCTCAGCTTGTTGGAATCGACGTGTTCATTCTCCGTGTTCATTTTGAAGACGTTGACAGACAGACACACAGACGTTGAAGAGGTATGTGGGACGAAACATAAAAAAATAAACAAATTATGTTTCAAAATTTATGTTCATTTTCTATACATAAATGCATTGTAGCATTGTAAGATTTTTTTTTGTCCTTCGTCATACGGACTTCGGAATACAAACATATTTTTATCTTTCTAAAAGTTGTATGTGTGAAGTTTGGTTCATTTTTTCCATTGTTTTAAATTTATATGATTATGCCACGTCTCCAATTCATCTTTTAACAATTAATCCAATTAATCTTTTTACCTCTAAAAAACGGTAACGGAGAACCTGAACATAAATTGCATAAATTTTTCTCTAGTTTTCTTCTCATTTGTAGTTCATTCGTAGTGTGTATGCGACCAATAAATTCTTAAGCTAAGGCCACATGAAACGCTCACGCATCAGGAAAGCAAGGGAAGAAAATGAAAACGGTTGAAATAGGAAATCACTATGGGCGTAGGGAAACCTTTATTCGAATAATAAAAATTAACCGTCGTGTCCATCACCAAACTTACTTTTCTTTCGTATGACTGGAATACCAATATTTTGGTATGTTGTGTATGTAAAAAATATCATGTTTATTTCAAAACTGAAGTCATGCAAAATAAATGTATAAAAAAATAATAAAAAATTAAAATATAAGGCAAAGTGGCGAACGTTATTTTCCTTTCACATTTTCAATAAAATAGCATTTTTATAAACCCAAAGTGGTATTGTTGGTTGGCTCGTCTCGTGATACAGTAGTTCAGCATAGTTCAAACTTAAAGTATGACGACACATTTCAGAACATTTTGCGCAAGATATCTGCAAAAATGGTGAAATTCATAAACAAAACATATTTTCAACCGTACAGTTCCTCGTAAATCTAATCAAACTGTGCAGTGTGCATTGCTTATATTTTCGGCATTTTCATTAAATGAATGAATTGTCGTGAATATATAGCTAAAACCTGGTGAAAGAACGGTAATAAAAGCCAAAAAAAAGGTTTTGTGGTGTGTTGCTACCCCCTGTAGCAATCCGTATATTTCAGTCGCAACGGTAAAGAGATTTTACAAACTGTCGTTCGCGTTAAGGAAACGGTCAGAACCTCGCCGCATGCGATTTTGCCGCAAGCTTTTGTATGGGATTTGACGTTAACGACAGCACTTGCAATTAAAATCATTTGATATTGCCGCATCGTCGCATGCGATTTTATTTCAGATGTCAAATGTCTAAAATCATATTAAATAATAATTATCTTTATAAAGAAACAACAAAATATCATTATAATACTTTGAAAAGCTAGAAAATTGAGAAAACTATTTTCTTGCCACATGCGGCAAAATCGCATGCGGCGAGGTTCTGACCGTTCCCTAAGTATTTCACCGAGCAGTTTTAAAATTAGTGTCGTCTTTCCGTGTTCTAAATTGCAACTAACTGCGCTTTACAATAGCGCCCTATTCCCGATCAGCTGTGCAACTTGACCCTATTTGACCCTTTAATGATCTGAACTAGGCATGTGTAAAATGAACGAGAATCGAACCGTTCGAACAGTTCGGTAAAGTACACGAACGAACGAGATTCTTAAAAAAAAAGAACGACCAGGACCTTTAGAAGAAACTGACTACACCGTACGCGTTCGAACGTTCCATTCAGTGTTCGACGGCACACATACATAAATGTGGCAATGAAACGTTCAAAATCGTATTGCTTTCTCGCTCTTTCTCGCACCGTGCGAACGGGTCGTCAGAGATCAAAATGTACTCTGTCGGTGTTGAAATCGCACCCATACAACTCAATTCCTCGC
>KB665555.1:27016-64853 GCA_000349065.1 Anopheles quadriannulatus | reverse complement strand
CGCACTGTGCTAGCACAATGCGCACTTCAAACACTGTGCTGTGCTGTGCGCACAGTATGATGTGCTGTGCGCACAGTGCGCACAGTAGCACTTTACCCAACACTAGTCATGACAGCTTAATGTTTACAAATAATACGGTGCTCGTCTGGAACGCATGTGGTCGATATCGTGCCAACATGGTGGTTAAAAATCTAGACACCAAAGTGGAAAAGAAAGACACAGGTTTTGTATTAAGTTTTTTTTTTACTTTTTTAATTAATTGGTGATGAACAGATTTCATCAATTACCATAAATAAGGGTTTTCAGAAGATACAATCCTTGCAGAAAATAGAGAAACCATTGAAAATTGCAAGAAATAAAAACCGGTCAAAATAGCAGCCATTCGTTCATTCAGTAATAGATAACAGACTCTATGTGATTGCAAGGATCATAATGATGAATTTTGACTTGGCGGAAAAAAAATCATTGAAGGGCCTATAAACATGCCCACCAAAATTGTAGTGTACTTCAATAATTTCCTAACAGAAATTCCAAAACTGTGTTTCTGTAATCTGTATAATCCCTAATTTGACGGTTAAACGAACTCAAATGATAATTGAAGATAAAAAAATGATAGAAACTTATAAGTTTCAACACATTTTCTGATAAAATTTGAGTGTAACAGAAGCTTTAAAAATTTTAGGGCCATTGTACACTGTCACTGTACACTGAAACAGGATAGAAGAGGACCATTGAAAGTATAAAGAGTACGACGTGTTCAATTGATAGAGGATCACGTGGACGAAGAGAACGAGAGGGAACATACAGCATGAAAGTAAAACGGGAGCATCACTATCAGAAAGTAATAAGTCACCAATAAAAAATGTTTGAAACAATTGGCGGCGGAAGCTTTAAGAGTGAAGACCGAATAACTGCAATCGCGTTTCATAGGGAGATAGTGAGGCAGCTCCGAGCGAACGACGAAAAGCAATCCTGGTAAAGAGGCACTGATTGCTTTCTATTCTCAAACAGTCATCGATAGTGGGAGGATTCTAAATGATGCTAGCATATTCAAGAATAGACCTAACCAGAGTACAGCAAAGGTTTCTTAGCCAGATTTTATCTCTAAAGATAGAGGTAAAACGTAAAATAAACCCAAGGGTTCGATTAGCTTTTAGTAGAACCTCATCAAGCTGCAGTTTGAAGTTGTCAAGTATAATACCAAGGTCATGCATAGACATAACACGAGAGAGGGACGAGTTAGAAAGAGTATAGTTAAACCCAATAGGAGAAAGAGAGTGAGAGAAAGAAATAACAGAACACTTTTCAGGAAACAAACGAAGTAAATTGGATGAACACCATTAAACAAAAGCATAGAGGTAATGCTGAAGTCTCAAACAATCAGAAGTAGAAGACACAGGTAAAAAAGATTTTGATGTCATCCGCATAAAGAAGATAACCATCAGGAGGTAAGACAATACAAACATCATTGATGAATAAAGAAAACAGAAGTGGGCTAAGCACACAACCCTGAAGGACTCCTGACGTAAAACCATAAAACTCTTCAGGTAAATACGACTCGGTTTTAGCCCTACAAGAATTATTATTTAAGTATGAGGACAGCAAGCAAAAAATACCATCACCAAAACCATATTATTATAGTTTGCTTCCTCAAACTCAAACCATGGGGGTGACAAATTCATAATTTTAAAATAAAACGTGTGATATCCCATGTACTGGGGTGCAGTTTTGTGCTCGAGAATGTGTGCCACAGTCTTGTGATCAAAATCTGCAGATCCGAGAATTTTTAACGTATTCAAGAATCGAGCTGCAGTCTTGTGAATAATTCGATGACGATACGTGAAAGTGTCCGGCAATCTTGAGTTCAATCGTAAAACCCTGCAAAGAGAAAAGAGGGGCCGGGGGGAGGTTAAGGACAGTGAAAACCCGGTACATGTTGTCTGGGTCGAGAAGAAACCGCGTATCTAGAATTTCCGCGAGGGTCAAAATCACGCAATTGGTTTGCCTGTAATTTTGCATAGTTGAGGCCTTTTAGAATTAGATTTAGACTTTTAAAATTCGAACAAAAGGGAAATTATTTTCCATCAGACAATTGATGTGTAAAATCAATTCAATTTGTTTTGTCTGTGGAAACAGTTCAATTTAGAAAACTGCGTATTTCCGAACCAGCGTATGAGAGTTACTGCGTATATAGGGGACTTCCTGTACTTTACTTGTTAGGAATGAGGTATAGTTCACGCTCGGTAGTCCACACTTCATTGAGTGCGGATTATCGAATGACGTTTAGAGGTGTTTTTTAAAACTTCTTATTTTTACCCAGTGTTTGAGATTATTTTTACATTACATACATTTTGATGTTGTATAAAGAAAGCTTCTTCTTCTTCTTTTTCACAACAGCCGTTGTCGGTCAAGGCCAGTTTGTACCCACTAGTAAAGTGATCTTGGCTTTCAGTGACTACCGTGACTTGAACCACGGTCTATTCGAGACTTGAACCATCACGGGTATGTTGTTAAGTCGTTAAGGGCATGTAACTAGACCGGCTGTTATGGACCGGCAGCTATAATGAATAATTAAACAAGAGCTATCAAAAATTTATCATTTTAATAATAAAAATGAACGGTTGTTTTGCATTACATTTGGCTGTATGTACAGCATTGTATCACGCAATAACTACCTCATTAATTTGAGCCAAATTTGGCACAAATATAGTTTATAGTTCAGGATATGATTTCTTGTGCTCCTTTTACCCCTTCCTCCTCTTATTTCCTTTCCATTTTCCTATTCTTGGCGGTTACATCAAGATATAATGATGTAAATATTTTGTTAAAAATGAAACATTCAACCGATTTTGCTCAAATTTGGAGATAAGTTGCCTTAAAGTGCTACAATACACTGAACAAATTTCATCCTGCCAGGATCACAAGTGATTGCTAAAAAGCATAGTTCTGTATAAAAAAAAGCCATCCTCGTATTTATCGTTTGTTTACCATGAACATATATCCTGCAGCAACTCCATCTCCAACTTGTGTACTCATTACAAAATTTTGAACTTTACATTTTTCCTGATAATACTCTTTTTTATTAAAGGCTTGCTTATATCATTCACGGGCGAGGCGTGGTGTTTAATTGGAGTAGAAATTAGTGATGAGCGGGTCGACCCGAACCTATCGGGTCGGAGCCTTCCGTAAGCGACCTGGAATCGTTCGGGTCGACCCGAAAGGTACAAGTAGGTTCAGTAGGTGCAACAACTCCGATAGGTGCAAAACAGCATAAGTGACTCCGACCCGTTGGTGCAACGAGTTCCGGTCGGGTCGGGCCAAGGTGGGTTCATACGATTCATTTCAAGACCCGACCCGGAGTCAAGGTGGGTTCATTCCGACCCGCGGGTGGAACTAGTTCGGGTCGACCCGAATGATGAGTTGGTGCAAGAAAGCATAAGCCACTCCGACCCGCAGGTGCAGCGAGTTCGGGTCGGGTATTGAACCTACCTTGACTCGACCCGACCCGAACTCGCTGCACCAACAGGTCGGAGTCGCTTATGTTTTCTTGCACCTACTCATCAGGCGGGTCGATGTTTTTTTTATCTACATCCCCAACAGTTATTTTGTTGATTGATTTACTCAATCCTTGATGTCTGGTTCTTTTTGAATATTGGTGTTCTTCTTCTTTGGCTCAACAACCGTTGTCGGTCAAGGCCTGCCTACCACTTGTGGGCTTGGCTTTCAGCGACTTATTGATTTCCCCCCATAGCAGGATAGTCAGTCCTACGTATGGCAGCACGGTCCATTCGGGGCTTGAACCCATGACGGGCATGTTCTTAAGTCGTACGAGTTGACGGCTGTACCATGAGACCGGCCTGATTATTGGTGTTACCAAATTTTATATCACATGTATCAATAAAATGCATTGAATACAGCCAATTGTAATTGCTAGATACCAGCTTTGCATCACGAACCATTGCATTTATTGTTTTATAATTTTTTTCGTATTCTTTTATAGGAAATGTTGAGCATATTGTGCATAACACATTAACATAATGCATAAAACCGCATACTTAAATCAAAACCCAAACATTTTTGTAGTTCTTAACACACAGGTAAAATATGTTTTTTTCACGCTTTAAATTTTGCGTAATGTCCTACGAGAACATGGCAGTCGGATAGTCAGTTTTGCGAGTTGACCACCATACCACAGGACGAGTTAGAAAAGTACATTGTTAATTAAAAACCTCAAGTTAAATGTTAAAAGTCTACAGGATGCTCAATAATGTTATCGAAAGGGAATATGCGCTTTCATGCAACTTCACATGTTAAGAAAGCCTACATAAATAGCCAGATCCGCTCAGTTTCTGGAACCCACGGCTCTGGAGTCGGTTATAACGCAGAGCACCAAAATAATCCTTTTTCAATGAAGTATTAAACAGGAAAATGTGTTGGAAAATGTGGAAGTTACTTAAGTTAAGGGGCGCTGTCAAGTTACGGTCGTCAACTCGCACGACTCAACAACCTGCCCGTCGTGGGTTTAAGCCTAGAATGGACCGATTCCCCGAAGTAAGGACTGCCTGTATAGGCCTGTGAAAGCCTATATAAGCCTGCATGTCCATGTATGACGTTTACGCCAATCATAAGAAAAAAAGAAGACTGAAGTTTTAGTAAAATATTGAAAGAAGTGAAACTCGATTGAATAACTCGGAGATCTAAATAGCCGTGGAAGTTAACTCTAAAGAATACAAGTCATGTACGTCAATAAAAACAATCACATCGAGTGTTAGCTTCCACACTGGCGAGAAGATACATTCGTTTCTTTTAGGCTAACGTAATACCGTATCCATTGAACCGTCAGTGCGGAGCCGTTGGTACGCTCCGAAATGCACACTAAATTGGAATTTATAATTTGGTCAAGGTCTATGAAAATGTTATGGGAACATTTGTTGCCAAATCGATTGGACAAAGTGTCAAACTGAAGTTGTTGAAACATTTTGCAGGAACATTTTCGAATCCCCTTGCATACCAAGCAGGGTACAAAACTATTTCAACCTAATTTAAAAACATTATGGTGAGCATTTTTGTGTACAGCATTTGAAATCAATAGGAAAATCAAGAAATGTTGCCATCGAAAAAATGTTGTCGCAAATAAGATTTCGCAGAAAATTAAGATACAGGTATTCCCCGATATACGCTATTAATGCGGACCAGAGGCAATAGCGTATTTCGAATATAAGCGTAAGTCAAATTTCGAGGTTTTCAGTTGAATTATAACAAATTTTCGTATTTTTACTTGAAGTGGTAGGTTTTAGCAACTAAATTAGTTATTTGATCAGATTTAATTCGAAGATTACAATTTGGTACCTTTTAAAATGGTTTTTAAAATTCGACTAAATGGGAATTTATTTTGCATTTGACATTTGGCGAGTCAAATCAGTACAATTTACTCAAAGAACTGTCAAATAAAGAAAATAGCGTATAGCGAAATCGCGTATATCGAGTATGGCGTATATCGGGAAATTCATGGAAATACCATGAATCGCATGGAAATCGCGAGGAATTGCCGGTCCCGTGGTATTGTCGTATACATACAATACCTCAATAAGTAGCACTGATTATCCTGCTACGGGTATTCAATAAGTCGCTGATAGCTCAATATCGGTTGTTCTGCCAAAGAAGAAGAAGAATATTAAGGAATCACGTACTGTGGAATTTTGAGATAAACAATAACTTCAGTGCGTTTACCGTCAACTGAACAAAACAAGAAACATGGTAAGCTTAAATATTAGTAAGTAAAATAATCTAAATTCATTTTGCCTTCAGCGTACATAATTTTAAAACAAAACATTATTGAATTGATGTAGGGTAAACGTACCTATAGTGGTGCTAGTACCAATAGTGGTGGTATTGCATTAAAATGCGTCTCATACGATAAATTAACAGTAGTTAAGTTATTTATGATAGTGTGAAATGTTCTCTAGCACTTTACAAAGGATTTTAAAATGAAATGGGGACATTCCGTTTCTTCGTGACCGAAAAATCCATTATTTTGTGAAAGGTATCAACATTTTTCCAAAATCCTTAAGATTTCATAACGATACTCATATATTTTAGTTAACGTTCTAAAGGACCACATAACAACGCAATTATTAGTTTTTTAACATAATTGTTATCAAATGATATTGTTTTATTCAAATTTATTGGCTTTTGACCATATTTACGTATTTTTTAGTGTTTTTTTTACGATAGTGCCATTATAGGTACACCAAACAGACATGTTCCTATAGTGGTCTTAGTTCTAAAATCAATAAAAACAGCTAATTTTAGATTTTTTCGATAACATTTTCAACATGTCGTACTGTTTTCATTAAAATAAGCAACAAAAATAAGTTCTCTGTAAGTAATTTATCAAACAAAGGCTACAATTCGCTTATCTGGCTGAGTGAAAAATCGACTTTAAATCAAGCAAACTCTTCTATTTTTTCGTAAATTTGATGTGTTTCATGGTAAAAATGGTTGTGATTGCGAAGATAAAATATATTCCAACTGTTATGTGTTGAAATATTTAAAAATTGTCGTTCCTGACACTTCAAATTCATTAAAATACATCTGTACCACCACAAATTGCACTACTATTGGTACATTTACCCTATCTAATAATTAATTTAATTATATTATCAAAAGAATGCCTGTCATGTGCCCTACTCTTGCATGGATCGAGTCCCTGATACTTAAGGCGGTTTATCCTGGTATATGGCTAAACCAATCAACTCACTGGTATCCAAACGAATGATTGATATGACAGATCTTAACTACTTACTGTTTTTACGCCAGATAAGAAGAAACGAAGCTTTGGAATAAACTGTTGTAATAGCTTTAGTACTCCTCGGATTGCATATTCTTCTATTTTTAATTAAAACGAGACATTAATGTTAGCCAGTGTGAAACCGGGTAAATCAGCTAGTTTTAATAATATTTTACCACTTTTTACCAAACACTGTTTTATCTCATAACATTGGTTGTTGATGTGAAAGTGCAGGTCATCGAGCGTGCGGATTCAAAAGGTGCGGATGTAGCATATTTGCTAAACAGAACTTATTAAAAAACCACACTATCAGCTATAGACACATTGTAACACGCTTCGCAAAGCCAAATCACACTAATTATATTACATTAGCAAATCATTCCACACCATAGCAACATACCCAGACCATACCGTCCATATAAAAAACCATTGAGACACATTTATCGAAAACAACCGAAACGCGCAACATAAGCATTTCAAGCGTTACTGCAGCAAAGTGGACAAACAGAGAACGCATAGTAACTTATTGCTAAAAGCTCAGTGTAGGCAAAGATCGACGAACGCACTCGTTCTTTGGCTAGAATAGTTGAAACTTTCCAGAACCTTTGTAAAAACACTAAAAGCGCAGCAAAGGCACATAATGACAGACACCTCACTCCGATACAATGTATAAATTGCAACTTCATATCGATAACCTTTAATTGGCACAAAAACACATTCCAAAACCAAATGTACCAAACCTATTGAGTATAAATAAAACCAATTCCGAACGAGGAAGTCAGATTCGTTCGGACTGTCAAGACAGGACGTTACGCTGCCCAAAAATTTCGCCTTCCAACTTTTTTCAAGAGTTTAGTTATGTCCCCCTTCCCAAGACAAGGCTTCTAAACTCCAACGTTTACAGTAAGGGAAATCCTTTCCGGGTTTCTATGATCGCCTGGACGATCAAGTGTTGAAAAGTCCGCTTCAAACAAAGTATTATTCTTCCTCGATACATGTCAGCGAAACACTGACCTACCGCGACGTTGATCGATGTACCGTATGTACGATCATCACATTACATGGCGACCCTAGCAATCTCCGAACTTACTACACGGATTACCGAGCGTGAACTGTACAATGATAATAACAATCTTTCAAAAATCAGGATATTTTTTCACTTTTTTAAAATTGGTAATCGTTTCCCACCTAGGCCATACTGATATCGAATTGCCTTACGGGGTTAAAGTTGATGATTTCAGCATTTTTATTGGATGAAAGCGTGATTGCACTTGATCATATACATAGGCATACGAAAAAAAGAAGAATAATTCAAATTTCATGTGAATTTATGAAATACACAATTTTTTAGCCTGATGTGGAGACAGACACCTTCTTCTTCTTTTTGGCTCAACAACCGTTGTCGCTGAAGGCCTGCCTGAACCCACTTGTGGGGTTGGCTTTCAGTGACTTTTTTTATTACCCCCCATAGCAGGATAGTCAGTTCTATCGGGCACGGTCTATTCGGGGCTTGAACCCATGACGGGCATGTTGTAAAGTCGTGCGAATTGACGACTGTACAATGAGACCCGCTAAGACAGAAAGACATCAATTGTTTGTATTCTGAATGCAAGTAATTCTATCAAGTTATCAACTCGCCCGACTCAATAATACGCCGTCATGGGTTCAAGCCGTTTCACACTTTGAAAAACTAAAAAAACATATTTGCCAATGTCGATTCAGCCACAGACCCAGCACCCGTCTGTGCACTATTTCAGTATTATCGCAAACCTAAAATTGTCCAGCTCCTACTGGAGGGCGGAAGGGAGTACTTTGGTAACCAATGCGCTGGATCGTAGATTCATATATTGGTCAGATATGCTACACTGCATGCAAGCACGCAAAAGGTGAGCAAGAATTCGGAATACTTTGTTATTGAAGAAATTATAACAAAAAATCAACACTTTACGACGAGTTTTCAATTCCGGACACCACATCCAGTTAAGAAAGAGGATGTTTAGATTATAAAATTGGTTTTTCAACTGCATAATGAAAGCAGGATTCCAGAATTGATTTAGGAAGAAGGGAATATAAATGAGCGGAAAAACAGTAACAAATTGTATAAAATACATCAGTCATGTGCAACACTGCACGATACAGTATGTGAAATTTTGTGTCACCGCCTGAGTCTGCAATTTCGATCTGTTGGCAGAACAAGCCAGTATAGCAAAACAAGATAAGTGAGCATGGTTGCATTGTGTCTATGACAACACAAAATATCCATCAATCGCAGCAAACATTCCATGTGAAATTTGCTTACAAACCACAAATAAAAATAAAATCAAGAAGCTTAGCTTACAAAATCCCATTTGCCAAAGATATGTTTCAAGATGGAGAACGTACTACAAGAAAATGTTTTGTGTGTGCAAAATGATAAACAGGATTTTCTAGTGTCTGCCACTGTTTATAAAGCACGTCATTTGCGAAAACTCAATTGTGATACATTCGTTATGGTATCCTGTAACGGAAAATATAAACGAACAAGGATTGCATATCGTACGGATAATCCTTATTTCAATGAGGTAATTACTGCTCCTTGCCTTTTATTTACTGAACTAGTTGTTCTGGTAAGAAGAAGTAGCAGATAAAATAACGAATACTTAATTCGCTATGAAGTATTTCAGTTTTTCATTGCACTGCTCTGAACGAAAACTTCGTAGGAAAGGAATCGTGTTTTCATTGTATCGGCCTTCTATTTGCACGACCATGCATTCATGCATCGGGGAATTCCATGTAGATCTTAACACCGTGTGGGAACAGGAGAGTAAGTACTAGGCAGTACAATTTAGACGATTTATTCGTAAATACTTGTTACAGATCATGCATTTTTAAAGAAATGGGCAATGTTCGAACCGATTGGTAGAGCCTCGTCGAACGAACTGCACTGTGGTTATCTTCTGATAGATTTAATGATAACTTCTTCAAAAGAGATGTCATTTCCCATTTCATTGGATAATGCGTTAGACTACGACATTATTGAGAGGTATGAAGTGTTTTAGAAAGGAGTTTGAATTAAATTTGTGTTAATTTTTTAAGCTCTTACACAGAAATAAGCTACTTCCTACGTACGATGCAAACGACGAAGTTCAAAAAGTACGATTTTGCTTCAGTGTTTTTGAAGGGGAGTTTGTTAATAGCGCAGAATATGCTGTCCGTATTTCGTACGCAGGGTTGAAGGTAAGTATCACTAATAGCCCTTTTCACGTGGTCATAAAACATGATATTAATTCACCAGGTACGAACAAGAACCAGTTTTTTTGGAAGAAACTGTCGTTGGAATGAAAAGTTATCCTTTGTTGGTACTTATCCTACGACCAATCAAATAATTGGGATTGATCTACTCACAACTAATTGCTGTACTAGTATTGTAAAATCAGCAAAAGATATTCATTTCTCTTCTTTATCGAAACGTATCAACGACATATGTAAGTTACATGTATTACGTAGATAAGCAAGTTATTTGATTTGCGATTATTGTTTGTAGATAATTTGCCCACGTTTGGACCAGCTTGGATGTATTTGTACAGCGGTACTCAGGAATCACAATATGTTGGCAAACTTTTAGTATCTTTCAATACGGAGGTTTTGTCATTTCAATCGGTACCGGCACACAAAACACAAATCAATCGAATCTATGAGCCACTTGTCACGTCCAACTACTGGGAAGAGCAAGTTTTTGTAATTAAGCTCTGCATGATACAGATGCAGCTCTTCGCCGAGCTGTCCACGCGTCAACTATTGGTATATATTAGCTGTGCTGATATTCGCTCCAAAGCCATAATTCTTAACATAGACAAACAAAAACAAACACAATGTCATCGATCTGTGAATTGTGGTGAGGTTATTATAACACTGAAGACACAAGCACCCGACTATAGGCATAAATATTTTGTACAAGCGACCATCAGTAATTTATATGGTGACATAAAGGAATTCTCGAATCTGTTCAAAAGAGCAATAATCGGGCAATGTGAAAACAAATTTGATTTGAAAAATCGCAATATTTTTATCCATTTGCTGGCACAGTTGGAATTGGATTTTATACATGCCTATGAAACAATAGCACAAGGCAATTTCAAGCAACATACAAAATTGGATCAACTGCATAAAAGCTACATCTTGGAACAATTGGTGAGTATGTTCATGCTATATGTATATACACTAAACGAGTTTAAAGTGATATACCTGATGGAACTAATACTCATGTTTTCGCCAGATGTTGAAGAAATTAGAGATTACTGCTATTAGATCCCGTTTGAGTTCTTCTACCACCTTTCAAGAAGTTTCATTGCTCATTATGGACGTAGACGCTATTTCAAGCTGTTTATTAGAGTTATCAAATGATGTAAGTACTACTAAAAAGCTTTCAAGTAAATGTGACACTTTTCCAGTTATTTATTTATTCTGAAAGGATCAAAACCAGTACCCTGACGTTTTGCTACATGTGTATGCGTCAGGTCATTCATCAGTGATTGCAATTGCACGGTTCCACATGGTCCATTACCTTCAGTCAAACGCTTCAGGCGTGCCTGGAATACGATGTGGAAAACGATGCACAATACTCCTGAGATCAATACGCTGCAACCATTCGTGTCCTGAACATTGCGGTTGTATTTATGCCAAGCTGGACTATCAGTTGCAAATAGGAAGTGAACGAAGGGAACAGGAACCTCCGAGCGACTTGATGGTAGTGGAAGATCCCTCATGGGGTGTTACTGATGTTCGACAGCAACTACTGAACAATCATATGACAACAACATTTGTTCGCTGCAAAATACACGTGTATCAAGGACGGATTTTTGCGGGAGTAGATGAATCTGAACAGTGTAATGTAAAATTAAGTATACTTTTTGAAGATTACGAAATGGCTCTTACGGTAGGTTTTATATAGTTTGTGTAAACTATTACTGGATTTACGGAATGAGTACTTTCGTTGCAGACACTACCATGCCCGCTTTCATCATTCTGGAATGAAACGATCGATTTTCAGAATGTGCCTTTTGTCAGGTCTACTGTGGCGTACAGCAATAATCAGCAATGTACTGTTATATTTATTTTACAGGACGATAAAAAGCTAACGGTAATTGTGTTGAGTTTTCTGTGGGCATTTGGGTATTTGCTAAGTAATTGTTTGTTTGAATTGTTTGATATGATCACGCCATGTCAAAAAAATGTAAAACAAAATAATTTAAATTTCATTCATTCTAGTCAAAAATAGCAATTGGCTGGTTGGAAACATCAATTAAGCCGTTACGAGCAGATGAACTAAAGGAAAGAAGCAAAGATCAGCCGCACGAAACCCTCAGGGCTACAGAACTTCGAATTTTGAATATGACCATGCAATGGATTCCACTTTTTCAACGAGGAATAAAGGTGGCAGAAATCCTTGTATCAAGCGAAATAGAGGAGGTTTTTGTCCAACAGTTTACAATTTTTTTATGTTAATTTTAACAAATCAGTTAACACTAACTATATTAATATTTTAGATTCCTAACTTAGCACAGAAAAGCTGTGAACTGTTGCTAGTACACAGTTTGCCACCAGAGATAGTTCCAACGTTGGTTACTTTTATAATTCGAGTACGCTTTATTGGTCTACGACAAATGCATAAGCGTTCATACGAAAAGTTGAAAAAAGCTAGAATTTTGATAACAATTGGAGATGGTAACATTATGAGTGGAGTTTCTAAAGCTACTTATGAAAACAGTGCTAACTTTCCGGAAGGATACGAAACATGTTCTGTAGTGAGTAGAACAACAACAACAAAAAAATACAAGAAAAATGTAATAACTTTTCGACAATTATTACAGCGGCTTCCAGCGAATCCAAATTATTGGCCTTTGATGACCATCAGGCATTTTTGTTTAACAAAAGAAAAACAGATGAAATTAATCGGCAAATCCATAGTAAATGCATCTGGATTGCTAAATAATTCAATTGCCAAAAGATCTCCTGCTGAAAACACAACTATAATCGAAATAGATCAGGAAGAGAATATAACGAGTATTCCAAAACGTTATGAATTGAATACGTTATATTTATGGTCAAACGTTCGTGATATGATCGATCAACAGGTTAAAGATTTTGTTGAACCTAAAACATCGACGATAGAGCTGAATGCTGATGCTATGAATCACACATGGTGGACAAAATTTTATGATAACCAGCTTGCAAAAAAATACCAAAGAGCTATACTGAAGGTGAAATTTGTAAATTAATATTAGTAAATTTTAAAAGTAACATTTCTTCATAATATTTCACAGATATTTCCTACAGAACTGGAGAATGTTTCAGAATTTCACGGATTCAAAGATTGGAGTGGTAGTTACACATTGCATAAAGTAAAAGACGAAAAGAAAGGTGGCATCCTTAAGCAAGAATATGGCGTTGTTAAAAGTCTGATTCAAATTCATTCTGACATTAAAACAATGGATCTTAACAAGCAAAACGAAGCGTAAGGCGGCAGTCGTGTATTATATCTGCTTACATTCATTATCAAGTTTTACCACTATTTCAGCGTGGACAAACGAATAATACCGACCACCGTGGAATTAGTAGTTGTGGTGTACGTTGTACAGGCTTTAAATCTTACTTCGCGTGATATTATGTCAGAATCAGATGCCTACATAAAATTATCCTACGGCCACCAATGTGTACGCGATCGTGCATTTTACATTCCAAATCAAGCATCCCCCGTGTTTGGGAGGCGGTTCGAACTACGCGGCAAATTGCCAAGGTAAGCATGAACAATGATAATTGATAATTGATTGAATAATTGATTAATGATTATGATTTGAACGTTGTTTATAAGCAAACATATATTCATTTGCACCACAGGGATCAAATATTGAATCTATCAGTGTATGACAGAGACTTTGCCTCCAAGGATGACCTAATCGGCAGCACCAGCATAGATATCGAGGATCGTTTCCGCAGCAAACATTTACCCTGTTTTGGATTGCCAAACTATTTTACATCGAAAGGCTACAACAAGTGGCGCCACCAAATGAAACCATCCGAAATGCTGCTTGATTTGTGTGAACGGCATCGAGTGGAGAAGCCACGAATTGAGGGACGCAAGATCATCATTGGGAAGGCAGAATTCAAAGCCGAAGTTCTGACGGCAAATGAGTGCCTAACGGAACAGCTTTGCCTGCTGGCGCTTAATAATTTCAAGCACGTTGTCAATGGGTTTTCCCTAACGCCAGAACACGTGGAAACACGTTCGTTGTATCATCCCAAGCGGGGTGGCATTGAGCAGGGCAAGGTTCAACTATGGATCGAGTTGTACGAACCAAGCCGTCCACATCCATTACCGATTGACATTACACCACAACTCCCGAAACCTTACGAGCTGCGGCTGATCGTTTGGAACACGGCCGACGTGATGCTAAATGAGCGCAACATTTTCGGCACAGAGATGAGTGACATCTACGTAAAATGGTACGTACCAATTCATCAAGGTCATGTCCGCCTAAGGGACGGGGTCAATGACAGCCAAGTTACCTTTTCTTTCCCTCCGCTTCGTGTCGTTGCAGTTGGCTACAGGAGTTCACGGAAGCTCAGTACACGGACGTTCATTATCGTTCACTAACCGGGGAAGGAAACTTTAACTGGCGCATGGTGTTTCCTTTCCGCTACTCGCCCGCCGATGGGATGGTAGGTAGATTTCATGCTTCGGGTGTTGACCTCCACTGCCCGATCACTGGCGGTGGGTAGGTGGGGAAGGTTGCCACCAGCAACATTGGAAATGTTTAGGTAACTTTGATAATTAAGATTTTATTACGCTCTCAGTTAGTGCTCCGTCGCAGAAAGGCTTTCTATGAGCAATACGATACCGAGCTCAAGTATCCCCCAGTATTGACCGTGCAGATTTGGGATAATGACTCGTTTTCGGCGGACGATTTTCTCGGAACGGTGGATCTTAACCTCACGCAACTGCCTGTCCCAGCCAGCACGGCTGATGCTTGCACGCTGACTCAAAGCCTATCATTAACAGGATCCGGAAGCGGTACAGGTGGCAATGGTTCTTTGAACCTGTTTGTACGTCGCCGTGTCAGAGGATGGTTCCCGGTGCATGGCAACATAGCCTCCAACATCGATACCAGTGATCAACAACGTCAGTATGACGGTATATCGTTGACGGTGAGTCTTTCCCACGAAGGTGTATCATCAATCGCGTCGAGGGTATGAACTTTTTAATTTAATTATCTACCATTCTTTCCATACTTCTATGGAACCGTTCATGCCAAAATCAGGGTAAAATTGAGCTGGAGCTGGAAATTCTTAGTCAAGAAGATGCTACCCAGAATCCAGTTGGAGTGGGTCGTAAGCCACCGCAGCATCTTCCCGAGCCGCTGTAAGTATAGTTGCAGAATCGGTAGTTAGACCGGGAGCGCCAACATCGAAGAGCATAAAATTCCTTCCGTACACCGTCTTGCCCACGGTTAGAAACAGCGTGAAACCGTACAAAACAAACTGCCGCATTTAATACACTGACGACACTGGTAGTCTACAAAAATGTCCTTCTTCGATTACTCAGCCATCGAGCCATTCAGAGTATCTTCAGACAATCATTGAGATTTTTATGGTTTCGATGGGATTCTATTTGTCTCAATTAATAGCAAAGCAAGTTGCTGACCATACACTTCTTTACTTTTTGTTGATATGGAAGAGAGAGAGAGAGAGAGAGAGAGGGAGAGAGAGAGAGAGAGAGAGAGAGAGAGAGAGAGAGAGAGCGTGGTTTAGGTGTAGACTGATAAACAAGTTAACTGAAACTTCTTCTTCGCACTGTCTTCGGAATATTTGCACAACAAACAAGAAATTATTTTGGATCTTCATTAATCAATGTAAACATTGTATTTCTCGCGTTTCAACACATGGTTGTAATTAGTTATGCGTTTCAATGTGTTCGATGCTTTGTTACTGTTTCCATCCGCAACGCATCAGCATTATTGTTTGACAAACAACAACTGGTGCTATATTTCCGTCACTTTACGCAGTAGATGTTGAATCTTTTTATCACTTTCTACCTAGGCTAATGTTCTTTTTTTTATTATTTATTCCTTCTTTTTCCAGGCGTCCGGAAGTATCTTTTAACTGGTTACAACAACCAGCAAAAACATTCAACAAGCTGTTGTGGCCGCGTGTACGAAAATCCTTCTTTTGGATAGGAATCACACTGTTACTGTGTTTGGTTGTTTATGGGTTG
Source organism: Anopheles quadriannulatus (assembly GCA_000349065.1). NCBI lineage: Eukaryota > Metazoa > Arthropoda > Insecta > Diptera > Culicidae > Anopheles > Anopheles quadriannulatus. Next base: position 48,813 of record KB665555.1, on the reverse strand, counting down.
GTGATAAATATGCCTACAGTCTTTATGGTGCGATCGTTAGAACAGCGACAATCCACTGCAAGTTCGATTTCCGGAGAATCTTAACTTGAGTTCAAATGATGTAATATAATTGATTCATTTTCTTCAATAAATTAAAATATAAATTATTTAAATTGTTGCACACAATATTACTTATATATTGTCCATTGTGTGTGTAGTAAATGAAAATGATCCAACTTTATAACCCTGATGATACATATGTATGATACATATTCATTATGTTTGTATTTTCATTCACCGAGTCAGTTCATAATTGATTTACCTTGCTTTTTCGGCTAACGGCGTTTTTCACACGCCCAAAAGTTTCATATTACATGGCAAAAATAACTGACTGCACTCATGAAATTGTTTAGCTCTTTGAACAAAAAATCGATTTTTGTGTAGTAGGAAAAGAGGCACGGTAAATCAGGATTGTAGACACCCTTATACGCTGTGTTTCGTAGTAAATGTTAGTGTGTAAGCTCGCCGTTTGTTTGGCATGGAACCGACGACAGATTGAACAACTTATACGCTGTAATATGGGTGAAGCCACATGCAACAAGTTACACCCATTGCAGGATGATTCGAATGAAACCAAAAACGGCGTAATGTGCACTGGCGGTAAACTGAACTATCCCGGGACCCATTAAAATAATGACCGATAAGATCCAACAACACAGCAGAGAACGTTCGTTTGGGAATAGACAGTGAAATGTTACTTTGATAAATGGATACAATTGGCGCGAAACTCTTCGTGCGGTATCGATGCGCAAGTGGACCGTCCGTGAATCAGGGTGATTTCGGTCGATTGCATGATGCTAAAATGGTTGATGACGTTTCATTTTTCCTTTTATTTCAAAGCAATTAAAATATAAAAAAGCTGCAGGTTTTATCATAGAAGGATGGGTCATTTATTGAGTGTTATAAATAATTTCACCCTTTCCGTCTCAAGTAAACAAAATTAACGGCAGCTTCATGGTTTGTGTTGAAATTCAACTCATTCTCTTGAATGTCCTGCAAGTGATAACGTCAACAGCTGTTTTCATGTAGCTCGTTAGAAGGAAACCTTACTTCAGCAAAATCACTAATCATACGATGGTTTCGATGGTGAATTCAAGGCGTTCGTTGGGATTCCAAAGATCGTACTCTTATCGCAATCATTAATCTATGTACTTCATCTAACCCAGCCATCCAACTTGGCGAGGAATATAGACAGCAAAACGATTTTGTAGCAGCAGGCGCTAAATGATGTTTTCTTTGCGACGCGTATGGTTTATCTTCCATGACTATTCCTCCGCGTGACTCTCCCCAGCCACGGAGGAATCAACAGTATCTGGGCTGTGAAATGTTAACCTAAACACGTCAGCACAGAGTACAACGTGCTAATGGGAGGGTACGTCAGTATGGAGCTTTAACCACGCTGTACCACATTTTCATCGCTGTATGTTTGCCCTCCAAAGAATGGCCACCATTCGACCCACCCTCGAAAGAGGAGGGGTTTCCACTAGTTTTGTTTTCCCCACATTGCTACGCACACACACCGAGCCAACTGTTTCCTGTCCCCTGTGTGGATTATTGCAGAAGACTGGCACTTTCTCGCCTCGCTCTAATCATTTGCTTAATTTAACTCGTTCCGGTGCTGTTGCAACAGTATTCCGTCAGCCGTTGGACAAGCCGAACGTGTGAGAGGAGTGCATGGATGATATCGTATCAACTTGGAGCAACCAGAGTATAATACTTTGATGTAAATATACTGCAGCTTTGTGTTGTAAAGTGTTGTCAAGTTACATGTGATTGTGATTAGTACGATGGACATCGATGGATCAGAACACAAGGATTATGTGAAAAAATGTCGATTTTAATTGCTGTTTGGTGTTACAGTGTTCCTACACTGGTGATCGTTAAATCCAATCGTTATTAAAGTGTTGTGTCGTTATAAATGAGTTACATTCCTGTGTTCAATTCAATTTTCTTAAGCAATTACGCCCGTGGCCGTTACTTCGTATAAAAAAGATCATGTGTTAATGCGTTTGGTGATAATATGTAGTTGAAATAAGGTTGAAAAAGTGTGTTAAAATTGATTTATAAAATATTACGGTTTCATCGAACAAATTGTGTACTTTTAATATTGCAATGAAAGCCTCTCTACACAAAGGATTCAACTTAAACGCAAAACAGAATCATACTAATTGAGCAGTACGTTTCAGCAATTCCTTACGAAGGATTGACATATGTAGTTAGCGTGACGTGTGTGGTATTAATTACTAACCGCAATAAAACACCAATTAACTTGAATCACAAAAAAATTCACATAATTGCGTCCAGTAATGCCATGGTGAAAATGTTAATTCGTGTTCAACTTGACCATGAAATTGCGAATTGCGTTAAAGTAATGTTGAAATATTTGAGTGAAAATTTTCATGAATAAGTAATGAAAAATAGTTATTTGAGATACAATTATTAAGTTCGAGATGAGCCACAGTTATAAAATATCGATGTATCGCTACAAAAAGGTGGACCTGTAAAGTAAATAGCTTAATTGCTGGTCTCATCATGGACTAGTAAAAAAAATTAAACCATGCATGCAACTGATATGATATCAGTTAAATTTAGGTTATCTGATTGTAAAATTATGTGTCATAAAAGCGTATGAAGATTTCTGGTACAAAAAATTGTTAACTTTATTTTATCTACTTTGTTTACTTTACTTATTTACTTTACTTTAGGTAGGATAAATTGCCTTCGAAGGCATTTAAGCGTTTATAGTGATCTTTTATAACTTTGATACCATTTTAAAAAAAGTTTTTTCAGCTCGAAATAGGCCTTTTTTCAGCAATGTCCTCATCATTGGTCCTAAATTTCTTTTCAGCAAAAAAAAATTCTAGGTCTACAAATAGAGAATAGTCCCTAAGGCAAGATCTGAAGCGCACGGTGGATGGGGCAACAATATTATTCATTTTTATGTAAATCATATGGCACACATGTTTCTTAGATAACGCATCTGCTTCTGTAATCTCGATCCATCCTATTTTATGGATATCAAACCGATTATTCCTACTTTTCTGGGGTTTCCAGAAAAGTAGGAAACACCTCTTTCAGGTGTCCACAGTTTTGTGCTTCGATTGTGCCGCTACGGCAACGTTTAAACTAACAAAACTAATACTTATTGTTTGAAAGTGATAGTGTCCCTACGGTACTTATCAATTCAACCGCTGTTTGGTTTGAACAGTATTATTCCCATCAAAATTGAGTTATTTATCAGCACACGAAAAAGTTTGTATTAATGTTTTGCTACAGCAGTAGCCTCACTTAAAATCGTATATATATTTTGTAATATAACAGCTATCAAACTCATGCACATATGTTTCCAAGATTGAACAAAATTGACAATCATTTTAAATGAATTTTTATACTGCAATTTATACAAATGGACAAATACTTATCCATCCATCTGTAGTGTAATGTCCTTTTAACGAATCAAATTTTTCTACGAAATGAAGGACATCTTTAATTTCTTTTATACAGATGTATAGTGTTGAGGGGACAAAAAGGCGTTAAGGAAATTGTAATTGTTTGAAGTATCAGTCGGAGAATCTTTGAATTCAGGAAGAACTCGATTTTTTATAGAGATGTTTTTGCCTCGTTCCGAAAAGTTAAACAAAAATGTAAATACTAACAACATGCTGACTGTACCCCCCCTAATAATACTATTTCGCTATCATTATTGAAACAATAAAACAGTACATCTCATGTATGCGAATATTCGGATATATGTAATCAATGGAATAACTGCTATTTTTGTAAACATTTTACCTACCACAGCTAATTGTCAAATGTTAAAAGTTTTGTATGATGCGTAAGAGCATTGCTCATTTCAATAAACGATGCCTACTCCGCTGTACTTAATTCATAGTCCTAGATCAGTTCGATCGGATACGGATCACAATCATCCAACATGCGAAGTCAACCACGACGAAGAAGATCTTCAACAAACTCAAGCCTTCAAGGTGAAGCATTAGCAAGCGGAAACATTGCCAATGAACAGCGAAATTTTATAACGCATCAAAACATCTTCCAGAATTGGCTTCTATCCCGGCTGAAGCTTCCAACTGGCCATGGTATTCAAAACACAAAGGTGAATCAAATCAATGCACACGATAATAACGAACTGCAAGCCATCCTAACACAGCCGGCGGAGGCCGAAGTATGCTTACTTAGCGATAGCCCATACCGGATTCTAAGGGTGAGTAAGATGTTAAAACGCTTTGCTAAATGTACTCAAGCAACAACTCCCATTTCCAATGGTTGCGTATCGTTACATATTTTGTCTGCATAAATGAATCACGGTACACTGTAACCGGCGCAAATTTAAATTATAGTAATCCATTTGCCTCAGTTTTATGTAAAGGTCAAATTGAACATGTTTCATTTTTAATTGTGTTCCCCTGTGTTCCCCAAACTTGTTCAAACTTCAACCGATCGCGTGAAGCTAATGGATGCATGTCATATAACTGATTGCTTAAAATGCTTTACATAAGGTCCTTACCGTTGAGTAGGGTCAGTATATTCCCAGAAGTAAATTTAAAAAATGTATCACGCGTGCTAGACAGTCCGCTTCCTCCGGGACTAAAGTGGAGTACTTTTTACTTTTTCCCCTTTCGAAATTTAATTTTATACCATATCTGTTCTGATGGCTTTCCCGCAGTGAAACGATTCAATGCCATTCCAATGTTTCCGAATGGTTGATTCTATACCTAGGAACCATTTCGTACGATCTACCTACGATACTTCGTGCAGCGTTCGTCGGTACGAACGTTTCAGGTGCATCATCAGAGCTCTCCGATTTTAACCACAAGCAATGGCAAAGGACACTCTTTGATTGATAGCAAAGAGGGTTTTACTCTCGAGCTTCATTCGTTTCTCGTGCTTTTACAAAGCTGCTACTTTTTTTTGAATGGATGTACGGAGGTAGCCCTTATTGCTCGCTCTCTGTTTACTTGGCTCTCTCAGCATCCTTGGTAATCCTTATGGAAAGACGTCCGGTCCTATAAAACACCTATTCGCTGGGTGGTGTGGCCTCAGTCTAGTGTTGTCCGCGATCTTGGCCGATGTGTTTGATAAGAAAGTGAAAATTCGGAACCATTCGTGTGTAACGGTTTATTACTTAAAGGATCAAACCATCGCACATCTTATTCAGTGTGGCAATAGTGGCAAATATCATCATTTTCAATGGAAGTGTTATGTTGTGATATATGTCCTGTGTTTGAAATGAAAGTAATAAACTTCGTGCTTTGTACTGAAATGAACCAGCTAAAATTAAGCGAAATGGGGCAATAAAGATTAGCAGTTTTTCACATGCGATGAGCTTTTACGACTCCCATCTATAATCCCTAAAAGCTAATATCCGGAATAAAATAAAAAAAGCGTTTTTCTTTGCGTTAAAGCTGCGAATTCAATAATTTTGAATGCAGGAAGTACAATTCAGGATGTTTTGTGTTTTAGAAAATCTCGAAATAAAATGAATTTTACGAGATTTAATAATTTTATTTTATTTTATTTTATTTTATTTATTTTATTAATTGCTCGGCCATGTTGGGTTACAGCAATAATGGTATCACAATTTATCATTTTATTTTCATATTTATATTTTTTTACTTTTTTTATTTATTTATTTCATATCCATTGGAATTTCATGACTATTTCAACATATTTTTTTTTTATTTTATATAGTTAAGTGTAAATAAAGGAACTGTACAATTTGCTTCTAAACATAATAAATAGTTTCAAAGTGTTTAAAACATTTTCCTTAAAAAATATTTGCTAGTCTTTTCATTTAAAACATTTTCCTAAAAAAATCTTTGCTAGTCTTATAATTTTTTTTATCAACTATTATTGAAACTTTGATAATGTGAACCTAACTTTTAATTCAGACTTTTTAAATTGATTTAATTAATTGTCACTATCCGGAAAGTTCGAGTGCAGCTTCGTATAGTAAATGACAATTCGTTAATTGAGCTTGATGAATTAGATTGACGGATACAGGAAATTTGGCGATGTTAAGTTACAACTTTGTTCATAGGTATACCAAATAGAAGATAGATCAATTACCAAACATGTAACAAAATGGTCGCTTACGATTTATGGCAATAGCAATAAGATGATTACAGCTTTCAAGAGAATAAAAAACCTCAATAATTGGCGGAACGTTAAAATAGCAGCGGTAATAAGTATTTAATAAGAGGCGGTGCGATAGTCTATCCGGCAAACAAACCGTATTTACACAGCCTTATCTCTTACCTACGACAAACTTAATTCGGTGAAATTGTGTTAGCCTTTTGTGACTCTAATCTTCGTAGTACTTTTAAGAATAGGTAAACAGTGTCAAAACTTAGATAAACATAATACTTTAAAACATACTTTAAGCTCACATAAGTAACATAATATGTTTCACAAATCAACGAAGTACAACAGTAACGCAGTACAACGAAACGTTACTTAAAACATTAAACAGAGTTTTGTTTGAACACGCGTGGAGCTCGATCTCAACAGTACCATTATACCCAGTGCCAATTTATTCCAGATTTATGAATACTAATGTCGTCTGTTTGTGGAGCTGTCATGTAAAAAATCTTTCATCGATCAACACAGCTTACTTAGAGCTCTAGTGCTTCAGTGTATCCTTGTTCAAGTGCTCACCGGAATCACTGTAGGTTTCAGCGAGTAATTGAACCCATCATCCTATACTACACTTCAAGTGCAGCTAATCTGATGTTATCTGTTGCTATGTATACACGCAAATCTCTACGACATATGTGGCGCAACTGTGCACAACGGAACGGGTTCACGATCGCAACACCACTGAAAATACCCGTCAACTGGAGCCGAGTACTGCGCCTTCAAGGAAGCGCACGCATTAATGCGGAGGAAGTATTGCAGGTTACTATCGAATGGTATTGGTTGTTAGTGTAGTTTAGCAAAGCAGATATAAATTAAATGCAGCTTTTGACTACACATGCACTTTTATTTGTCAAATCATACGAATGAAAAGTTAACTAACTCATCGCACCATGTGAGTGTATACCGTGGTTGCAATGGAGACGCCTGGTACGATGTAATTTCTTATGCTCGTCAAGCGGAACGTAAACAACGTCTTTGATTTGAAGATTTGGTTGAAATTACTGGTAGAAATGTTCCGCACCAGGTTGATTCGTTTCATAACGGTTGTTTTGCTTTCAATGCTTCATGGTGAAATCGATTGACTTTCCGTGCTTATCACTCAATACAGTTCAATTATCATACAATCAATACGCGACTCATCCGACCATCTGACTGTCGTGTTTGCATTGGCGATCCTACCGATAGGCATGCATCACTTCACGCCTGGTTCGATTTAGGAATTAAATGGCCGAGCATTTCCACCGATGACAGCAGCGTACAACATAGCGATAGGTTTGGCATATCTACGGACACACGAACAGTTTGATAATGCGTTGCTTTGTTACCAATGGTGGGCATTCCTTGGACAAAGTAAACATCCAATAAAAGGTATTCTGGAAAGGGTTATACTTTCTCCCGAAAAGGCATTGGGTGGAAGGTAGCTTTATCGCAACACAGCAAACGCGAAGTGACATCTACTTTTATCATTAACACATGAAAGATGTCATCCATATAATGTTAGTTTATTCGTTCGAGTGATACATAGAACGCAACTATTGAAGCGCTCAGTTGATGAACGTCGGTTGAACCATTTTGGTTGTTTAGTCGATGTGATCGAACAAGTGAAGCATGGGTGAAAAATACGAAAAGAAGCACAAAACTGCACCGTACACCGAAACACCGAGGGTGAAACTTTGCTGGATTGATACAATGAAAAACACCTTGCGTAGTTCGTTTTCCTTTCTGAGGGTCAGTCCATTGAAGCGATAAGACTTATTTATATTTTATGTGTTGAAAGGGTAGTATGCTGTGGGTTAGATGTATGGTAGCGTTGGTGAAGTTAAAGAAAGTTTTGTGGCAAATTCAACAGATTTAGCTCTGTTTATTCATTTAAAAATTGATTGCTGGCTGTAGTTGTTTCTTTGAAACAATACAAGTTGATTACTATCAACTAAATTCCATTAGTATTTTAGATGCAGCTTCATGTTGATACAATGAACATAATGAACAATGAACACATAATAATAATTGTTAAATATTGTGCATAAATCTGTGCGTTGCAACCAGAGAGTGGAATGCTTTCTAAATAATATTTCTACGAAACTTTGAACAGGCGGCAGAAGCCGGTAATCTAGAGGAATTCATACGCTTGTATGAAGGGGACAATAACCGACTTTCGGTGAAGGATAGCAAGGGACGCACGGCTGCCCATCAGGCGGCTGCACGGAATCGAGTTAACATCCTTACCTTCATACACGGCCAAGGCGGAAACTTGAATGCACAGGACATGGTTGGAAACACACCGCTTCATACGGCAGTCGAAAACGATTCGTTGGATGCGCTGGAATTTCTGTTGAAAATGTAAGTATATAATAAAGCTATGCTTAATCTCTCAGCTGCTTGCACACGTTTGGAGCGATAAGAGCGTGTTCTGGCTTTTGAAATGAGCGGTGCATTGTTTTGTTATGGAATTAAAAGTTTCGGTTGAAAGTTTGTCGTTTAGGACGCATCTCATAAACCCGTCGGTTGGTTTGTTTTCGTATACCAGCCTTACATTTCTAAATTTTATTAAAAAGTGCATGGAAATTGCACAGCTCATTCAAACATCAATGTACAATAACTATGGAACTATTATTTACTTATGATTTAAAAATAATAATTAAATTTTCTAAATCTTCTTAATGGATATTTTATCAGATTCGTTCAGTCTTTTTGTTTATTCTAACATGCTCTTACAGAAAATTTGATAAAAAATAAAATTACTTTTTCTATATGGTAAATGTACCAATAGTGGTGCAATTTGTAGTGGTACAAATGTGTTTTAATGGTTTTAAAGTGTCATGAAGGTACATTCATGAAAATTGTAACAAATGGCAATTGGAATATGTTTATCTTTGCAATCACAACCATTTTTACCATGAAACACATCAAATTTACGAAAAAACATATTTTTGTGACTGCTTCGTTGTATCTATAATGGTGGTATAGTTCCTATAGTCGTCGTATTGTGTTCCTATAGTTAACCACCACTATACTATACCACCTAAAGTTTACCACAAATATGCCTCAAAACAGTGTATAATATCAATGGAGCTTAATTTTGAAGCTGTTTTCGTATAAATAGCAAGGATCACTGTCATTATTTCGATTTCTTACATAATTTGATCGTAAAAAATGTATGAATTTGGTTAATTAAAACATTGACTTAAGTACTGTATGACACCTGTCGTCAACCCACACCCGGAAGAGAAAGCTTAATTTGAAGTCGATTTTTCACTCAGCCAGATAAGCGAATTCTGGCCTTTGTTTGGTAAAATACTTACAGAAAACTCATTTTTGTTGCTTATTTTAATGAAAACAGTACGACATATAAAAAATATCGTCAAAAAAAATCTAAAATTTCCTGTTTTTATTGATTTTATAACTAAGACCACTATAGGAACATGCCTATTTTGGGTACCTATAATGGCACTATCGTAAAAAAAAAACACTTAAAAACACGTAAATTTGGTCAAAAGGCAATAAATTGTAATAAAACAATATAATTTGTTAACAATTATGTTAAAAAACTAATAATTGCGTTGTTATGTGGTTATGTAGAACGTTAACAATGATATGAGTTTTCTTATGAAATCCTAAGGATTTTGGAAAAATGTTGACACAATTTACAAAATAATGGATTTTTCGGTCACTATGTTACGGAATGGCACCATTTAACTTTTAAACCCTTTGTAAAAGGACAGAGAACATGTCACACTATCATAAATAACTTAATTACTGTTAATTTTTCGTATGAGACGCATTTTAGTGCAATACCACCACTATTGGTACTAGCACCACTATAGGTACGTTTACCCTAAGTGAACTTAATCCATCTATTCACTTAGGCATTTGTTAGGATTCGGGAATTTGTTGATTATTCAATTTGTGTGCTTATTTTCGTTTGATTTATGACAATAATTTAAACATATATTTAATATTGGTATATTTACCTTTATGTCCGAAAATGGTTGTTGCACTAAATTAGATGTAAACGATGGCGTCGACTACCTTATTATATTACCTTATCATTTATTGAAGTATTAATCATAGGATTGAAATCTTTGCAATTGAGCTATGTAATTTGCAACTATGTTATTATGCTAGCCAAAGTCAACGCTCCTCAACCTAAGCCATATGTCGACACTGAATGCGTGCGAAGGCTAAAACTTCATTACCTTAAATATGAATATGTATGAAATCATATCGATGCTTTGCAATTTTTGAATATCATTCATAATTACTATAGTTTTTCTAGTATATTTGTGATCATATGCTTTGTAAGTTTATATATTTTGTATTCGTTTTGATTTAATGGTATAAGACTTAAAAAACATCTTTAAGTCATCCCCTTTTTCCGAGAATTACGACAAAGAAAATGTCTTAATTTTCATTAATGGTCGTAATTTAATAGTTTCTTCAAGTCACATCCCTTAGTAAAGTACCAAGCAATAGTAAAGTACCAAATTAATTATTAAGGCAAGTTTTGCCATACAACAAGTTTAAGCTTCATCAAGTTCAATCAGGCCAACTTAATTATGATTAAAACAATTACATCTAAATCGTGATCCACTATCCAATTGCCTAATACTCGACAGTCCGGTGGCAACGAATGTGCTGAACGAAAAAAAGCTCGCTCCAGTGCATCTTGCTACTGAGCAGAACAAAGTGCACGCTCTGCAGGTGATGGGTAAATATCGAGAAGTAATCGACATACAACAGGGCGGAGAACACGGTAGAACGGCCTTGCATTTGGCGGCCATTTACGACAACGAAGAGTGTGCTAGAATATTGGTAAGAGCTCTCGTGTTCTTGTTGCAAAGGTTGTATTTATTGCACCTTAAAAGTATTGCCTTTCTGCTTGATGAAATTTACGCATGTAGATATCCGAGTTTGGAGCGTGTCCAAGGAAACCCTGCAACAACGGATACTACCCAATACACGAGGCCGCTAAAAACGCCAGCTCCAAAACGATGGAGGTCTTCTTCCAGTGGGGTGAATCGAAGGGTTGTACCAGGGAGGAGATGATTTCCTTCTACGACTCGGAAGGCAACGTGCCGCTACATTCGGCCGTGCACGGTGGCGACATTAAGGCGGTGGAGCTGTGTCTTAAATCTGGTGCAAAAATTTCGACGCAACAGCACGACCTCTCAACGCCGGTTCATCTGGCGGCTGCCCAAGGGGCGATCGAGATAGTGAAGCTCATGTTTCGTATGCAACCACTCGAGAAGCGTATCAGTTTGAACTGCACCGACATCCAGAAGATGACTCCGTTACACTGTGCCGCCATGTTTGACCATCCGGAAATTGTCGAGTATCTGGTGAAGGAGGGTGCCGATATCAATGCGATGGATAAGGAGAAGCGCTCACCCTTGCTGCTGTCCTCGTCACGCGGTGGCTGGCGCACCGTGATGGCCTTGATTAGGCTGGGCGCAAACATTAGCCTAAAGGACGCCAACTCACGGAACGTCCTACATCTGGTCATTATGAACGGTGGGTGTTTGGACGAGTTTGCGAAAGAGGTTTGTCGCACACAGTCCGAGATTTATCTGTTGCAGCTGCTGAACGAGAAGGACGACGCCGGTTGTTCGCCGCTGCACTACGCTAGCCGCGAAGGCCACATACGGTCGCTGGAGAACCTGATCCGGCTAGGAGCGTGCATTAATCTTAAGAACAATAACAACGAGAGCCCACTGCACTTTGCAGCGCGCTACGGACGATACAACACTGTACGCCAGCTGCTCGACTCCGAAAAGGGGACGTTCATCATCAACGAAAGCGATGGCGAAGGACTCACCCCGTTGCATATTGCGTCGCAGCAGGGTCACACGAGGGTCGTCCAGCTTTTGCTGAACCGAGGAGCACTGCTACACCGGGACCACAATGGACGCAATCCACTTCATCTGGCTGCAATGTCTGGTTACAGGCAGACGATCGAGCTGCTGCATTCCGTCCATTCGCACCTGTTGGATCAGGTCGACAAAGATGGGGTAAGTAGGATGGGTATGCGAAGATGACGGGTTTAGGTCTACCCTTACATGTTAGCTTAATATTTGGTTTGGTTAAACGCAATCGATATATGCAATTCACGAGATTCAAAATTTGATATATGCAAGGCGTTCACGCCTACTCAAGATGAAAGTTGATCTCGATTCTCACTGTTCTAATTAGAATACAGCGCTGCATTTGGCGACGATGGAGAATAAACCAAATGCGGTGATACTACTGCTAAGTCTTGGCTGTAAACTGCTACACAATTACATGGACATGAGCGCTATCGATTATGCGATTTATTACAAGTATCCCGAAGCGGCCCTGGCTATGGCAACCCACGAGGAGCGCTCCAGCGAGGTGATGGCACTCAAATCGGACAAACATCCGTGCGTAACGCTCGCACTGATCGCTTCGATGCCGCGTGTTTTTGAAGCCGTACAGGACAATTGCATCACCAAGGCTAACTGCAAGAAGGACTCGAAAAGCTTCTACGTAAGTACGATACGACCGACTCCAGTCGGTTAATTAATTTCTTTTCAGCAAACACTCTTCCGCACGTGGCTCACGGGCACGGGCACACGGGAAATGGTCTAAATAATGTGCTACCAGCTGTGTTGCAAGCGCTCTAATAAAACCCTTCCCATAAACAGATTCGATACTCGTTTAGCTGTCTGCAGTGTCCAGCACTGTACGCGCAAATGGACGCTCGCACCGGAGAAGCCGTCCAGATATCGAAACCGATTCCGCTTCCCGCGTTGAATGTAAGCGGCTACTAACCTTGGCACGCTGTGCTTTTGCATGGTTTGCCTGGATCAGGATCTGCATGATATTTTGCAAAATTTCAGTCATTATACCATTATGCTTGCCCTCATTGGCATGGCTAGCTTGTCACATGGCATCAACTTCGGAATCAGCAGTACAGCGAACGCTTTGTGTTGCATGGCACAGCGAAGTTAGCAATTACGCACCATTTGTCAACCGGTCCCGCTCAATCATCCTCGGCTCTTTCGTCTGCCTTGCTGACTGTATGCATTTTGCATGCGTTTATCGTTGTAACGTCACGATCGTTTTGAATGACACTAATGTCTGAAGAAAAAAAGAAGCATTATGCGTTGAAAATGTGTACGAAGCTTGGAATGATTAACATTTTAGCACTTTTCCTTCTTTAGCCTAAACTACAAATCGTTATGTTGTTCGGTATAAGCAGGAGTGTGTTATTTGTTGCTCGGTAAATTGAGAGTACATGATTTGTTCATTTTTATTTAATTCACTTTAGATCAAATATTCATTTCACGCGTACCAAAAGTCGCAAGAGGGCATTGCCGAAATGCGGAAAACTTTGAACGATCCCAAATGGCGCCCACAACCTTTGCATGTTGTTAATGTGAGTTATTTTTCGCTTAAAGATAATGAATGAATGTTGTACCTCTATGTGTATCAAGGCCAGTATTAAAGAGGGTTTTAGTTTTGTGGCAAATCTTCGGTAAGGGATTTTTGCTATTTTTTAGTGTGCTTTAAGGTTTCATGAAATGCTTTAAATGTTTTCTTTTAAATTTCTGCAACAACGGATGGCTCATGCCATTAACAAATTGCAAGATGTTTTACCTTTGTTTAGATGTTTTTATGTGTGCTATGACTTTATTCAAAATGTTACACGTAAGAGTTCAAATTCGACGATAAGTAGGAACATTCCAAAACTTAAAAAGTAAAGTAAAAATAATAACGTAAAAAATACATGAAATTATTACAAATAAACCATTCAATTATCACATAAAAATAACAAATCATTAATTGGGAACAGATATTTGCAAGGAAAAGAACATTGTTTTAAAATAAAGACACGTTCCTACTCATCGACCTAAATTCCAGATTATCGATCTATCCGATCTATTTAAGGTAAGGGAGCCGCGATCAAAGTAAAACCGAAGTGTATCAAACTTTTGAGATGCGATGACACCGACATTAACCTTTGTACAGGGTTTTGTCTGCAACGAACTACCGTTCTAGTTTATCCACCTCGAACGTTCCGTCCAGCTTCTTACAGCTTACGTGCCCTTATTTGTAGTGCATTGTTCGTGTTTGCTGTTTGCATAGTCCGTGTAATATTGGTGGCTTTCAAAACCTCATCAGTTCGTGCTTGAAGTAATTTAATTAATCTTTTATTCACGCCACTTCCTGTTGATATTACCTTGCCGCATGACGATCTTCTTGCGTCTGCCGCAATCTTCACACCACCGCTCCCCAGGCCATGGTAGCACACGGACGGGTGGAGCTGCTGGCCCATCCCCTCAGTCAAAAGTACTTGCAAATGAAGTGGAACTCCTACGGCAAATACTTTCACCTGGCCAACTTGCTGTTCTACAGTGTGTTTTTGTTTTTCGTGACACTGTTCACGTCCCAGCTGATGCGCAACGCTACTCCTATCGGGCATACGGATGGAAATGTAAGATACCGGGAAACGGAAACTGAGAAACTGAGCCAGTTTCGAGGAAGGCTGCTATTTAAGACTTATTAAAAATTCATCTCACATGCTTTGCAGCACACACAAGCAGCAGGTACACCGGTGGACAGTGGGCAACATATACTGGCACTCCGCTCAACAATAGCCCGTTCGAAGGGATACAATTTGGGTACCGTGGCTAATGTGAGCTCCTCCGTAGCACCACCTACGATTGAGGAACAGATGGAAGTCACAACCACGACGCTTGTCTCCGGGATCGGTATAATTATCTATATTGTCGTCAATGCTTTGCGTGAGCTGGTGCAGGTTTACCAACAAAAGTGGCACTACTTACTCGAGCCGAACAACTTCATCTCGTGGATACTGTATACGTCGGCACTGATTATGATTTGGCCTATGTTTTCTAGTGGGATGTGCTTCAGTATCAACTATTCGGCGGCTTCGATAACTGTCTTTCTGTCATGGTTCAATTTACTGTTGTTTCTCCAACGATTTGACCAGGTAAGCCATTTTGGGGTATCTTTTAACGTTTATTCGTCAATCACTTTGAGATCACTTCGTTTGGTGTCCATGTGTAAACATGTTAAATGTATGGTTCTTAATTTCATTCCTTAATCGTTGACAACATTGCCACATTTGAGGTTTGGTGTATTTGCTCCACTGCTTACTAGCAGTGTGTGCCATCAAAGGAATGTTTTCAATCAACCCGTACAGTTAAAGTTGCTCTAACATCAAACCTACACTGAAATCACTATAAAGCAGCATAGAACCAATGAGCATGACATAAACACGTGTACGCTAGGACCGTTCCGTTCGTGGCAACCGATTTGGATACATTGACGTCAAGCATCGTTATATAGCAAGAGCTACACTGAAAAGGATACGTTTGGGAAATTCTTTACATTTTTCTCTATTGTAGATTATCCTGGTGCACCCAATTTACGGTATCGTGCAGAAGATGATACCGAAAAGAAAACACTTATACGTACGCATGAATACATGCTATCTTTGCCCGTTCTTTATACCAATTTTATACCAAACAACGATTTTTGAAAGGATACAAGGATTAAGACAGCAACATGCTTAAAAGACATAAAACAGTTAAATCAATTGGACAGTTATTAATTTATTTGTCTGTTTAAAATGTTGCTTATTGCTTGCTTTGCAAGTGTTTTTTTGTATTATCATTGTAGAATATTGTTATCAACTACAAAATATCTAGATATGATCACATGTTTTATGTGTTCCTGTTGTTTGCAACGAAAAAAAAAAACTATTGAATTATCTGTTTCATTAAAACCATTTATAAACTAATGGGCCATCAATTCGGACTAATACTTTGTATGACTTTTCCTACACAGTTCATAGACTTGTTTTGCCAAAAGTGCGTGTTTTTTCGCTACATTCTCACCAATCAGTGGTATGTGTGTTCCTCACAGCCATGCGAAGGAAGTGTTTGTGAAAGTAAAATGTAATAAAGGCAAATGGCTTTCGGACGGTATTTGTCGAAGGAAACGATAGCTTCAAACATTCCTTCACCATTCTACACGCCACGACAGCAGCAACGGAACGATTATTAATTTTTTTCTTCTTCTTTGTCCCGGTTTTGTATGTTTGTTTGTTTTTAGATTGGTATATACGTGGTCATGTTTCTGGAAATCCTTCAAACGCTTATCAAGGTCCTGATTGTGTTCAGCATTTTGATCATCGCATTTGGGTTGGCATTTTACATTCTGCTGTCGAAGGTACGTACCGTTGGCAGCTATTCGGTTCGTGCGATTGTAATTAAAGCGTCCCTTTAAACCGTTCAGGTGTCTGAGCCTCAAGTGAATCATCTGTCCTTCTCATCGATACCTATGTCTCTGGTGCGGACCTTTTCGATGATGCTGGGTGAGATGGATTTCGTCGGCACGTACGTGCAACCGTACCACGTGGGAGATCTACCTTTTCCTTTCCCTTCGTTTGTTATACTTTGTAAGTGATGTGTACGACGCAGGCAAGTGTGCAGACGTACACGGGATAATGCAATTTTTGTTGCGCAGGTTTGTTCATGATCCTTATGCCGATTCTGTTGATGAATCTGCTGATCGGTTTGGCGGTCGGTGACATCGAATCGGTTCGTCGCAATGCCCAACTCAAGCGGCTTGCCATGCAGGTGGTACTGCATACGGAGCTGGAGCGCAAGCTGCCCCAGATGTGGCTCGAGATGGTTGACAAAATGGAGCTGATCGAGTATCCGAACGAGAAAAAGTGTAAACTTGGCTTCCTCGATTCCGTCCTGCGTAAGTGGTTCTGCAATCCTTTCACGGATGATTACAAAGGTACCGTATTAGCTTTACCAGCGCGACATCACGCTGTACTGGTAGCCGGCAATGATATATCGCTATTCATATAGGTGGTATCGATTATGTACTGGAAAACACGGAAGACTACGTAGCGGTTGAGTTGGAGAAGCAGAAACGAAAACTGCGTGACATTGGTACAGCCCTGGATGCACAACATCAATTGCTTCGGTTGATCGTACAGGTACGTAATGCGATTAACGTTGATGTATGTGTACTAGAGCATAACACCAACACAAACACCCTTTCTCTCTCTCCCTCTCTCTCTGTCTCTTTCTCTCTCTCTCCCTATCGATTGTATTGACTTATTACTCAGAAAATGGAGATAAAAACCGAAGCTGATGACGTCGATGAAGGTGTCTCGACAAGCGATCTGAAGGCGTCCAGCGGGCTATTGACCGGGACTCGATCATCGCGCTGGTCATCGCCGAGAATACGCAAGAAACTAGGCGCCACCCTCAGCTTCAACAAATCTATTGGCAAGTGAACGCATCTAAAGTGAAGTTCATAGTCAATTGTTCGTTCAACTGCTGATGCATCTTGAGAGCTGCAATGAATATGAACCTAACTGGGCAGTTGTCATAACCGTTTCATTTCAAACTAATCATAAAAAGAATACACAGAGCTTGTACGCGCGTGTTTGTGTGTATGTGTACGCGTGTGTGCGTATGTAGATATGTAACATTATCATTTCAGCATCCATGTTTATGTGTAATGAAACTGGCAGAAACGAATTGTATGCATAGACCACAAAATGATGTATTTTTATTGAAGATACTATTTTTACCCCTTTTACTACAGTAACGTTTGCACGCGGCACATTGATGTTGTTAGTAGAGCTTCTATATTATAAATGTGATGAAAATAAATAAAAACATGAGTTAGCGCTACAAATAATGACTAGTTGTTCATTTATTTTTATGTGATTCCGGAAGGTAGGTCCGCACAGCATTATCCGGAGCCGTTTGGAATCGTCTGGAATCGACTGAAGTCACCCGGAGTAGTCCGGAGTCATCAGGAGTCGTCCGGAGTCGTTCGGAGTTGTCCGAAGTAGGAGTTGTTCGGAGTCGGAGTCGTTCGGAGTCGGCCGGACATGCCCGGTGCAATGTTATTGTGGTCAGGCATTTAATTTCTGACTCCAACTCCTGTTGACTACGTTAGACTCAAATACTTACTTACTTACTTATCCGGCGTTACAACCGCTTTGACCTGCATCAGAAGTGTTCGTAACCGGTCACGGTCTCGCGCCATCGTCTTCAGTCCGTTATCCCGGCCTTAATGGCGGACGCCTCCACGCCATCCTGTCACCTCAATTTGGGCCTACCACGCCTTCTTTGTCCTTGTGGACGGCCTAAAAAGACTTTACGAGCTGGGTCGTCCGTTTCCATACGTACAACATGGCCAGCCCACCGGAGCCTGGCGAGCTTGATACGCTGCAAGACATGACACTGCAGTGAGATCGCCGTACATCTCGTATAGCTCGTCATTATAGCGACTTGCGTGGAACTCAGCTACCATGTCATTGTTGTTGCTGACCTTTGACCCGAGATAGGCTAATTATGAGACGACTTCAAAAGTGCATCGACTCAAACAGCTATTCTAAAAAAATAATGGTCTGTCTAAGTCTAAGTAACTCTCGGACATTGAAGTCAAACAAGTGGTAGGAGTTGTTGAAAATCGATAGAGATCGGAGAAAACGATCGTTCGAACCGTAGCGGGTCTGGCGGAATGAGATTGATAGGGATAGGGGAGAGGGTCTATCACAAAGACGACGATAGATAGGTTGGCAGCTGCATGGCGCAATGACAAGAGTTCGGAACCACGCACCACACGCGCATACAGGTGATAAGTTCGAGTCTATTTGGGGGACGCCATAATAACCGAACGTTTCATCAGTGACAGCGTGTTTTGGACCAGTATTCCTTGAGGCATAAGAGAGTTTTAACTGGTTTAGATCCAGTTGCACTTAAACGATAAAGGGGGCCTAGTGAGGTATGGCGGATGGAAAGGAAAGGGTTTACATGTTTCAATGTACAGCATATTTCATTTAGTAGAAGAGATTTTTTAACAATGGACACAACTTTCAATTACGTCATATTTGCTTTGCTCGCATATTGAGTTCGAGGAGAAGGGATGAATTCCGCTCCTAGTATAAATGAATTCCGTCTAAAACGAGTGAGATAGGCACTTTCTTCTATGAACCTCCTTATTAATCATTGTTTAGGCATTGGTGGGCAAATGATTTGATTCAGAACTGATTTCGCCATACCTTGGTTGCACAACTCATAAATTAGTTTGCTCAATTAGATAATTAGTATATTGATTAATCCATCGGGATCTTGATGATCCTACATGTATTTACTTAAATAAGGCTACCATAGACTATATAAGATGCATAATTGGTCAGAGGAAATCTAATGCACAACTAACAAAAATATTGTATAACAAAAATATGGATTTGGAATCGGGAAATGAACTGACGTGTATGTAGACGTCCTTCTAGTAGAAGAAGCGTTAAATTCCCATCACGAAAACTGCCCACCACGCCACAACGAAATCGAACATTGTGCGGCAGTTTGTGGACATTCCGGTATCTACAACATCTTGGCACTATTAGACAACAATCAGAGCATCGAAAGGAAGTCTGGTTCCGAATGTCTGACGACTCTGAGCGACAAGAAGGCTACATCACTGCGTTCGTTTGGTCAGGAGGTCGATGCTTCCAGCCAAACATTGCAAAACTACCTGTGAAACATGAACATACATATGTCAGGAAGCGGAAATCGCTTCCACTGGTTCCGCAGCTGCAGACAATGACGCCGCAACTCAAAGCGTTCAATTAAACACTTTAACGGCCGCACACACCACCGTGGTGTG
The DNA here is from genome assembly GCA_000349065.1 of Anopheles quadriannulatus. Taxonomy (NCBI): domain Eukaryota; kingdom Metazoa; phylum Arthropoda; class Insecta; order Diptera; family Culicidae; genus Anopheles; species Anopheles quadriannulatus. The sequence goes on along the minus strand of KB665555.1, from coordinate 28,926 downwards.
ATGCAGCTTTTCGCTTCACTCAGATTATTGTATTATGAGTGTTTCATTATTTATTTTCATTATTTCATTATAGTATTTCATTGTTTTCACGATGAAGAAAGCGAATCGTGCGGTGTTAAAGTGTTAAAGTGTTAAGAGATAGAGCGGCTGAATATCGATGTGACGCCCCAGTCAGTGAACAGGTTAAACATCCCCCTGCAATGTCCCATCGGGAATTCCTAGACCAAAGACCAAAGAGCGAAGACTGAAGAGAAATTGATTAAAATTGAAGATAAAACTTAACAACCTGCTCCGCTGTAGCGAAAATTCCGGATAACTGATAGAACCCAGCTCGCAAGGACTTTTTAATTTGATTAATTTGTGCAAGGAAGCTTTTTTGTGTTTCAGACAAGGTGCACAATTGAGGGATTAAGGACACACGCGGCTCTTTAGTATAAACAACTTATATTCTAAAATAAAAAATATGTGCGCTAAAAGGACTGTTGTGTGTGTAGGGTCGTAGCCTATGATCGAGTGCCCTACGCTCGGTAGCCCGATCGCTCCCGAGGCCCTTAACAGCCATTCAGACGTCGGATGCTGTCAGTTGCACGACAGCATCGAGTCGCGGTTATACTGAACTGTTTGTGTACACAACAGCTTTAATAATTACCTTTGACGGAAAGTTTATGAACAGCAATTATCTGTCTTAGTTTTATTAGTTTAGTCCAAGTAAAAGTCCATTTTTTATGCAAACATAAGTTCGGTTTTCAATTTGCATATTGCTGTTGTTTAGGGTTAAAAATTGCATAAAAAATAAATTGAACTGAGCTATGAAAATCTCCCTACACAAAATATGGCACAAATTTGGACAAGGTGCAGTTACACCTTTAGCTGTGCAAAAGTAGTTCGGATTGCGAGGTTTAGACAAGTGTGAATTCAAATGTGTTTAAAAAATGTCCCATCAATGGTCAGAGAAATCTAAAGGAGACCAACGATCACCGGAAGCCAACGGCGTTAGACCGTAGGCAGTAGCGGACACTTCTCTAGTATTTCCAAATAGTAAATCAATTAGTGTGATTAGAAAGTCAGTAGTCTACCCTCTACCTATCTCAGAAGGTTCCAGTACAAGGAAGAAGCTCGTTGATTTAACGCAGCTTTATCTGAAGTGGACTGTCACATTGATTTAAAGTTATAGAGGCCATTTTAAGATATTTTTTAGTAATTGTTTGGAGGTTGTCTTGGTTTGTAAAAATGAAAATGTCGCAACAACCATAATATTTAATTCACAGGTAATGTGCATGATCATGATCTTCGGTGAGTCAGGTTTCGGATGTTCAACGTTCTCGTTCGTATTCAACGGTATCAACGGAATTGATACGAAACACATCGAAAAGCATGGTACCTTTCGTTGCAAGAGGGCGCGATAACCCCAAGCTAAAAGGATTAGAATGCGTTATAATGTCCGCCATAAAACGATCGGGTTTGCAAATTCTTCTTCTTCTTCTTCTTCACATGTCGGTACAACAACCAATGTCGGTGAAGGCATGCCTGTACACGATACTAGTGGGTTTGACTTTCAGTGACTTATTTCTTAACCATAGCAGGATAATCAGTTCTACACTGGTAGACATAAAAATAGGAAAAAAAATTTGTGTGTTTTTTTTTTTGCGTTCACTAGGTGTGTCATCGCCAACAGTTCGAGGCGTACTGAATTTGCAATAGCCGAATTTTGCCTTTTATACTCTCATTTTTGGTGCGATACTTATCCTGAGTTTTGAGTTCCGGCAGCGTTTTGCGGCAGTATAAAAGGAGAGCCAAACCGTTTTGCACTTCTTTCTTCCATCAGTGGTCAAGGTGAAAGGTTGCTGTTGAAAAATTCCACAAAATCATCATGGGTCGCGGAAAGCACTGCACACCAGAGGAGCGAAAAC
>KB665555.1:13332-26370 GCA_000349065.1 Anopheles quadriannulatus | reverse complement strand
TTTTCAGGGCTACCAAATATTTCTGACAAGAACTATGTCTTTCGGTCACAGAAAAAAGTTCCTATTTTTATGTCCACCAGTGTACGTACCGGGACATGGTCCATTCGGGACTTGAGTCCATGACGAGCGTGTTATTAAGTCGTGCAAGTAGACGACTGCACCACGACACCTGGCCATTCCGGTCTCATAGATAACGAATATATGTCATAGATTAGGAATAATGAAATTGTACAATTACAACAGACTAAAAACAAAAATAAGGTACAACATTGTGATACACAACATCATGAATAACGGCGGTATGCAATGAACGAATAGTTGTTTGGTTTTCCGTGTACTCCCACAACGTTCACTTTTATTTTTCGCATAATTAATCGCATATCTTCGCCGTGCAACATGCATTACAATTTCCCTACAAACAAGGGCTCTTGATTTTATTTGCTTTCTCTCTCTCTCTCTCTCTCTCTCTCTCTCTCTCTCTCTCTCTCGTTCTCTTTCTCCTTTTCTCTCTCTCTCTCTCTCTCTTTGTCGTTCTACGCATTTATTCTAGCTTATTCGTCGCCTTCGTCGAAAGCATTCCACTTCGTAGGCAAACACGTTCCACCAGATGTTACAAAACACTAGCCACACACGATTCACACGCTTTCGTTTCCTCTCTCCAATCTAAGATTGCTTCATACTTCGAATACAGGCTCCAGATAAAAGATGGTATGAATTTAATCTCTCTGCGATTGAATGAAACCCGCAACCATCTGCACTATAGTCACATGAACCGGTGATACTACCCTTCTTCTTAAAGTATGTTATTACAATTGAATTTTTATTACAATTATTTTTCTCAAATCTCACTCTTCTTTGATTTCATCATGGGTGCTTCTGCCTTACTCTGCTTCAGGTTCGATTTTCTGATCCTTTACGAGACGGCTACAGCTGTACCCCGTACGTTTACGCTGGTTTTAAGTTGTTCTGAATTTCAGAATAATTCTATTCATTTCAATGCTGCACACCCTCGACACGACGAAATTAACACATCATGCAAAGGGTAATCTCGAACCGAAAGCAAACCGCCTCGACCTTGTCTCAGCTTTGGGAGCTATCAGAATCGATCGATCGAAATGGGCGTTTCGACTTACAATTTCATGATGAGGTCAATATCATAACGCTAAGCATGGGTTGCAGTGGCTGACAGTAGGTGTTATAATAGACAAAGAATTAATTTAATTCTTTGTAGGTTGCCAATACATTCAGTAGTACGCTGCCTATGAACCAATTAAGTGACGCACCAAACGGCTGCATACGGTGGTGGTGATCGAGTGCAGCGTGGCATTTAGTTTCAGCTCGATATAGATGTGATTTCCTTTTATCCCTTTGCCCTGCATTGTTATAAGAGTGTTATTCTGAACGTTTACATTTGACTACGAAACAATCACTACACACCTGGCACCAGAACCGGTTAGACGATAGCTAACATATACTGTATTGTTTTGCTTCCATGTGTTGATGCTATTGCTGAGCTTCGGGCGGCGTTATGTGATTAATTTGTTTGTTTGTTTGTTTTTTTTGTGTTATTTGCTGTTGCTTATTTTCATTTTGTTTCTTTTTATTATTGCTCATTTGCGTGACATACAGATATTGTGTGCGCTGCAGCTGCAGTGTGCAAATTCATTTCAGTGTAATTTTTGAGTATGGACTTTCATTTCTTACACTGATTTTGTACCGATTCGGTGCATTACAGTGAGAAAGAAAACTTATATCATTACAAAGCTAAACACAGTAGTTTAGGATGACTAGCCAGCTTCAGTAGAAACGAATCGGACAAACTGGATAAAGCTGGGTAAGCGGTTTCAAACCCGATTGCGGAATATTGCATTTTGCGCATACCTTGCGCTAACCCGCTGCACTACACAATTAGAAGCGATTGGAAATTAATTGCTGTTGCATGCATGTGTTTAAAATTGTGTACCCCTTCTGTCGCACCATATGCTTTTTTTTAATATATAGAAAAATGTTTGATTTTGATGCTGACATTTCCATATGCCATCCTAGTGTCCTAGTGACTGTAGCGCATTACTGACAATAGATCGAAGATCGGACAAAAGTGTTATTGCGGTTGCTTTCAACACGCTAGCTTTGATGCAGGAGGTCGTTATCGGCCGCTTGTCGATCGTTTTCGAAACAATTCTAAATATTTGGGGCTCATTTTTTATCATACTATTTGTTTGTGTTAGCTTATGGCGCAGACTTATTGCGCTTACGAGGATCAAATTGCATGCATACATATCGATACATTGGTTATGAACAGCTTGGTGCTAGAGTAGAGTAAGAAGAGAAACGATGACAATTAACAATTTGAATGATGTTTGCAGCTGCAAAATTGTTCATGGTGGCATTTGGTAGATTTTGAGTATACATCTGGCTACTAGTCTTAAAAAGCAGTTGCTCGCTTCTGTGCAAGCACAGACATTGCACTAATTATAGCTTTTAAAACATTTTCACTCCTTTTTTGCCGCATATTGCATGTTCACCTATCCACTCGTATGTTCTCCAGATTATGTTTCAGTTAAAACATTCACTGAACTATTGGGCTGAACAGATAATTAACACACAAAGTACAGATGAGAGGGTCACGCAGAGATTGAATACTGTACTGTGTTTATGCTTCTGCAGTTGCGGTACATAGCCGTTCTCGTCAGACGGGTTTCACCACATTCAATCCATACCACGTTTGTGCAACATACCCATTACAAATAATCTTGGGAGATTCATGGCCGCTGTTTATGGCGAATACGTTGGTACGGTAACGATTCTTGATTCTTTCGCGTAACTATTGTACAATCACACATACACACATACAAATACGTTCATATACATCGACTGTTCACATCTCGAGCACATACGTTCTTGTCCTATGCCACTGGTTTGCGTTAGATGTGCAACAGATTGTAGCACGTGGTGTGTACGCGAGGGAGAATAATGCTACCACAGCAAGCTAGTATGACTTAAACTGCGCTACACAAAACATTCGATTATCGATAGCGTCGGTACTATGTGTAAGCGAATGGTACATTGAACGGCGAGCGAATCTTGCTCGCGATTAGTTCACCGGCCCATTTTGAATTGGATTCTTTTATAGTATGTTGTGTGCTTTATTTTTGTTCCATTTCCAGCACGAACATTGTATCGCGGTTTGAAATTGTGCGGCAGGTGCAGATAAAACCGGAATTAAAGAAAAATGTGCCTCTTTCAGAGACCAATCACGTTTGCACGTTTGAATAGCATAGAAATTTAGAAACTGTTCTTTGGTAAGAAGTACTCTTTCCTAGATCGCTCTACACGTTTGCAAGACTTTGCGCGTGCATACTAATAGCGTCCAGCGAAACGTCCAGAACGTGTGTTTCGTCCACGTCGATTACCGCCCTTGGGGTTGGGTTTGTCATCTTTTGATTCTTTACTGTCGTCCTCTTTGCTGGAGTCTGCTTCGGTCTGTGCACCCGATTCGTCATCTTCGTTTGCAGGGGCAGTAGACGTTCTCGCACCGTCCTTACCCACCGAGTCCGATGCTGCTTCCGTTTCCATTGGCTCGACCTGTTCCGATCCGTTATGACCGTCGTCGCTTTTACCATCCTCAGCCATGCTGGCGTCGCCAGATTCTTGAGACATGAAAGTAAATATCATATTTAATCATGCGTTTTAGAGAAGGTGTACAGCTGAGGCAAACTCACTCCACGATAAACCGATTAACTGAACATAAACGTGATATCATGCTGGGAATCGTGTAAATAAGGTGAATAAAATAACTTAATGTTTACGAAAGAAAAAAAAGGCATTTGTTTCAAGTCAAATTATCACGTGCACCATGTGCATATATTCACAGTACAAAGATCAATCAGTTTTAAACACTCGCGTAAACATAATCGGAACAGGAACATTCCTATCTGGATTAGTAAATATAGTAGGGTGATGTGCAACACAAATCTAAGACGGCAAGCAACAGAAGAAAATAAATTATCACAAAAAGGGTAAAATAAACTGGACTTTCGTGCGAATTATTTTCTACAACCAACTCAAAAAGCCTTCAGTTACACCACATCTGCCTGTTTAACGGAAGCCATATCACTAGTGTTTAGATTGTAACGAGTAGCACTGCTACCAGTATCTTCATAATCATCACCTGTGGCTTCCGAGGGATCGTACAGGTCCGAGTCCTTCTTTTCGCCTTCACCGTTGTTTGTCTGTTCACCGTTCTGCTCTCCAGTGCACTTTTTCTCATCGACCAGCTTTTGTTTCTTCTTGGCCGCCTCCGCTTCCTCCAACGCAACGGCGGCACGCTTCTGAGCGATGCGTACCTCCATTGCCTTCTCATTGAGAAAGCGAATAAAAGCACGGTAGTGCGAATGTGTTCGAGCATGCACCTCACCGGTTGCCTCACTATCGAAATACTTGTGGCAGATACGACACTCCACACATTCCAGCTTCCCAATTAAGCTCAACCCGAGGGCGCGGTTCTTTTTGTAGCGAGGCAACTTGTTGTCAATTTCCGGCGCGATCTCGTCGCCCGGTTTGTAATCTAGTATACAGTCTTCACTTTCTTCCTCCTTTACCATCTCATCCTCAGGGCATTCTTCGTCCAGCTTCGGGTCGTCCAGTGTCGCACCGACACCATCTTCCACTGATGGTTTGCTGCAGTCGCCGGCATCATCAGCTGTGGCTTCAGCCATGGCGGTCCCTTCTTCGCCCACTTTACTCGACTCGCCGTTCTCCTCGGTACCACCTGATGCGGACTGTTCGGCTAGCTGAGTCTTGGTCGCAGACTTGCCTTCTATATCCGATTTCTTTGTGCTCGTCCCTGAGGTATCCTTTTCCTTTCTCTTTTTGGGTGCTATCTCTTCACGAATATCCAGCAATTCATCGTTCATTGTAGAGATGGTCAACTCTGGCATTTGGAATGGGAGAAAAGAAAGCAAACGTGATACGAATTATTACAATCGACCCAACTAGCGGCAAAAGCGGAAGAAGATTAGCTGGAGAACTTACGTTTTGCCTTTCGTTCGATCTCAAGTCGGCTCGGTTTTGATTTGCAGTTTTTCATGTGTACAACCGAAAGTAGATGATCATCATATTCCGTGCGATTGTGAAACTCGAGCTCACAGTCGTCGCACTTGGGGTGAAGGAACTTCTTCAAATCCAAATGCTTCTCGGAGCGCCGATGGGCAATGATGTGCCCGTAGAAGAACAGTTCACACATGGGACAGTACTCGCGCACCTTGTAGTAGTTTTTCGCCTTCCCCATACGCTTCAGACGATCGATCTCGATCGTTTTAAGCTGCTCGGCGATGCGGGCCTCCTGCCGCAACAGTGTAGCCCGCATTCGATAGCTCTCTTCAATGCTTTCCTTCATCACCCGATGCGTTCGGCCGGTGATGTGGTTCTCAAACGATGTGGCGTCGTACATATGCTTATCGCACATATGACAGTAGAGAAAGTCGTTCGACACATCCATGTATGGTGATACCTTTGAAGTGGATGATTTTTCCTTCGACCCACCCACAGGACCACCAGCTGGATTGCCCTTTTTGACTCCTTTATTACCACTGTATGCACATCGAATTGATTACAGACGTTGTTGCGACATGGGAAAAGAATGAAAATATGTGTAAGTCAATAACTAAGGATCAGATCTACTTATTTTATAATTATTCCAACACAATACAAAAACAAACACTCACACACACACTTATACGCACACACCGAGGACTACTTGAACTCAACCCGCAATGTAGATCATTCGCATGTTGCCTAATTACAGTTAGCAGTTTGGTAAAATTGTCTTTTTTACAATTATGAATTTAATCAAGCCGGTGCTTCCAGTTTAGTATAATCTCATTTTCTGTGTATTGTATTGACGTAGGGAAATTAAAGAAAAATTCATGCATTACGTGCACTACCAACATTTAATAACATAAATATGTTTCTTACTACCATAGAGATGAGATAATTCTTAAAATTAAATGACATATAATGCGTATATAATGTTTAAACATGAAGTTGGAGCCCAATCGGTAGTAAGTGCATTCTACGCAATGATTTTTCTTATAGTTGCCTATGAAGATTTTTTTAATCACCTGCAAAGTATTAATTTGAAGTGGTTCATATATTCATGTATAATCAACCATGCAATCATGCAACATAACATAACCACCAGGCGTGGGGCATAGAATAACAACATATAAGTAGCATAAGCGGAATAATGTAGTGGGATAAACAATGCAAAAAGCCAGTGTGCAGGTTTATTGTAATATTACCTGTTCTTATTTTTACTATTATTACTAGACTGAATTGGATTTCGTCTTTGATACCCAAGATTTAACCGCGAAATATAGTCGTTCTGAAACGGAATAAACCGATAGAATAGAGAACAATAAATGGAGTACAAGATTGATCACAGTAGAAATTATAATGCTAGGCGAAAAACGTAAACAGACAGTCTTTAAGTATTTATTTCAGATGAAATAAAAGAAACACAATCATAATACAGCAAAACAGACTCATACATTGGTGATAAAATCATATTCAATATACAAAGAGAACATCCAAGAACATCGAAAGTCCTGTGAGATCAAATCAAATTTGCAACAAAAATCTGTTTATACTTCTAACTTAAAACACCCACTCATATACACACGCACATACACACACATATATTTAAGATACTGGGGGCGGCTTTTTGGCCTTTGCTTATCGATAGTAGAATCCAATTACAAGTCTAGTATCGAAGAGTCTTTGTTATTCGGCTCTTTTCTACATACTGAAATAGTAAGAATAGTAAGGAACAGGTCTTATTTAAAGGCGTTTCATTGCATATATATAAGGGTGAAATATGATTGCTGTACGAGGTGAGCGACAGTAAAATACAAACATTTGTACTTGTTCAAGTTCAAGTTTAAGAACGAGAGAGAATAATGAAGAGAGCATGAAACGACGAATTAATACAAAAGATGTACCAGCGAGGCTTAAAACAACCATTCAAACTATAGGTTATCATTGAAACCGAACCGTGCAACGTAAAGAAATGAAAGATAAATAGATAACGTGAAGAAAGAAATATTGTAGATCATACTAATGGCAGTATCAGTTGCATATTTTGCGGATGAAGTTTGCATTATATAAATTAATGCTTGATACTAAACAGAAGCACCAACAACTGTAAACGTTTATTATGAAAGAATAATCTCAGAATTTTCGTAAAAAATTACGTTAGAAAATTCCGTGCAAAGCAAACATTAGGTTGTGTATAAAGTTATTGCTCATTAGATATACTTATTTTCTTAGCAAAATTTATTATTAATTTTTTTAAAAAATCAAACTGACTTCTAATGTAATCTTCGTCATGGTATGGATGGTAACATAACAGAAACGAATTTTAAAGTGAATGTTACACTCGGCTTGTAAATGCAATAATGCGCTCATACACGGGTTGATATATAGCTGGAGTGTGTGCGAGAAGAACGAAACTCCACGAAAAAGCTCCTGTTCATTTCCTTACCTATGATCGTTTCGGCTGCTTGTACCAGCATTGCCGAGAGCATCTTTACCTAAAGGTTTATTATAATTTTTCGATAGTACGTTCTTGGAACGAACAACTGCATCCGGTTTGCGAATGCCACGTCCATTTATGTTACGAGTTTTGGTGTATCGGTTCTGAAGATTTTTTTTTCACATACAAAATATAGAGTAAAAGAGAAAAAAGGGGAAGTGAAAAAAAGTGTTTGTATCGATAATCGGCCAAGTCGAAGCACCATTATATTGGTATATTGGTAAAAGCGACATAATAGGTTTACGCAAACCCGCTAGCCGTTTTTGGTGTGAGATTTTAGCCTTTAGAATTGGAGATGCTTTAATAATAGTCTTCTAATGTTCATGGATTTTGTTAAGCTATATAAATAAAGAAGCAAAAATCAAATGTATGAAAAGTTGATGTAATAAAAAACCAAAGAGACAGAATAATACATCTACAGTCGAAATCAATATCATTAACTTTAAAATACTAGTTACATTTATTTGAATTGCAATGAAAATCATTTGCATTTTTTGGACTTTTCGAATGTTTAAAAAACCATAAACGATTCTAAGAAAATAGAAACTAGTAATTCATATTAATATGAAAAGCGGAATAATGAAATAAGGACAAATAAAAAGTTCAAATATTATACAATTTGTTTCACTGTTTCACTGTATACATTATGATCATAATGTAGAAAAACATTCATTTACTGCTCTTTGTTAAGGAACATGTTTTCAAAAGAGAACAATATTCAATTGGAATGAGATTCCACGTGTGCCGCACGAGCAAATTTTCAAAAGGCAGGGACATATAATAAGCGGTAACTAATAAAATGTAAATTCCCTGCTGAACAAAAAGCTATCTAGCTCGACGAAAAAAAAATTGTATATCGATACAGAACAGAACAGAAAAGATGCGTGATGTAACACTTACCCTAATAAAATTGTATCCATTCATATCATCAAATCGCGAAGATTGCACACCGTCCAGAAGCGACGGCACTTGGTGGTTCGCGTTTTGATTGCCGAGCAGGTTGTTAATTAAACTGTTGGCAAACGAGAGCGCATCATTGTTCACGCGGACCCCGCCCACACCCGCATCCCAAGGATTGATACGGTTGCCATAGTTGTTTCCGAAGTTACTACTGCTACCTCCGCCACCGCCGCCACCTCCGCCACCACTTCCACCGCCACCGCCACCGCTTCCACCACCTCCACCACGACGGTTGTTGTTGTTCCGATAAGCCATGCTTTCAGTACGACAATTTATTTCTTCGGCTTAAGGAATATCTGAAAAAAAAGAATAAACAAACGATTTTGAGCTGTAATGCGACATCGCAAAACATTCCCAGTTCTTACGCAAACGGCCATCAATCAGAAAGTATTGATGTAATGCAAGAACACTAACACGTTTGGCGGCGTTCCCGGTCGAATGATGATTTAAAATACGGCCGGCATACGGAGTGCCCTGGAGTACGAACCACGGCTGTGGGACATGCGCAGTATATCAACGAAATGTGCTTCATTTTGCACGAACAAGCATTAAAAATGCTTAAACTAAACGTCAACAATTTGGTCTCACTTGGACAGGCGTAGAGTTTAATTTAAGAAAAAAATATTTTAATGATGAATTGAACCCATTCGTCAAATATGTATAACTATTAGAGCTACTTTAAAAAACAAATTTGCATTTTTTGTAAAGTATTAAACATTAAAACTACATTATTTTCCCCGTCGTAGATAATTTAACATTTAACGCAAACAGCATAGATTTTGGATTTTTTAACTTGAGTGCAAAAAAACGATAAACTCGAAGAAGCAAAAATTGATACGATCACAACGGTTAATAAAGCTAACGTCAAGACGTCTTTCACCCTTCCAGTCTGTCAAAAATCGATCGAAACAGCTGTTCGGCAAGCATAAAAATCAACCCCCATATAATGCGGATTTTTGCTACTTTTTTTTCTTATAAATTTTCATTGCCAGCAGTATAGTATTTAACAATTGATTTTTTAGCCAACATTCGCCAACGCTCTCTCAATATCTGTATTCACAAAATAATAATAACTCAATCGATTGACGCTCCAACCACTATCTGCAATAATGATAATCACACGGGTTTTTTACACGATACCGGCTTTCATTACATTTGATGACGGCATGATTCGGAAGAGCTGGAAAATGTCTATTTCACTCATACCGTATGGCAACGCAAGTGGGTAACCGAGACAGTATCAGCGTGAGAAAAGCGCTGAGAAAAATCGATAATTTTCCATCACCTAACATCATCCCCAATTTTACACGCCATTGCTACACGTTTACCGTATTGTTTTTTCGCATAATATAACCGGTGTATTGGTGAAGCATTTACGCTTAACATTACTAAAATATAAATGCCGGTAACTATCACTAGCGAGGCCGATAATAGACGTGTTTTTTTTCTAATTAATTTATACACGACAGCACATAGGCGGCACATTTCGATTTCATTTCTCCGCAGCAAGTAGATTTTATAGTCGTGTTACGACTTGCACACCGGTAGTTGAATTATAACATGAACAACTTACTGTGCTTAAGCAATTACTTACTTGATATATAGAAGAAAAATTGTACACTTTGAGATACACCTATGAAATTTTCTGAAAGCGATGAAAAAGTTTGACAGACAGCGTTTTTATTTTCACAAAACGTTTTGTCAAACGTTAGAAACACCGATAGACCCGTTTATCTCTTTCTAGCAACATTTTTTGTCTCGTTTCGTTCAAACGTCTAACGTCTAACTCAAAATGAAGGAGGCATTTGAATGATTCGTGGAAATTATCTTTAGTTCTTTTTGGTTTGTTCGATATTATGCTATCTTTACTGAATTACTTTAAACTTTAAATTTAATTTGTTTTTAAACTATGAATCGTCATTTTTTTTAGTGTGAACGTGATGAGCACAAACAGCATTAACAAAACACTGGCTGCAAAGCTTGGCTGCGTATACGCATATATGCAAGTCTTCTAACGGTAATTAAATTCCAGTTCCTATTGTCCAAATAAAAATCCAAATAATTATTTTTGGGCCTTGAAAACTTATCCCAAATGGTAAAAAAGAAAATTATTCACAAATACATTGCTGTACTTCGATAAGAAAAATATTTGCCCATTACAAGTATTTGTCTCTTTATAAGAAAAGAAAAGAGGAAATATTGTTGTAACGCTTTCAAGTAGGAATTGTATGTGACGATGTATGTATGTGTGATGTTTAAAACTAATAAGATGTGTCGAAATAATAAATAAAATAAATAATAAATACTCAACAGACATTTATGTTTAAGCCCATTCAAGAGAGAATTATTGCTTGTCATCTTACGTAAATCCTACTTAAACAATGCATTTGCAGAGAATACTGTTATTTTCATAACATTACAAACTATTTAAAGAGCAGAAGCTTTTCATACACTTGGCTGAAAACATATTTGGTATTACTAGTAGCATTGGTTCGCTAATAAAAATAGTTTGAAAACAACTGAATATCTTTTTAAAAACAGTTAAACTAACAGGTACAGTCTGTTCCCGAGATACGCGATTTATGAGTTCCCGATGCATCCGCCTAACACGAATATTCGCGTAAGTCGTATATTACGTTTCTGAACTGAAATACAGTTCAAAAATGGGTATTTTTTAATTAATTTTATGGGTATATGTATTTGGGGGGGTGGGTATGGGTATTTTAGTATTTATATACACTTAACGATTTATTTAATAAAATTCGTGCAGAAATTTAGAAAAAAAAACTAGTTTTCGTTTTCAATATTGATATTGTATTAAATGAGTAATAAATAAATAAAAAAATTAACGATGGTATTGAAGTTCTGTTCAACAAGCAAACCTAGCATTCGCTAACCGTAATCTTTTTGGTTAGTTTTGCACAGGTGTAGATTCACAGATGCGGAGAAATATTAAAATGAATGAAGTCTTGTTGCTTAAAATTGTGTTAATTACGATAGTACGAACAATAAAAGCTGTCCAGATGAATTTAAATGAAACAATTTTCGGATCGACTAACGCTGCTAAACAGCTATATTTCGAGATTGATACAAAACCCACACTCCTAAAATTTTAATGTAGCCTTCTCATTGTTTCCGCTCCAAATGATTGCGTGATTCATTGTTTTATTGAAGCATCATTCATTTCTGTTACATGATTTGCATTCTGTAGTACTTTCGGTTCGTAATGTTCCACTTTCTTAACGTTTTCTAACACGTTTCTTAACGTTCTAGCACACCTTCTTTCCGCTTTCTCTCTCTCTCTCACTCTCTCTCTCCTACTCTCTTTCTCTCTTTCTCGCTTTCTCTCGCTTTCTCTCTCTCTGTCTCTTGTGAGGGAATCCATCGTAAGTACTCTCATTTTTCATTTCACTAACAATGCATTCTTTTGCTCTGGCGAGAAGATTTATAATAGCTTCCACTCCACTTTCTTTCGTCAAGTGTTCAGGCATAACAACATTGGACAAGTAATAATCAATGCTTTCCATAACAATTAATATTAAATAAATCATTATTATTTTGTTTTTCAAATTTCGAATACACAATCGCTTCAATGTTGCACAACGATCTGTACGCATTGATGGTATGCTATGGTATGTGCTCTGCTTTGTATTGTGTCTTTTAAGATTTGATCTCGCACCATGGACAACGAAAAAAGTGCAAATTTACCACAATCTCTTCAACTCCATTTGCGTCAGCGCGGGCGCGTTGTATTACATTTGTGACTTCAAAAAAGCTACAAGCATAATCGTACAAAAATACACAGTCTTCATCCATGCTAGTGATTAGTTTCCGTAACTTTTCTGCATTTCCGCATATTTTCAATAAGTATATAATAAATGATACAAGATTTGCTTAGTTGCCTGTGTACTGGGGTGTTTATATTCTTACTGGGATACAGTGCACATCAAAATTGATCGAGTTCAATATGTTAGTTTAGCATACGTCAGTGATGATCATTAGTAGGGATATTATGCATTGATTTAGTATATATATTGCAAAATAGAGTTATTTTGTAGCTATGAAATGCAATTATTATTAATATGTCACGATTACCTTCTAAATGTTGTTTTCGCACATCATACTATAATTATTATTACTATATACCATATTTAAATTTATCTCAAACGCTCATCACGCACATCAAAACCGAACTAAACTGTGTGGCAAGGGGAAAGTGGTTGCATTAGCAACCAGTGTGATGTTTACAGTTACGATTTTTTTTTTGTCATAAAAATTGTTGTTGATAATTTTTGAGTTTCATCATATGCACATAACATGTTCTTCTTTTCAGTAGTATTGGATTGGTCCATTGCGTGCAAACAGGACATTACATAGGGTTGTACATTGGATTCAAGCGGTAGGATAATTGCATAAATCGGCGAAAGAGAAGCAGATTTGTAAAGATTTCTTTTCAATTAGTTCAAGCATAATATATATATATA
>KB665544.1:689112-717072 GCA_000349065.1 Anopheles quadriannulatus | reverse complement strand
TAAGAATTTGTATCTGTTATTTAGGCCTATTGCCCGATAACATTAATAAATAATAATAATAATAAGTGAGAGAAGTGTTAGCGAAGGGATATAATTATTTCGTGGCATGTAGATTTTAGATAAACAGTGGCTATCAAACTGACGTTTAACAAAAATGTTTGATAAGCTTGATTTTCAGAATGATTAATAGTTCTTAAAAATCGTTCGAAAATGACTCAAGGATTTAAAGGAAAACTCGTATGAAGGAATAACTTTCCAGGCCATTATGCTCGCGCAGGACTATACGGCTATTAAGAAGAACGAGATTAAGATTCATTGTGGATGTTTATTATACAATTTTTTTCCTAAATGCACTGACTTTTATACTAAGCATTTCACCTTACATCTTTCATGCATTTTCGAGTTATAGACGGTTTTCTTCTTATGTTAAAACACCAAATAAACAAGAAATTATAGCTTTGTATTCTTTTAAAAATATTCATTTTACTTCTTCTATTCCATTAACTTTATTCTATTCTATTATATACTTGTAGATACATCGACCCCGGGATTTATTGCAGTTTTTTTCTTCAGCTTATAATGTTACTCCGATTTATTGACGGTTGATGATGATATCATGATGCATTCATCAAATCAAACATAAATAGAAGAGCTTATTTAAACATAAAATTGCAAAAAATTGTTAAAAAGTTTTAGTTGAAAAATAAAGAAAAAAATAGTTCAAATTTGAACAAAGAGTTATATTCATAAAATGAATTTAGCACATTGAAGCACCAATACAAAAATTTCAAACAATCATATCATAATCAAATAGTCACCAAGTTCTACTGACAGACGTTGCTCCCACAAGAGAACTATGTAAGACGTGTCCAATATTTGCCCTTCTAAATGTACCAGACACGTGGTAAACTTTTCCCATATTTTAAACCTCAACCTGCTCTAACCTGTTCACTTATCCTTCCGTGAAGCGTCAATGCTACGCATCCCAAGGTAATCTGCCTAAATTAGTGTTGCCAAACTAGCAGTCGATTGCAGCGAAAGCAGCACCGTTCAACCCCTAAACCCATCGACAACTAAATCTTTCCTCACTATTTGCTAGCGCAATGATAATGCCGTAGAGGAAAAGAGAAGTAGAAGCAAAAAAAAAAACACAGACCAGAGACGGGAGCAGTCGAGTTGCAATTTGGGCGGTGTTCGAATCAGCCGTAGAAAAGTTACACAAAACCGAGGCCTTGCGCACGGTGGTCTCGAATTTGGCGTCTGGCATCGGTGCCGCACGAAGAAGTGCACTCGCACGATCTAATTACGGGTGCCAAATTGAGTTTAAATCATTAATTTAATTCTCATAATTAAACGAAATTGACTTACCGTCAATGAGTTGGGGACTGGCTTAGGGGTTGGCTGGAAGGCCGCGAGTTTACCGTTGATGGTCCCGCTTGGTGCTATGAATGCAATCACGGATTGAGGCTGGGATTCACCGGCCCGCAGCCGGTTGATGTTACGAAAATTTCAGATTTAAATGTAGACACAAAAATGTCCCACCGAAGCCATGCCACTGGTCTACAGGATAGCATCCAGGTGCAAATGCAGCCATACTGCAATGGTTCCCAGTGCCAAAGCGGCACAGTTAGTAGCGAGTACGGCAACCAAGGCACTGAGTCTTGGAAGGCTTCCTCAACAGACGGTCCTTAGCGTGTCCTTCTGAGTCTGTTCCATTTCCTTCACGCCCTATCCTTGCCCATACGGCCAGCACAATGGAAGCACATCCTTACCGCGCTGAAGTTGAAGTGGATAATTAACTTAAAAAGAACATTTATTTTCATCTTACCCATGGCTTGCCTCGTTTTCTTGAGGATGCTCAAGAATCGGGCAGAAACTGGTGCATCGGACTTGGGGAGGACTTGGAATGGGTTTGCTTCGGTTCGCTATAATCCTTGAGCTTCTTCGCGAGTTGCTGCTTCGTCGTCGTGCCAACAAGCCCGAACCAACGGTGCAGTGCAGTGCGGTTTGCGGGAAGAAAGTTTGCGGAAACGGCAGAAACTGGCAAGATTAAAACGGGTACTAATGGAAGTGAGGTCTTGGAAAGGGGCTCTCCCGGCGCTTGACACCGCCTCCGTCGCTATCCCCGTGGCCTATATACTACACTCGCTGTATCGTTGTAAATCTAGGAGAAAACGCATAAAAAACCGAGCTTGGTACAGCCAGTCCACCAATTCTCTGACCAAACTGGGTGGGTGCAAGTAAAATTTAGAGCAAGCAAAACAACACTTTATCTTTATTCTGAGCGCGAGACTAATGAACCTAAAGTTGGCAATGCTTCTTCGGATGGTTGGTGGAATGGTTTTGCTATGGGGTGATGATGGGTGACGACGGCCTACCCCATACCCCCAACGGTCGTATGCTTCGCTTTTGCGACTACGTCGTCTGCCGCACAGCAGTCGCCGTTTTGTGATAGGTCAAGGTTTCTGCATTGTTTCTTGCACAAGTAACAACGGGTAACAATCGGCCTTTCATCGACACCACTTTCCGTTTGATAAAGTGCAGGGAGCGGGACGTTCGCACCGTCTCCGTCGCATGAGCTTGTTTCTTGATGACTGCGGCACTGGAAACAGCCTTGCGCTGGAACTTGCGCTTGCTGTATAAGATGGTAATGTTTCGCTTTTATTTCTAAAACGATGCACCATAGGACTTAAAGACGATGAGGGTGAATTGTTTCGTGCGACACTTATAACCAGCATGCTTGGAATCATGTACTATATTCACGCCCATGAAAAATGAATACTAGAGCGTACATTGTTGTTGATAAGTGTCATAAGTTGCTGCTCCACACAAAAATCGGTGGTGAAGTCGACCAGCCAAAAAGTGCAATTTGACCTTAACATTGCTTTAAAAGCATTAGTTTTGGCTGAAATTAAACACAAACCCGTAAGTTGGTACTTGTTTGAAGAAGACTGTAAAAGTTAAACGTTTGACTTCTGCGGGACAGTTTTCGTCCAACTGTATGCGAAAACTTAACCAAAGGCCTTCGAGCTTGGTGGACCATCTTCCTTACGACCATCTTGAATGCAGCTGGTAATAGTAAGGTATTGTTTTCATTTACTGTAGCTCGTTTCCGTGATAACGAACTCGTCGTACGCGGCAGGCAAAGCAAAGTTTTTAAAACATGAAGATCTATGCCTGCCCCTGGCTGACGATCCGCATCCACACTGATGCGGATGCGACTGTGCGCAGTGCCACTACATTGAAAGCTCTGCCACGAGCCATACGAGGATGTTTTGTCCGGCGCATCTGTGCAGTTCCGGAAGGAACAATCCGGAAGGGCTAAAGGCTCCAGTTGTTGCGGTTTGTTGGTTTCGGCTGAGAGAGGCAAAGAGAGAGAGAGAGAGAGAGAGTGAGAGAGAGAGAAAGTATCGTCGGTGGAGTGGCCTATTGCTGGCTCGGAGTAGGGTTTGATCAGAGTTGCTGAACGTACTCGTTGAGGAAGAGTTATCTCCACTGCATCCGGTTGTGGGCTTTCCGCACAAAACTCGTTTGCCTCCTGGCCTCACCGACTACGTCTCGGTTGTTGGGACCACAGAGAGCCCTTGGCAATGAATAAATTAAACCATACCTATGGCTATTTATCCGTGGGTACCAGCACGGAAGGCAACTGAACTGGAGGGAGACGGAAGAAAGCTCGAGAAGAATAATACGATACGAATTAGATCTGTGCAGTAAATGATTATTGTGAATGAGGTTTAAATAACTGCAATTAGATTAAACAAATAAATGTAAGTAATCTAATCATATACAACTTACTTTTAACCGTAATACGATTAGATTTTCCTGAATCTAAAAAAGCAAATAGGCACAGTGCTTAGAGTTATCAGACACTGCAATTCGAGAAACTACGTTAAGTTATTGATCATATTCGAAATGTGTTATCGAGCTCGAGAAATCAAGGAAAGATACATGACTAGACAATAATTCGAAGATATATCTAATAAGATTATTATGAATAGCGAAGACATACTAGTTCAATAAATATTTAGAAGCTTCAGTGAGGTATTTTATGGCGTTTAGCCTTCGGACAATGTATACAGAGTTTCCCAAGGTTTTTTTGGTTGTGTCTCGAAATTGTTTGATTACCTTCCATATTTTGTTGGTGTGTTCCCACGATTTTTTGGGAGTTGCCCAGATTTTTTTTACAATTGTATTAATTTCTTAGTCACTGAAAGCCAAGCCCACAAGTGGGTACAGGCAGGCCTTGACCGACATCGGTTGTTGAGCCAAAGAAGAAGATTAATTTCTAAGTGGACGATACAAACAACACAACAACGTGAGAACGAACCCAATATATATGGGATTTGTTGAATATATCGTGAGACGAGTCAAACTAATTACGATAACCAGCCAATCAATCGTGGGAAACCTCTGTAATGTAAATACAAGTCCAACACCAATCAAATATTCAATTCTGATCCAATATTTTTCTAGTTTCAAAAGCAACAGACCTCAACCCTTTATCAGTTTATCGAATTCATCATGTCGTTAATGGTAGGGAGTAGTCATAGAAGATGATAGTCCCATCTATTATTCAGCATCGTGTAGTGTAATTTTGTCATTTAGAGAAAAAGTGATATAGTTGGAAAGACAACTACGATTTATTGAAAGGTCTGCATCATACGAAAACGGAATCATATATAAATGATGTCTCTGCCTATCAAGATCGCGAAAAAAACTTACATTTGAGCAGGATATCAGGACCACAACACATAATTTATCACTTACTGTTAGGCTGAGCGAAACATTATTTATGCAATTAACCTTGTAAATAAAAAAATATATAAAGTAAATAAAAACGATAAAACGTTGCAATTTTATTCAACAAAATCAAACAAACAAGTTTGGGAGCTTTGAGTTAAAGAACGTAAATAGAAAAATCAATCTGTCAAAGTTAACAAAAATATTGATAACGTGCAAGTGAGCTACCGTAAAATCAAGTAAAAAGCACAATTATTATCGTTCTACTTCAATCTCTTCAAAAACTATATTTTTTACTGTCGTTGTATTGAGTGTTTTGCATCGCAAACAGACGCCAAACCTCCAGCGAAAAACATGCATTGTTTCAGACACTTCATAGTTTCATTCAACCACTGTTTGTTGGATGCCCCTTTTTTCTCCTCCCAAACCAAACGCCTAAGGATTGTTTTCCGCTGTGCTGTGATTTCGGTTCCAGCCCGCCGTAGCCCAGCTCGTCAGCTTTGATCATGATCCAACCACATTCAGTGGCTCGTGATTGAAACCACTTGAAGCAGATGCATCTTGCATATGGTGGAAAGAAAAATAGCCTCCATCTTGCCACCCGAGGTCCTTCCGGGGCGTTGCGTGCCACCGGCAAGCACGGCACTCGAGCGGGCCAAAGTGTGCCACACGGAACGGAACAAAGGCACCTGCCGATTGGTTGTCATTTAGTGTGGCTCCCCAGTGGGAATGGAGACCACTTCAGCCCGAAGGTGAGAATCTCTTTCTTCCCCCCCTGTCCCGGAGCGTACGGTGAAAAGCGACACTAATCAGCAGAAGCCCCAACCGGTCGGGCAGGCAGACAGGCAGAGCGGAATGGAATGGCACGAGGGGCTGTGATCTTCAGGGTGAGGTCAACAAGGTGCGGATTATCCCGACAATCGAGCAGCACCGGTGGTGCACCGGTGTCAAGATTGTGCATCCTGATTGCTAGCAGCTTCCGAGCGGTTTGCTCGGTGCTTGAGGTACGGTGATTTGTCTTTTCCCGTTAACCGGTGCCCCGATTGTTGTTGTTGTTGTTGGTGGTGGTGGTGGTACCATCGTCCACAAGATCGTCCATTTTACGGTGTTTTCAATCCGGCCCGGTGTCCTTCCTGTGCGCTCTCGTTCGCACCCGTTCACCACCACCTTCCAGGACGATGTTTCGACAGGTGCCGAGAAGAACCACTTCCGGTGCTTAAAAATCTCACCCATTCCTGCTTTTGCTGCTGCCGCTGCTGCTGCTGCTGTCAGGCTGAGAAGAGGAGTCAAAACCCCACGAGATCACACGCTACCCAAGCCGGTACGGAGTGATTTATTCCGCTGGACCTGGCCGTTGCCCGTGTTCCCAGCATCCCTCCCAGGTCCGGGAGTGTGCGAGAGCGCGCGCGCTTGCACCGTTTTATTTATTCAACTACTCTGCTCTTTTGTGTGCAGTCGTTGTCATTGCAGATGGAACCGTCTCACAGTATGGCGTTGCGGGAGGGTAGCGGGAGCTGAGCAGAGCAGCACGTGCGGGGAAGAAACAGTGTTTGGTAGCGTTTTTCATTAAAGGGTACATCTTGCTTGGTCGATAAATATTCTCTCGTTTTGCTTGGACCCGGTCCGATGGGATTAATTGACGTTGTTTTACACGACGGCAGAGGGGATTGTGAGGTGTTCTTTTATGTGTGAGTTTAAATGTTTCATCAAACGTGCAGCTTGTTTGACAATTGAGCAATGTTTGCATTAGATTTTGTTTCAAATTGGTTTGACATTCTTGCTTCGATTGTTTCATCTATCGCTGGATAGTTGATACATGGATAGTTTGTATGAAACACTCAACATTATAGTAAAAAATCGTGTAATTGTTTCGAAATTGTCTAACACACAAAAGCTAAATACGTAAATCAGTGCTTTAGTATCTGTATTATTACTCGTTATAAAATTGAAAGATTGTTTAGGAACTCTAGCCAATGTTTGATACATACACTGTGAGATGGAGAGTCAAATAATTGTATAGAATATGTTATGCTTCAAAGCAGCACTAAATAAATCGAGCACTTACCTATACATTTGTGTAGCTTAAATACCAAAAAAAAAAAATAAAATTTTTGAATAGTTTTCGTACTTTTTTCTTTCTTTCATTGTCTCTTTTCTCTTTATACCTATCTCTTTCTATCTGTCTATCTATCTCTCTCTCTCCCTCGCTTTCTCTCTCTCTCTCTCTCTCTCCCTCTCTCTCTCTCTGATTTGCTTAGGATTAGTGGTATGGCCTTAACAAAAATAATTCTCCAGGATACGTAGTCATTCCTACTGTGTTCATGTGTTCTTTTATTCATAACCTTTAACTAAAATGTTATTAAATAAAATTTTTAACTAAAATATAAATATTCATTACTACATCTTAAATTTGAAAAACCATAAACAATATCTGATATCTTGGTTAAAACATAACAAAAACATGTAAAATGTCGAAACAGCTTTGCAAGAAGCATCAAATCATCTTGCCAAACATCGATAACTATACTTTTTCCTTAACCAAAAATTACAATTCCTGTCGCTTGGTAAAATTGAGCATTCAATCTCTTGTTGCTGGTTTTATTGCAATTTTTATCTTTTGCCTTGATTTTTTCCTTCCCCGTTTTCCGGCGCATTATCTTCGGTTGCCGCGTTGAAATGCGGTAAACGTTGTAGCAATCTTCCGTTTTTGTGCCGTTCCGCGATTGTATCCCGGTCCAAGCCGTTCCCGATCGTCATGAAAGCATCTAGCACCACCCGAAAAGCTCTCTCCCCGTAGTGTCTCCGCCGGAAGCATGGAAAAAAAAGGGAAACCGAACCCGAACCCATCCGAGGGTGAGCTCGGGAGGAAAATTGCTACTCACCGGCGATTTTCCTACCGTCTTGGTGTCGTTTACCCAAAAGGAACGCTTCGGCGAGCCAGGCTGCGAGAATGCGGTAAACGCTCTCGGTGGAAAGACATAAGAAGACATTAACCTGGACAAGATAGATGGATGACTTCAGGGTAAATAATAGAGGGTAATTGAGGTGAAATGAAACCAACTCTTCGCAGAAACGTATGCTCGAGACGTGAATACCCGTTGTCGTCGTCGTCGTCGTCGTCGTCGGCGGCGGCTTACTTACCCTCACAGTAGCAGGTGAGGAATCGTTTGGCACTTGTGCAGGTTGTGAGCTGCCGTTGCTGTCTGGTCGAACCAACCGCAGCGTTTGCGAACAATTTTTGCTATTAGTCTTCTTCACTGCAGTCCTTTTGTTTTTTTGTTGAGACAGATTTTTTCACCATTCAACTTCCTTTGTGGGCGATGTGTTGGATTTGATGTGTTTTTTTTTTTTGTTTCGTCCCACAGTTCGTTGGTCGTGCGAGCAATTGTTCTCCGTTTCGTCAGGTACAAAGTGTCTCCTCTGCTTACAATTCGTGCATTGTCTAACGGTGTGTCTTAGTGCGGGGGGTTATGTTTCTTTTCCACAAAAAACCGTCAGCAGCGCACTGGGGGAAAGCTCTCCTTCAGCTGGCAACGGGCAACGCTCGCGGGCACATAATGGCTCATAGTGGAAATATAAGTCATGCGCTAACAGTCAAATGTCTCGCCGGAGTGCTAGAGTAGAAAAAAGCTTAAAATATCGCATATGTGGCTGGGTGTAAAAATGTGATAAGCGATACAATGGTTGTGTGAAGAGTAGAATAGAAATGTGTCCTACTGTTGGATCAGATTGTTTCACGACTACTGCATATGTTTCGAAGCAGAACACGGAACCGGACGAAGTAATAATGTGCTTTGCATTTTACTGCAGACAGAATTAGCTGTTTAATGCATGAACAATGTGTTTCACCATTATAATTGTGGTAGAATAATGGTTTTGAATTTTAGCATATTTTCTATCTAGAATTGTATTCAACGTAGATTTTTGCATTGGATTTTGTTCAAGTATTTCTTTAACTATTCCATTTATTATAAAAGCTTTTTAACTATGTTGCGGCATAAAAAAGAAGTGACATATAGGAGAAAAAATACGATTAAGATAATTAATTATTTTACAAGTGGATTAAATTAAATATTATGTTAAATAATCAATAAAGCTAGATGGAAAATAATGTTAACACTATTTTGCTTGGACGAATCTTGATAAATAATTAAATATCGAATAATTAAATGTTTTGATCACTTCATTTCATTCGATGTTTTATTTAACAAATATTTAAAAAAACATAATTTAAATAGCGTATAAAAATGATTTTTTGATGATGTTTGTGTGCAAAATACTTATTGTAGATATCTTTTTAAGGACACATTCGTTTATTGCACTTAAATTTTCTCTTGTTACACTTTCTCACTCCTCCTCGCCATTTCAATCCAACGATCAATGTTTCAAAAATCAAACGCAATATTACAATTGACACGTTCATTTCACTCACCTGCTACCCGAAGATTGATTTGGGAACGGTGCTAAAAGAAATGCTCAATCCAGCAGCCAACCAGCGTCGGCAGCATGTGCGAACAGCTAAGCTTGAAACATATGTGCCTCTCATTCTTTTTGTAAAGCAAAGAGTTTCCACTCTTCGCCTTATTGGTGCTCATCATTCACCAAAGCAGGTGGTGTTTGCAAGGGACGGCTGTAAGGGATATATATGTATTCCCCGGCAGTGGCAGGCTCCATCAGACAGACAACCCATTTAATACACACACACTAGCACACAAACACTCTCGCACACATGCGGTGTGTCGAGTAAAGCGGACCACCAGAGCGCACTCTAATGTATCATATTTCGATCTAATCTGCATAAATCAATAATCCATATCTTCGATTCCGGCGGGTCGGTGGCGGTGGCTTTGCAAACCCTTCGAGCTTCTCTTCTCCGGGCCTGGAATTTGCTACTGCCATGGCATCGGGACCACCTTTTTCCCGATGGCTTTTTATTTGTTTATATATTTATGTGCATTCCGACCGGCTGGCTCAGTACGTGCGGGACCCATTTCGCACGTACGGGCCGTGAAATATCGAGCCTGCCTGGGCCGGAGGATGGAACACACGTCTACATATATTGAAAATATTGATATGAAATAATATCCTCTCCCCGCTTTCTCTCTCTCTCTCTCTTCCGCACGATCATACCGATACCATTCCCCAAACGTTCCGGAATGCCGAAAAACCCCGTACCCAGTTGATCGAGCATTTGGGTTTGGAGCAGGTCTTCCCGCAGCTCGGCGTTGTATGTTTCTTGTTTGCTTCGTGCTGTTTTTTTTTTTTGTTACTGTTTTTGCTCTTGTAACTGAAAAGCTTTCACTCTTGTTTATTTCGGAGCACACATTTATGGAAGTCACATACACTGCCTAGCCTGTCCTGCTTTCTCCTCGCCTCCCCATTGCCAGAAGCTAGTTGGCAGGCAGTCAAACGTATCAATCGCAATTCGCGCACGTTCGTTTTCACGTGGCCAGGCGAGATGGAAATCGATGCAAGTAGCGGGAAAAAAGCACTTCTGCTCAATAGGCAATGAAAATTCGTGTACGCTTGCAAGCGCAGAAAAGATCGATAGTTGATAACTGAAATCGTGCCAATGCATGGACGGATGTGTTTATATCAGTGATTGAATTTGCTGCGTGAGAGTTGGGCTGTAGAGGTTTGTAAATAAAGTTGTAAAAATCATTCAGCTATTATTTTCTTACTAATTAGCTGCCTCTTGCAATGAATCGCTTTTCTCTAAAATCATGTTTCAATGTTACAAGTCAAAACGTGTTTTGTATGTTTAGCTTTAATTAGCTGTGTTATTCCAATGTCTTCTGTGAGATGAATCTTTTTCCTGGCGCATTTCTGCCATTTATCATCAAAAATAAAAATCGACAGACATGTTTCAAAGTGACGTGCTAGCTTAAAGTGCCTAAAAAATGTTCAACATACGGCTGTAAAAGAAAAAAAGTAAACGAAAATTGTAACATCTTTCAAGACACGTCCCCTTACATGAAGGAAACATGAGAACATAATGTGCAATCGCGACGAACAGGCCCGTGTCGGCTGTGTATGTAAGAGAGAGAGAGAGTGTGATATGTTTGAGCAAGATTATTGATGGCAAGGTTATCACTCACCAAACCAAGCACATTGCGGCCAAATCTTACCATGCGCATGGTGATTGTGTCACGCTAGCAATCGTTTGGTGGACATAATTCGCAGGAGGTAGCAGATTGTAAAGTCGATTCAGAAAGGGTGGTAACCAACGCTCAGGCCTGGTCCTGGGGTAACCTGTTATGGAGAAGATTTATTTTGACACGTTTGTCTGTACGCTGAAGTCCTGGCACCAGTTGAAGTGAGCGATCCTTCAGCACAACCCTTCCCCGGTGTAGGCAAATGAAGAGAAGGTTGGCATTTGCTTGAACCATCTTCACGAGGTAGGCCAATGTTTTTGCTTGCAATGTTGGCTTGGATCGTGTGTGAACGTATGCTATCTGTGGTTATCAATCATCGGTTACCCAACGCGCGACTAAATTACAGAATGTGTGTGACTGCTGGTGGCGAACAAGAATTTGCTTTAAAATGGGTTAAAGGATTTCGTTTTTGTTAGGTTCAAACAGTTTGAAATTATGTTCTGTATTCAAAGATACATTCTCGTTGAGGACATTTGATTCTCGCTGTGATACATTTGTTAAATCTTGTAGGTATATGTTTTTTTTTGTATATTTTATTTCAATGATTCGAAATGAAATATTTCATTCTTTTAAAATACATTTCAACAATAAGGATAGTAACTCGAATGATCTGATTATTACTAACCTCATTTGATAATGGTGATTGTGATTTTGGGGATTGAAAATAAGGCTTACGATGTTGAACTGGCTATAGATATCCTGTATCATCTGAACAACATTATATTTAAAACCAATTTGGCAGTAAGACAAAAAGCTTTTGACGATTCTCAAAGATACTTCCATGGCCGAACTCAAAATTCCTTTACAATCTTAAAGAGAATAAACCATTTATTTTAACATACTCAATAAGGGCGGCTAAACTAGTGATGAGCTCTTTGGAGCACAACCACGACTCCGATCCGACTCCGGCAAAATCCGAACCACTAGTTTTGAGACTATTCGTTCAAATGACTCCGAATGACTCCGACTTCGATCATGTCCGGTAGACTCCGGGCGGTTCCGTACGATTCCGAACGATTCCTGCTTATCATTATGCTGGGCGAACCTACCTTCTGGAGTCGATTCCTAAGTTATCGGAGACGGGTCGGAGTCGACA
Source organism: Anopheles quadriannulatus (assembly GCA_000349065.1). Classification (NCBI taxonomy): domain Eukaryota; kingdom Metazoa; phylum Arthropoda; class Insecta; order Diptera; family Culicidae; genus Anopheles; species Anopheles quadriannulatus. The sequence goes on along the minus strand of KB665544.1, from coordinate 705,078 downwards.
CGGTATTTTTGCCAACTTTACCGATGCCAAGGACTTAATATCCGGGGGTGCGTCGTACTAAATAGGTCTTGAAAGTCTGTATCGGTCGGCATGTCCGCGTAGGACGTTACAGTAAAATAGAACAAAAAGAAGAAAATAATTCATTTACACTGGGAAACGTGATGAACGGTTCAATAATACAATTTTTACGAATTAATGTTAACCAGTTCCACCAGAATGTTCATGCTATAGATTGATATGAAATTGATTCTATTGTATTTTAATGAGGAGTGCTTTATGAGAAATCATTATCCCCATTCAGGCATAATTCATCTCTTTCCTCAGAACACAATCGATTAGTTTTCGCCAGAATGATTTTCCAACCGTCCAGCGCAACACTACCGAGAAAAGTGTGTCGCTTTTAAATTAATCACTTTCATTTTCACATATTCGCACGTTCATGTTCGCTCCGTTGATGCGTTCGTACATCGTTCGGAGTGCCAGTGAAACAATCTTTCCGACTGATACTTTTAATTGCCATTCCGTTATGTAGCACACCGTGAACATTATGCTGCATATTGTAGTAGCATTGATATACTTTTGAGCAGCATCAATTCAGTCCCGAGGCCCGAGTGTCGCTCATAAACAATGCACACGTACGTGTTCTTGATACACCGCTTTAAAAAAAGTATTCTCCCAGTTTCCATTGAAGTTTTTTCCACATTAAGCTTCATTGGTTCGAGTGATCATACAAAAACCAAACATGATATGAAGAGCCTGCGTTGGCATGCAGAATGCGATGCGGGACACGCGAGCACGAGGAAATGTACCAAAGCCAGCTTAGGAAATGATGAGCGTGCGGGCATGATGGTTCGAGAAGGTAGCAATGGTGCGGGTAGGCAAGAATCGTTCGCGCACATGTCGCGTACGCCGTTGCAAATTATTTGCATATATTCCATGCATTTATAATGCAAATTTGCCGTTATCATATTATTTGTACATATGTGCGGAGTGTTACTATCATTATTGCTCTGCCCACTGGCTGGCAAAAGTGGGAGAAGGGATGATAGGACTAAAACAAAAAATCGACCGACCGAACACACCCTCGTACAGGGCGCTTTGACCGTGGCGTGGTACGATTTTCCCAATCACTGAACTCATGTATGCCCGGAAGAAGCGGAGGGAAATGCACATGTGAGGCATAGCCGGGCGCTCTTCCACTCGTTGAGCGTCAGTTTCAGTGCCAACCCAGTGCGGTGCGTTGAAGCTATGGAGTCAGCGGTGTGCATTTTCTCCATTTGAAACCAAATGGATAAAGCCTTTTGAAGGTTGGCAACGGTGAAGTTGAAATGCATGACATTTAGCGCAATTGCTTCGAGGTCATTCGAGGCGGTGCCTGAATGTGCAAAGCCGAGTACATTTAAATGTATGTAAAACAAAGGACGATCAAAAGTATGGGTTCATCAATCGACATGCTGTGGTACGTTCGGGATGCAACAGATTATGTGGAGTTTTAATTTTTTAAGAGAAACCATCTATAGTTTGTCATGAAATGGATATAGAAACCATTGGCACATTATTATTTGATAGTCAGAAACAATGCAATGTATCATAACCAAACCAAATTCAAATTTTTGACTTCTTTTTTCAGCTTAAATTGTTCTCACTACGTACAATATGTGTCATTATTCTGCGCAGTGTATTCAGTGAAAAATAAAATAAAGCATTTGATTGCTGTTATCTATATTGTCTGACCTGTAAAATCCATATTTGTTTCTCATTTCAAATGTTACATAAAACTTTTGGTATTCATTGATGTTTTATAAATATCCTAAATAAATAATTTCGATCATGAAACATCATACTACGTCCCGCTTATCAAATGAAGTCACCGCAGACTTTATGAAATATTTGAAAACAATTTTGAGTTCTTTTCGTCTGTTTTAGATTATGTACAAATAAAGATTGATATCAAGTACATTGATTGCTTATTGCCACTTTACTATCTGATTTTTATGAAAATAAATTTGAACACATCGATAATTCAGAAGACAATCGAATGATGACAACAATAACCAACCGCCAACAACCAATCCATCCATCGATTTCATCGTTTTCCAATTGCATGGCAAATATGCTCCGGCAACCTGCACGTACATCGCATCGCTTCATCGTTTACCGATGAATGGAGAGCGCCTCACGAGTGATGAAGCCAACCTGTCAAGCGAAAACCATCTCGCTGCTTGTCAACTGCCAAATCCTTCGAAACAACTTTGACGAACCATTGCTGCGTCTGACTGTGTTTGTGTGTGTGTGTGTATCCATGAGCGATTGCTTTGATCGTGCTCGCGTTTCCGTTTCGGTGATGCTAATACCAGCCCCAGCGTGGCTTCCCTCCAACATGCAGCACATGCAGCACACGCGGACGGTTTAGTGACGCAAAACATGACAACCGAAGGCTTTCGCAGCAGACGCCAGCTAATCTCGGGAGAGGAAATGCCATCGAGACACGCGATGCCTATCAGTAGTCAACGCGTCACGCACAATGGTAAGTCGCTTTTACTTTCTTCCGCCGTGCCGGTGTCGTCGTCGTCGTCGTCATCGTCGTTGTGCTTTATTATCCAGATTTCCAGAAGATTTTGCTTCCCCCGCTCGGTGATGAACGATGAAGAATTCATGGAATCATTTCGACGGAGTAGAATAAAGAACAACTCTCCGGCGCCTTTTGCACGAGCTGCTGTATGCGAGTAAGTTGTTGTTCGCTCAGGGCTTCGGTTAGCTTTCCTGGCAAGCAACTTGCTAGGGATGTGTGAAATTTAGGACATGCGATTTTTTTCTGTCTGGCTACGTGCATTCGCTCGAAGAAATTTTGCATAACAAACATCAAACGGAATGAAATATACATGCTACGGGACACAACACACATCAGCAGCTAGACTTTGAATGGTTGAGGCAGGACAGGTTGGTTTGTTGATTGGTTTGGTTGTAAGAGTGTATTGTAGGAATAGGCTAAAATTTCAATGAATGTGGGAGAAACATGAAACACTTTAGAACAATTAATCATACAAGTGAACTCTTGAGGTCTTTTAACCGCTTTTTGTTCTGATTACTTCTTTTTCAGTTTAGTTCTGTTTTATTGCTCAGAAATTATTTTTTGAAACTTCTTTTCTGGAAGTACCATTCTAAAAAAAAAACGATTTCCATGGTTAAATTCCTGTTTCTTTCAATTACATCATTTAAAAAAAATAATGTACATTGTACAACAAAAATGCTTCTTTACATTATTCCGCTTACATCTTCCAAAGATTTTCCAGTTTTATCTTTCATATTTTGTAGCAAAGTGCAGATCATTATTGGTGTAGTAACGTTTTTTTTAATACTATAGCTTTTGAATACTTCTGTTTTTTCCAAACGCGTAATTTTGAATTGCATTTCTCCCTTGAAAATGATACTACCTTATTTAATGACATTTTTATTACAAAATATAGGTTTTACTTTCCATTACTGACTGCAGTATGACCCGGTCAAATCAATCGTAATAGATCTGTTCAGATCTGCAGTAGAAATGCTTTTTCTCGACATTCCTTCGAACAAAACCAGCGTAGCGTGTTGTTGCAATTCCAGCATACCTAGAACTACCATCATCAGTCCAGCAGACTTTGGTACCGCAAACGTTTTTTCCCCTCTCTTTATTTACGCTCAGTTTTCCATGTTTTTCCCCAATCATGCCGCAAAAGTTTGCCAGAACGCTAGTCAATATTTCAGGGAAAGCAAGAAAACATGCGAAAAACTATTAAAAGTTATGACAGAAACAGATTTTGCTGAATTCATCTGCAGCAAAGCGATTGAAGAAGAAAGTCCCCGCCACAAAGAGCAATGCGCAAGTAAACGAGAAACAATTGTTTCAATCATTCTGAGCCGTATTGTTTTATTTTGCTGCGGAAGCGTGACACACAAAACAAAAAGCAACAACCACCTCAAGCAACCAAGGCGAGCAGAGGAAAAATAAAGCCTCCGTGCAGGGAAGAATGTTCTTCGACGCCAAAAGATGACAACGCCAGCGGGAAACGTCGAACGTGCCATTTTTCTAGACTTCAGTTTTTAATGAGAAACAAGTACCGTTTCGCGCCGCCCAGCGCCACGCTTCAAGCCGGTACGCTAGGCCACCGTAACGTTTGCACAAAGATCACGATGCCGCAAAATGACGCCAATATTATGATCTCTCTTACGACGCGCCAGAGGATACCGACGTATGCTATGTGCGGACTAGGGATGAGTTGGTACACTGAGGCGGCGTCCAAATGCACCAGACGATGGCAAAGTTGGAGTTAGGGCGAAACAGACCGAGGACCGGATGAAGTTCTCGATGGATGAAGTTATGCAATAATCGTTAGCGAAATCGGACGCACAGAGAGAAATAAAACTAACGCGCCACCGTACGGACGGTCGTTTCGGACGGGTTTTTGGGATAGGAGGAAAAGTTCATCGTTGGAAAACGCTGGCAAACTGTCCCATCTCAAAAACGAGGATATGAGAGAGAGAGAGTTAGCGGAAGCGGCGGGAAGATCCCATGGAAATAATAATCTCGAGAATTCATAAAGTTTTCATTTTAGATTTTCATTAATTTCCAATTTACAGTACCACCCGAAAACCGTGTCCGGCCGGTGGGAGAAACGTCTCAAGATTGCGAAGCCCCGTGTCATCGAGTGGATCGAGTTTACATTGCATTTAGCGGAGGCCGGCGGGAAACATTCTCCAGGCAGTGAGGGAAGGGCTCTGTTGATGGTCACGAATGAGACAATGTTCACAAGATGAATTTTCACTTGACGAATTATTTGCCGGCGTAGCAGTAGCTAGAAGACACGGGATGGGTGGAGTTGGCGTAGAACTGAGCGTTGGAATTCATTGTCTTGGACTATTATTCGTGCCTGTGGTGTTTGTGTTCACGGTGAGTATGTTTAAGAATGTTGTGGTATGAATTTAGAATGGAATTGAGTTTCTTTTGAATATAATTTCTGCACATTCTTTTCATGTAGTACTTGAGTATGTTCTTGTGGTTTGACATGAGTATGCAAACTTGCTATAAATCAACGAAGTTAAATATTATCCCCAGGAGTCTCACATCATCTTGTGTAAATCACAAAAAAGCATAATTTTTAAGATGACTTTTGTGGGTTCCAACACTTATCCAACACTTACTCTTACGGTTTAACATATCATATTGAACTATTTAGATGCTTTAAGCAAACAATGGGATAAACAAAGTCACTCGCCTTGATCCCTAACATGTTTCCGGTTAAGGATAACGGACATAAAACTTCATTGAATAAAACTTGTGAAATGCAGTCAAACAGATAACACCGACCATACATAAACAAAACCGACCAATTGAACAATTTAATCCAATTGCTAAATTACCGATTTTGTTGTCGTAAAGAATAGTTTTTCAAAAATCTTGTGGCAAACTACATGAAAAAAATAATTTCATAATAATTGCTTGATAAATTAAATTCTTTATGGTTTTGAACGAAACAAACTAGCAAAATGAAGAAACTTAAAGTAACGAATAGCATTAACGATGTTAGAATGTTCATAGATCATATAAGCAGTGGTTCAAATTATGGTCATGTTATCTTTATGTGAAACTCACAAAACACTTTTATTCTGTATCAAATAACGACCACATACGTACCTATTCTCGCACATTCTGCAGCACAAATTTCTACTTCCGTCTCCTCCTAGCGCGCACGCTCGTACCGACAAATCGCTCCATTTCGTAATTGGCCAAATGCGATAAACTGTTGGCAAAACAAAGAGTTACTTACCCGAGCCAATAAGGAAGGGGCGGAAGCGATGCCGGATGTTTTTTTTGTTCCAACTGCTCCCCAACCAACGCTCATGTCGAAGTTGGAAGCTAAAACATCAAACGAAAACAAAACAAAAAAACGAACGAAAAACCACCAACACTCCCACGTGCCTTCCACCTGCTGTTACACCTCCAGCCAGGGGAAAAAGTTGGACGCTGAAACATAACGAAAAGTTCTGTCAGCTTCCAGCTGGGTTCTTGGGTGCCTTGAGTTCGGGGCCACTTTTGCTTCGTCAGTCGAACGAGACGAATTGGTTCGGAAACAAACACAGCCGGGTGCAAAGTAATAGAAGAAATACGGTGGGCAAAAAAAGTATCGCAAACAAACACACGAGACGGGCAAAAAATGGGACTAGAAGGAACGAAGTTGAAAAAACAGCAACGGCACAATGAAAATCAAACGACCTAGGCGGAAGCAGAAACAAAGACAACACATCTAGCAAATTCATAAGAAACGTACAATGGAATGGAAAATGTACGAGCAGGATGGCTAGAAGAGTGTGAGTGAGAGAGAGTGAGATAGCAAGTGGGTGAGAAAACCCCCTAAGAAGGGCACCAGTGTGCGATGGAATCGAAAAACTTTCCCGAACACACCCGGCATGAATATATCCTCTGACCTCCGTGCCGAAAATCAACTCCGCTTAACCAATATTGGAAGGGAAGGGCTGGGCAGGAGGTGAAAACCGCCAATGAAGAACTTCCCGGATTGTTGTAAAAAGTACACATCCGAAAGGAAAACACTTCCTTCTTTGGTTTCGGAATTTTTCAACACCATACTACCGGGTGGGCGCTCCGGATTCCACAACCGGGTGGGAAGCAACCAGGATGAAGATCAATGGCAGAACGATAATGGTTGTGTATTGGTGGACCTCCCCAAGACCTCTCCTCCTCGCAGCTCCGCCTCGTGTAACGCGTCGCGTGAGATTAAAGTATTGAACAAACGAAAACGGTGCGGTATGGTGGGACTCTGTGTGCTCAACCCGGCAAAGATTTATGGGAACTCACCAGACTCGATCTATCTTTTTAACGTTTCAGTAGGTGTGTGTGTGTGTGTGTGTGTGGATATGTAAGTGTGTGTAAGAGTTTCTTTTTTTTTGTTTCTTCTTGCCATGGAATTCTTCAAGAATGGAAATCCGGTGGGAGAATTACTTCCCCTTTCGTTATATCCCGCACACCACACTTCCTTCCACGCTCGATGTTAACGTTCGGTAAAGATTTTGCTCAATTGACAGAATGGTGGAAAATTTATTGGGACGTTCGATTCGATATTCGAATTCGTCGTGTGATTTCTTTTAGGTTCTATTTTTTGTTTGCTTTTTTATTACGCTTTGAGCCCTGTAAGCGACTTTGGAAGAGAAGAAAAAAAGTATAACAAAAGAAACACCAGGCACAGAAATGGGGAAAAACAAACAGCTGAAAAAAGTGACTTGTGCAGGACTTCACAAAAATCAACGAATCGACAGTTTTGGTCACATAAGAAACAGAAAACATGTGAAGGCTGCAAAGTTCTTGTCTACTGTTGCGTCGGTAGGAAGCAAAGCTGTTCGAATGTATTGCTGGATGTATCCGTCTTTCCTTTGCATTTTACAACGCCCTTCTAGGAAATAGAAGAAGGAAAATTAAGAGCTTATTTCCTTAAGCATAAGCGTTAAAATTACCTGAAATGTCTAAGCGGAGAATGTATCTGTTTTATGATTGGTGGTATAACTAGTTTACTTTGGAAAGGCCACCTGCAAAAGTCATGAAAAATGGGATAAAAATATGCATTAAAGGGTTTTCCACGATTTATTGGTTGGCTCCCATAATTGCTTGGTATTTGTCTCACGATGTATTCATCGTATCTCGAAGATTTTTGGCTTGTTCTCACGATTTATTGGTATCGTCCGTTTGAACATCATTACAAATGAGCCATAATTTTCTGGAAAAGGTCCCACGAGCCATGAGAGTATACCAACAAATATGGGAAGCAACCAAACACGTTTGGTAAACAACCTAAAACCCTTACATATGTGTTATATGAGAAGAGCATCTCAGTGTAACTTTACAATCCAAGAAACAAGTAAATGTGGGAGTTTAAGTGACTGTGTATTTGATTAAATATTGCATTTTGAGAAGCATGCACATTGCACTTACCTAAATACCTATCGAGAGTCGGGGTTCAGCCCCGTATAGGCTGTGCCTCCCATACGTTGGACTGACTATTCTACTAAAGGTATTCAACAAGTCAAGGATAGCCAAGCTCATTTAGTTGTAAAGGCAGACTTAGACCGACAGCTTTTATAATGCCAAAGGATAAGAAATACCTATCGATCAATTCTATTCAATTAATCGTAGTATATGACGCTTTGTCGGGGTTAAATGTTAGATAACAAATGACGGGTAGGAATCAGCAGGAAAAAGAGGTACTTCTTATAAAATAACAAACAATATGGTAAAAAATATAGATATGTACACAGGTGCCAGGCAAACACACGGTCGCAAACGAGCCGTCGATGTAATTCCACGCGCGGTGTCATGTTCCAACAGGAATCATACTGGAAGCGGGTTCCCACGATAACCGGCGCGGATCGCGAACGGACCTCCGATTGCAGAGTCGAATAATAAACATCTCTTGTTTAAAACTCACTTGGCACCTTCCCAAAAATAATTTGGTTGAAAAGTCGAGCCTAAAATCAGAACTAAAGTCTCTCGTAGAATATAATCAAATTCCATATGTGCGACATGTCACTGAGCGGCCTCAAATTAAAGTTAATCCAATTCTGATAATAATCAACGGATTATTGAAAAGATCGACATTTTGTCATAATTAGTTAACGACCTGTATTAAAACGCATGTCCTTTTTTTAACTGTTTTTTTTAATAAAGTATTTACAATTGTCAATGATGCATACTATGATTAAAGAAATTAAATACGATCTTTACGTTAGAATAACAAACGCATTTAAAACAGGAACATTTTACAAACATTATTTTGTTGTTTAGTTTTAGATATTCTGGCTTGATTTTGCTTCTGTAGGCCGTTCTTTAAACATCCACTGCCTCTGTGGAAGTGAGTTTTATTATCCGAATGCCATCAGGTTTCAATAAGTCCTTGAGCATTCCTGCTTTTGCTTTATTTACTTTCTTTCGCTACAATACCCCCAGTGAAAAACGATTCTTTATGGATGAAGTTCTTTCATTTGGTTAATAAAAGAAAAAATCCCTACACCATTTTTCATGACATTCACCGACGCTCCTCCGACCCTTGCCAGATCTAATAATGCCTGCGGTTTCGGCAAGCGATGTAAAATTCTCATTAACTTGCGTCCAGACTGTATTAACTGCCCTACCATTACGCCGCAGCTCGGTCGAGCACACAAATGGACTCTTAAATTTTGTCCATCAAACACCATCCGCTTAGCAGCTTAAGCTGTTGAAATACGGCAGACACACGCAAAAAAGGCGAATATAAAAGTGACGTCTTCTACCTGCTGGAATTTATCTTAGCCGCCTGTCTCCCGCTTCCACCGCGAAACCGGATTAACAACGATCCAATCGATCAGAGAGCAAGCAGCCGACGAAGAAGCGGCACCGGGAAAGGGAACATAAAATTTACTATCATGCTTTCCCGATCGCCACAAAATGGTTTAGCTGTCGCAGCATTAAAAAAGAAAGACTTTGTCGGAGGAATTATAGCAACGGGGAAGCGGAAACGGCCGCTCATCATATTACGCTACAAACCGCCGTGCCGCTGCCCGTGTTTAAGCGGTCAGCTTGGGAATTTCTGTGTCATTCGCTTTCGCACCGTGGTTGGAGATGAGAATTCCTCGTGGCCGTTTCCGGGCTGATAGCTACTGCCGTTTCAAGACGGTCCAGTCGACACTCACAATTTGAGATCGTGAATCGTTTCCGCTTTTGCTGTCCATTCGTGCTCTGCCGCGCTCGCTGGGGACGCTGCATGTGGGGAAGGACGATTAAACGAATGGTACCGTTTGGTCCGGCTATTATATCCTTCTTACGCCCTTTTTCCGGTGCCATTGAGATACGATAGAATTTTATGTATGTTCGTGCACGTCTTTTCCACGATGCGTTCGCACGTTCACTCTTTCCGATATCCACGCTCTAGCGGCAATCGTACCGGGGCTTCGTTTTCGGCTTGTTAAAAACTCATCTGCGACAAAGAGGAAACAGCGAAGCAAGAGCCGGGGGACCGGGCAATTTTAACGATAAGAGGATAGTTTCATTAATGCGGAAACGATTTACACAAAAACCTTTGCAATGCCCGTATGTATCCTGTCCGCATCGCTTGGGGCGATCGTCTGCAAAGGGAATATTGGAAAACAGGGCAGCTATCGGGGTGGATTTGTTTAACACTCTTCGGGGCTTCGGTTTCAACACCCAAGCAATCGGGTTTTTGCCATCGATTGAGAAGAATCGCTTTTTTGTTTTTGGTTTCACTGAAATGGCTTTCTTGTGCTGGCAAGTTGAACGGAATGAAGAAGCCCTCCGAATCTTCGAGCAAAGTAAACCACAAGGACCACCAAATGCCATCCTTCTTATCGTAACATTTATCCTACGAGACGGAGGGCAACGATGCTACCAACGTCACAACGTCTGCGGTCTTCTCTTTGTCATTTTCCGTTGGTGGTGTCCCCGCCTCAAAAAGCGATAAAGACGAAAGCCGACCATCGGTGAGCTAGCGACTTGGGGCCTGTTCCTGATCTTTCCTTCTCACTAATCCTTCCGCAATAACACACTCTTCCGCAGTTTCTGCGACTGATTTAACCTTCTGCATCTCGTGCATTTATCAGCCCGCCAACCGGCTGCACCTTCTTTTCACGACCCTTCCGCCCACCACCCGGTATGGGTCGCTTTGTTCTGCGGGGATGAGGACGCCCGTGTAAGAGTGCCACCGTGTGCGATTACCTCTGTATGACACCGATCCTGTGTACGTGCCGGATAAGCTAACAGGGGATTAGGGTATTAGGGCGCGCGGGCGGACCCACCAAACCCGACCATTTCGGACGGGCACAGCCTGGGATGTCCTATTACCGAGTGCGGTGCTAAATCCTGTCAGCTGAGACTGGAACCTTGGCTTGCCCAAATGCCTTCGCTTCGGGTGGACGTTGCTGTCATTTCCTTCTCCCTACTTTTAGAAGCATTCGTTTTGAGGTACGTGTACACAGTTGCTTCTTTTGTGTAATCGGTACACTTTTCTTTCGCTCACCGCAAGCAAACTCCCAGCTTGACTTTCCTTCCCCGTCTCAATCTCGATTCCGCGCGAAAGTGGCAGCATCAACCCACTCGGACAAAAGGGGACAAAGGTACGCAGAAGGTAACGATATTATTACACTCATTCTTTGTTCACTGCTCGCTTCCGGTTGCGCACTTGTGCTCGCTTGTGCTTGTGCTTCCCTTGCACCGGACGAAGCTCGTCAGTGCTTTCGTTTGGTTCGGACAGGGGGTGTTTGTGTGCGGGGGACCGCAAAAAAAAAGCTGTGAACTGCACGAGTATGTAATTAGTATGATGAACTAACGTTGTACCAGACAAGACTGTGTTTCTCATGTGGGTGTGTGTGGGTGTGTGGGTGTGTGATCTTGTGTGAGCCATCCTGCGCTGCGAACGTGTTGGGAAATATTTATTCTGGACCAACTAATTCGTGGTAACATCATAATTGGTCCTGACAGATAGTGTACGTGGGGCCGGATTTATTTACACTGCACCACCACCACTAGCTGATGTTCATTATCTTAGTGATGAAACATAATTCCACTCTGGGGCTATTTCTTTGTAGTTTAGGTTTGTTTTTTCTTTTCAACATCCTCTACAATTAGTAATCTTGAGTCAGTTTTTGGTAGAGAAAAACAAGGCAACAAGTGATTGACACTGAAATGAAACAAAGCACAAGTAATAACGGTGTTAGAAATTCTATGAATTTAAAGTATGTGCTTTTTCAACAAGATATTGGATAAAGATTTTTAGTGATTCTTGTACTATTACTTAATTTACATATACATTTAATAAAATAATAAGTGATTCTGTTGGGGTTATGAGAAGAATTATCTTTTATTTCAGTTTTGATATCTGATTTTCAATTTGATGCAAAAGATTTCTTAACGGAATAAAATAGCCGGTCCTAGAGCCATGGTACAATCGTCAACGTGCCTACATGATCGTTGAAATCACATACCTGTCATAGGTTCAAGCCTAGAATGGACCGTCCTGCCGTAACAAGGATTTGACTATCCGGCTGCGTGGTAATGAATTGAGTCTCGAAAGTCTGTATAGGCCGGCATATCCGCGTAGGACGTTACGCAAAATAGAAGAAGATTAACATAGCCCTTCTTCATTTTCGGTGGTGTTTAACGTGTTTAGATTCATGTGCATTGTTCTTGTGTGTAGGATATCGCCCATAAGCATTCACCAACGTGATTGATGATTATTTTTGATTTTATTTTTATAATTATGAAATAGGATTTTTATTTGAACAAACATAATAAACAATGGTGAGAGTCTTTGTTGATTTGAGACACGCGAGCGTAAAATTTACTATGAACATATGTCAAGATTTTTGGACTTGGTTTTAGATGCGTGGGTAAAGTTCCATATCATCCTCTCGTAAATAATGTATTTAAAATAATGAAAACAACGTATCTAACGATAATTTCGTCCTTCCCGAACCAATGAACGGAAAAGGACGAAATCATCATCAACATCATCATTATCATCTTTTTGACGTAATGATCTTTTTTTATCTACGCGAGCATTCCGATCTTTGCATGCGCTTTCGAGACTTGTTATGTACAATACAGCTAGTGAGTTACTTTTCCTTGCTATAAAAGACGATCCATACGAGGATTAAGCGAAGACGAGTATGTTGTTAATTCGTTCGCCTTGGCGATTATAAAGACGATTATAAAGGTACTCGACTCACATATGATACTCTTTAGCGATGAATTTGATACCAACCAGATAACTTGACCTGTTCGGTTCAGATCAATGATCGTAGCTACAGACTTTACTTAAACACTTCGCTTTACATTCATCGGAGGGATTTTGTTCATCGAAAAATATATTGTTTTCCGTCTTTATGTTATGCTTTTTAGCTTTCTTACGTGTTGATATTGCCTTGCCGTTGTTGAGTCATTTAAACTGTTCAGATTTATAGCAGTTCTTACGCTGTTTTCAGGCTCAGTTTTTAATGCGAACAGCATTGTTCAAAATTTGATAGATGTTTTTGAACAGCTGTCATTATTTTTGACAGCTGGGCTGTTAAAACTCCTCTTGCGATTGTTGAACAATAACATTTCCAAGAAGGAGGCAAACATAACATTCCCCTTTTTAAGGCATCATTTATCTTTATTTTTGTAGTTTTCCCTGAGAAAGATATACCTGTTAAAATATTTTAAATTCATATAAATGATTGAGTTTAAAAATAACACATCATGAAACTGAAATTTAACAACCAATGTTTAAATAATCTATGATATTATTTTTATTTACCTCTATGCTTGCAGCTCTCTATCATCTGGATACTAGTCTCATGTAAGTATTACATTTATCGCCATAATCACACCCAGCGCATCGACACAGTTGTTGTGCAGCTCTTCTCAACGCAGAGGGAGAAATTTAACAAGCACCTTACTCATAACGACTGCCAGCCAGTGTGGCAAAACATAGCCCCATCACGGTAAGCTGGAACACACTTTGCGCCGCAACACAAGTGTGTAATCGAAACCAGCGGCCAACCAACACGCCGTTTTTCCTCGAAGCTCCACATTGTTCGCAGCCCTCTAGTGGTGGAGTGCTTCTTAGCCTTAGCTCCGCTTTTCAGCTTCCCTTTCGAGTGCCATCGGCCGTAGGTTGCACCCGGGGTGGAGCCGCGGCATTCATACGAACACACACACAGACACACACATTGCCAGCACTTAGTGAGGTGTGTTTGTGTGGCGATACTTACCTCTTTTAATGTTGATGATGCTCCTGTTGCTTGCTTTGTTGCGGCTTCGGTAACGCAGGTCTTGCAGCAATACTCTCCTTTGCCTGTGATGTGAATGCTTCCCGGAGCTGTTTAGGGAACAGGAACGCTCACCTAGCTGGAATAAATTCCTACTCAACAGCAGATTCCAGTGGCTGCCACCCGGTTTGCCGCTCAACAACTGGGTAAAACCGTAGCCTCTTGTCGCCTTCCAATCCCTGCTTTGATGCATCCATGTGCACTGCTCTGCTACGGCCACGACATTCATGTGAGCTGCAGTATGCAGCCGGAATGGCATCTCCTACGTAGAAACCTCAGACGTCAAGGGTTAAAAACTGCCGCATCAAACATGGACCGTTCAAGAACCGGTGGAAACGAGAGCTGCTGCGTGAGGTAAAGCGAAAAATGCTTCTCTTCGTTGAGCATGCACCGGCGTATAGCCGACAGTTCCCAACGGGCGAAAACAACTCGTGCTGCACATTGTTGCACCGGGCACACCGTTTGCTTCTGCTGTAGTACTCATCATCAGTATGCTTCTCGCCTATGTGGTAGATGTCTCTAAGCGTTCCTAAGCGAAAACATTTAACGATAACGTTGGCTGTATAGTATAGTACACACCTAAGGAAAGAATGGCTATTAAATCACTACAGAAAAACAGCACACGACTTGAGTCATTTTTTTTTCTTCTGCAAAGTTTTCCCATTCTCGTTTATTTCATCACGTTTTCATCCTCTTTTCCTCTTCCTTCTTTTCACATACTCTTTAGCGCGTACACACACACGAACACACAAACATCTCTGTTTTAACAGCAGCTTTGTATTTCACGTATTTGCCATTTGCATTTATTACTTACTTGTAGACCTGTTTGCCTTTCTCTACTATGCAACCGCGCTGAGCTGAACTCGTCAATTACCGTTTCACACTCCTCTTCAACCCTTTTGCACGCTGCACTTTATTGGTAGAAGCAGCGTAATGAGTCGGTAAATTTTCCACCTTCTTCTCCGACAACCAGCGCTTAAGAACTGTTTGTTGTTTGCTCTGCAATTTCTGTGTGTTTTTTTGTTTCATCTAAGCAGCAATATTTACACAACACTACACCTTATACATGGGGGATTTTGGTTTTGCTCTATGAAGTAAAAGGGGAAGAGGGATACAAGTTGCTTTGTTTTGTTTTTTTGTTTTGTTTTGCCTTCATCTCTTTTCCTACATTATTGTACATCGTTTGCCCGCACTTGCGGCCTTGCCACATTTCTCGTTGACTGATTCCTGCGTTTGACACGATTCAATATCGTTTCGTTTCTTTTGGTGGTTTTGCAACAATGCGATTTTTTTTTTGCATTTACATTGAAAATACCTTTTCTTTCCCATTCAATGCAGCTTTATTATGTACAAACGGAAACGGTTTCGAGCAGATGTGTTTAATGAACTAACTCCTAGCTTCAGGAGCTTGTCTGTGTGCGCTGGTTTGAATCGGCATTTTGTTTAGCTATTTTAACAAGTGCGTGCCTTATGACGTTCAATTGATTTGTTGGCGTTCGAATGCTACAGCTCAACCTTTTCACAAATAAGCATCGTGAAACAGGTCATCATCAAAATATGCGTTTAATACAAAACATTTTTAATTGGTTTTCTACAAAACTCGTGCTCAGTGTTGAAAAATATAGAAAATAGAATTTAACATGTGATACCTCACGTGATCTTAGAACTCATAATAAAGCAAATCATTTACTCGCAGGATTTGAAAGCAACGCAGAAAATCAAAATCAAAAGTAAAAGCAACGTCAAACACATTTCTACCGCGCTCATGACCCTTTGCTCTTTTCAAAGCTTTTTGAAGGATTGTCACCAAATGTCTTGTTTCCTGTCGTATCGATACATCGACCATACAGACTAAAGTCAACGTAGCATCTCCTCTGTCACAAACAGCAAGCCCGATCAGGGGGCAACTGTTGGTGAAGTGGCACCGAGGAGAAGCTTATGTTTCGTCCCCTGCCCTTGCCAACGCGTTCCCTATCCGTATGCCTTATCCTTTCGAATCATTGACATTTCCTATCACCATTTGCCTGTATTAACAACCAGACGAAACGAAATGAGGAACGTCACAGGAGCATGAATAGAAGCCAAACAGCCCACCTCTCGTTCCAAGCCGTCAAGTGCTGGCAT
>KB665544.1:514899-543082 GCA_000349065.1 Anopheles quadriannulatus | reverse complement strand
AATAAAGCACTGCAACTACTGATCCTGAGCTGACACAGTTGCGTTTTTTCCTTGGCAGATGCACACACACCAAAAAGCTGCCTCCGAAAAAGAACTTTCAAAAAAATCTCCCACCGAGCAAGCCAACAGCTTCTCCACCGTCGTCCGAATTATAAGCTCCATAGATCGTAACTGGCACGCTGGGTTTGCTTTTGACGGTTAAAGTGTGTAGCGCGCACACACACACAAAGAATGCTCACACACTCGGACATCCCCGTCCGATCTACTGTGGTCCTTCCCCACCCTTCCCGGACGGGTAGAAAGTAATCTTTTATTCAACAAACCGTGCTGCATCTCAATGGCCGAGCTTGAGGAAAAAGTTGACAGCAGCACCGGGGAAATGTTCAACCTCCGGGATGGAAAATCTGTGCCATGCGAAAGACAACAGCCCGCGCGTTTAAGCAGGGAAACGACGAACGCGCTGCGCCACAGCTCCTGGAGGGAGACTTCGCATAGCATGGCTCTGCCCTGCGGGCCAAACCATCCTTTCCAAGGTTCCCAAGCTGGCTAGATAAAAACTTTGCAAAAGAAGACGCTTTTTTTTTGTACGTGTTTGAGTGCAAATGTGTCTGTGGCGTTAACGGACAAGGAAAAAAGGACACCATGGCAAACACGGAAGCATGACTGTATGACTGACTTCCAGACGACTTGGTTGACGGCTTGCCTTTTTGCCAAGATTCATCTCGTGCAACTTTGCTTCTCATCACACCACGCAAATGGGGGGGGGGGGAGAAACGTTGAGAAATTGATCTTTTGATTTATTGCACCTTGGCACCCTTTGCCGGCAGTGTGTCTGTTCGGGGCCAGTGTCGGTCCACCCCGAGGCAAAGATGATGAAGTGGCGTGGCCAGAATGGACCGGAATATTAAAATCTCATACACTTCAGCGCTAGACAAGTGCAGCGAACAGTCAAGCTGTGCGTTCCCATGAATGGTGCACCGAAAAACTTGTCCTTTTTTTTCGAACTCACGAAGAAGCACGAGTGTCTCTTTGTGGTAAAGGAAATTGCTCAAGATAAGGAAAATATAATTTTTATCAAACAAAACCAAAAGTAAATGTATATATAACTAGAACGTTCGTGATCCTCTCGAGCGCACAGTTCCTGCTTTAATGCCAATTATAAATTAATGTTTATTGTGACCGAAAAAAACCGATCATTGCGAGGGAATTAAAACGGGATGGCACCGCATAAGGCTGGAGATAAATGTTCCGGCGCATTCATTTATCTTCCAGGTAGGCCATTCCCAATCGCATTAGTGCGGAAAACGTACTGCCTGGCTCGTTTCCTTCTGCCGACTACCGACTCTGCTGTACTGATTGCGATCCAACACGCATTCGCCCCTCCGGTAATAGTACAGCCCGGCCATTTCAGCCGACCGTTTTACTACACCGCCCAAGTATTTCGATTTAATCCTGCCCATCGAAACCACTCTCACACACACACATACACCCACTCACGTGTCGCTCACGTCACGTTAGGGGGCGTTATGTTCGATTCCAGTTTTTTGTGTGTGCTTTTTTTGCTCGTATTATTTCTTTCCTCTTCTAGAGAAGCGCTTCTTCACTGTATGCTGCAGCATCCCAACACGTTTTCACGAAGGCGCAGTCCGGAAACATCCAGTAAATATTTATAGAGCCTCCCTGTTTCGTCTTAAAGTCCTGTATGATTGCTTGCCCGGTGGACCGGAGGCAGTTTGACCGTTTCGAAATCGTTTCTTACCAATACGAGATGTGGAAGGTGGGAGAGATAGTGGGTGTGTGTGTGTGTGCTCCCAAGAGTAAGTGGGGACGGTTCAAGGATCGAAGCGGGTCATAAAAATAAATTCCTATTGTACTGGCAGATCGAACATTGCCCCTCCCTTTACGGGATTTGGTTTGCCACGCTGAGCCGTTTGGCCCGTTGCCCGCAATGGGCGTAAGAAAAGCGTTCCTTGCCTGCAGTCTGCCAGGGTTTGGTCAATGCTGGGACTGCTTAGTGTGCTTCTTGGACATTGGGCCATCTCACAGCTCTCGATACAGCGATACAAACTCCTAAACGATTCCCTCAGTGCACAATGGGATATTTTAACTTTTAAAAATGTTGTTTGTTTTAATACACATATAACAAACGAGATCTTTCCAACTTGTCCACAAACACTTTTTTATATTTCTATCCGTTTCTGTACTTGATTATACATTTCAACTAACTGACAAACTAATTCAATATACAATCACTATACTTATATTTATTAAATAATTTCATCTTTTTCATCAATTTTATCAAAGAAAACTAAATTCTTCTATATCCTTCAATCCATTTAGTTCCCTTTGGAACAAAATAAACAGCACATAAAGCTTCCAGACCACCACTACCACCACCAGACCACCTCAATGAAAAATGTATGCACACAACCGTACGTAAAGACGCATAATATTTTTGGAGTTATTTTTCAATGAATTACAATCATCTGTTTCTACCTTTAAAGCGTTTGTTTGAACTTGAATGGTTATTGGTAAATGTTTTGGCTTGATTTTAAGCAACTTTTTCTTCTTCGTGTGTCTTCATTACATGATAGGGTTTTATCATCCGTTGAATAATATTTTCGATTTGAATTTCTAAAACACTGTTTAACTGCATTGCTTTACATTATTCCATCACCCAAATACAGCCACCCACTGTGCAGTGGCGTGCAAATAAAATAAATCGTTCAAAAATTGCACAACCTGCTCCCTCAAACTAAGATGCAGTAAAATAGTGTTATTTATTTTTAATGGGACAGCTTAGACCGGCCCAGATGCAACCTAGATTCCGCATTCCCCACAATCGATGTGCTAAATTGCTTCAACAGCCTCAGCACCGAGTAACACCTTCTTTACGGAGCCGATCAATCGATGGGGGAATTTATTGTGTTTCCACTTTGGTTCAATCTAACTTTCCCCCTGGCGCATCATAATCGAGCATAAAACATGACCGGCTGTCCCAGCGCCGGGAGCCTTCGCGAGCCTTCGAACTTTGCCAACAGCTTTATCTTCGGCGGAAAAGTTATGAAACTTTGCTTCGGTGTTCGGGTTTTTTTTTTTTGCATTATTATTTGTCCCTTCGGGGAAAAGGAAAGAGGGTCCAACCGCAACCGCTTCGTGGGTTTTCACTTTAATCTCTCCCACGGGTGCGATTACCGGATGAAGTGTGGTGCGGATCGATCGAAAAGCGGCGAGATTATGAGAAGTTTAAAATGATCCAACAGCTTACCCGGAGTCGAGTGTTGCCGTACTGAGAGAATGCTTTTTCGACACCTTCGATTGCTTTTGCTAAGATGCTAACGATTTCTTCGCTCATCAGCGGTCGCACGGTACTCCTTGGAGAGCGAACCAAATGTCTACACCCATAACAATCGACGGTGGGAGTGCCTACTTATTAATCTACCCACGCACTCTACAAGACCAATTTCCTTTCATTAACGCAAACCAGCCGTCGGGAAGCGGTAGCGCAACGTGGACCATAAAATCATTTAATTCCAATTAGTCTGTCATCGATGGTTGACAAACGATAGCGGCATTCAATGGCACTCTCGGTGTGTTTGTGTAAGTGGGTGCAGGAGCAGAGAAAAGGACACTCTCCTCCTCCGCTCGGAACACGCAATCGTAAAGAACGATGACGGTGTTGCCAATAATTGGTAGCGATAAATTATGATTTTATTTTAATGGTTTGCCTGCCTGCCTGCTGGCGGGATTTTCGTGTGCGCGCCTAAACACGAACACAAACACACCACTTCAGCCGCGGCAATGGGACCGGCTGGCACAAAACCAGACACGTTAAAGGCAAACTCGAAAAGAAAGCCCATCAAAAGTAAATAAAATTGCGCCTCTCTCCCTCCAGCCACCAACCGGCTCCACCAATCGGTCCCGGGGATCAATTTGTGAATGTGTGCGTGTTTTTCTCACTCCGGCCTGCCCATTTGCCTTCCGGTTTCCGTCCGGCCGCAGTGTGATGCATTTCAAGAGGAGAGAAAAATTCATTCCATAAAAGTGTCGCCTCTGATTGTTCTTGTTCGCCACATGCCAATCCCCCCGTCCGCAGTGTACCACCCAACGGTGAGGCACGCAGAAACAGCAGCAAAGAATGCTCATAAAACAAAGATTTTAATGCCATGATTATAATTT
This sequence comes from Anopheles quadriannulatus, assembly GCA_000349065.1. NCBI lineage: Eukaryota > Metazoa > Arthropoda > Insecta > Diptera > Culicidae > Anopheles > Anopheles quadriannulatus. The sequence goes on along the minus strand of KB665544.1, from coordinate 538,903 downwards.
ATATGCAATTGTTTCGCCTTAACATTGCCACGTTCCCCCTCTCGGGGGTTGTCCTCGCAGCGACGGAACCAGCAACCAGCGGGCCCGGCAATAACGCACAAGCACGATTGCATTCAATAAAATATTTTAATTGCCCTGTAATGGTGCTCTAATTTCGTCGTTCGGCTTTCATCATTGCGCCCGTCGTAGCTTTAATGTGAGCCGGGAGCTTACAGTCCGGGGGCGCACGAACGCGAGAGTTTTGCCAATTGATTTATCCAATCAAAGCATAGCAGCTGGGCGGATGGCGATGTGAAGTGTAAGCGGGAGGAAAGAACAGCAGCAATTAAACCCGACCCAACCAAGCGAGGCCGGGGCAGCAGTCCCGGGGAGCAATTGGGGCAGGTTTTATCGGTGGAACTGATTTAACGTCGGCTAATTTGCTGTGATACAGAAATAGTTTTACAATTTGGTTAAGGGAGCTAAAGAGAGCTACTGGACAGCAAATAAAATAGTCCAAGTGTATTAAAACACCGATGTTAAAATTGAATTTGTTATTGGCTTTAGGCCTTTTGGAAAACGGCCTTTAAAACAATAACTTGCAAACATCACACCAGTAGCCGGATGAAATGGTTAGCTTTCAGTATTATATAGATTAGTTTCACACATCCACAATTATATAATGATAGAAATCTAATGGTTATCAAAGCTTAGTTAGCTTAAATAAGTAAAATAAGAAAACAATGTGACATATGATAGATTTTACCTTACTTTTCAAGTTCCAAAAATTACATGATTTTTGAAACTAATTCCATAGAACATCACGTAACGCGAATTAATTGAACGACATTTAATGTTGAAATGGCTTGTGGCTTTTGAGAAGTTTTTTTTTGTGTCTAAACGTCTACCCATCAATTATGTTTGTCTGTAAACTAACGAAGTGATGTCTTTAATGGCGTGTTAGTCGTATTTTTATTTTAATTTATAATTTAACTTTGAAAATGTCTTTCATAGGTAACATCATTGGGCGGTCCCGTGGTACAGTCGTTACTTCTCACAGCTTAACAATATGCTTGTCGTGTGTTCAATGCTAGAATGTACTATTCTACTATAGCAAGGACTGTCCATCAGGCTGCGTGGTGCTAAATAACTTTAGAAAACCTTTACAGATCGGCATGTACGCGGAGGATGTTACGTCAAATAGAAAGAGAAGAAAAAGCCGAATTTTGACAATCACTTGGGCAAGAGATTTTAACTAATTCAAGCAAACTTCTGTGTAAACTTACATATCTCGAATCTTCACACAAATCAAGTCATAACAATTTATATTTAACTCCATTTTTTCATAAAAGGCTATAATGTTAGTTTGTTTTTATATGAGGAGCTGCAAAGACTGATTTCATTTTGCTTTTAACTATTTATTTTTACACTAAAACCCTTTTCTAAAAACAAAAATTGGATGTTTTATTCTTAAAACTAAACAGTGTAGCCATGTCATGATTGTGCTATATTTTACTTTATGACTCTTTGATAACATGATTACTGCACGTCCTCTTTTCACTGAACTCATAACACTTTCTACAAGAGCGTTTAATGTAATGTTCATTATAGCTCCACATAAAATGTAACATGTACAAAATCTGTCTTATGTGCTACCCCGAATCCCCTAACATCACTGTTCTAGACTGCCCGAAACGATAGCACAAAATGTTTGCCCCCACCCGTCCAGAACAGCAGGGACTGAAAACATCCTTTCGGGGACAATAGCTTGCGGGCCGCTCGCGCACAAAGTGCATTGCAGCCGAATTAAACATTAGCCATGCGAACACATGTATTATGCACGATTCGCTGAACCCACTCTAATCGTGTATTCGCGCTTCCCCCACCGTGTGCTGAGTTCTATTGCGCACCGCACAAAATCCACACATTCCAAGCGCAGGCAAATGCCAACCGTATGCACATTAAAACCGCATTAGAAATTGGTGCACTACGTGTAAGGTGTTTTGCAGTTGATTTTGAACGGTGGCATTGAACAACCGCCAACTCACGTTGCTGTTGTTGTGGTGTTTTTGCTTACCCGCACTCAACCAAATGGGTTCGTGATTTTTTTCTTTAATTTTCATTTACCAACAACCAGCATTACCTATCGAAGCGAAAAGGTGGAAAGGTATGAAAAAGTAATGCTTGTACTTTAGTTTTAGCCCTAGGGGAGTGAGGGCAGAACAACTCTCGAAACCGTGTGGTGCAAAAATCGACAGTGCTGTTGCTCTTCGGTATCAAAATTCTTATTATACTGGCCTGTACATGAACGGAAACACTCTTCCTTTCCCCCATTTCATTCTCAGAAAGAGTCAAAACGCTTGGTGCTTTCGTAATGGTAATAATTTGTGGAAAATATATAATTTTCCCTCTATCCTTCGATACTGATCAGCCGGCCCAACAGAGCATAACGTTGTTGCCAGCAAGGCTCAATTTTTCTTGTTACTGCCATTTTTACACTAGCTGCACTTTGTGTGTACAGAAAAATGGGGAGGAAAATTATATTCTCACCCTTCTGCTCCTAACCAAAGGGGCCAACGGTTCTACGAGCTCGGTAAAATGTGGTCAACTGTAGTTTTCATTTTCGCGGCCGTTCGTTCAACGCCGCCGAACGTGTGAAATTCAGGGAAAAAATGGATTTTTCGTTTTTAAGGTACATTGTTTTTGTGTTGCAGCCACCGCCTAGTGGCTTGACCAGCATATACACGAAGCATTGTAACGCTTTTTTCGAAACCTCCGCCATCATACATCCATTGCATTCTATCACGATGGTCCCACAGAACCATACCGGGTCATCCTTGCCAGCCAACTACTTTGTCGAATGTTTCACCTTCGACCGAGCACGGCCCGAGGAAAAGTGTTCGATTATTTTCCATCACACCTTACCATGGACATTGTGCTCCTTCGGCCCACCATTGCCCGGTCCCGAAACCACTTGCTCCTTTTCCTGAAATCGATGCACCAAACACTGGTGCAGCCTTTCGGTGCTTTTCGTCCAGCCAACCAGCGACCGATCGCACTGCAGCATGTTGACCTTGCGCACCCGGTGAAAAACTGCCCTGCACCACTGCGAAAGGTTCTGACCCAAAACCGAGGCGTGCAGACTGTGGAATGGTGGTGGTACCGTAATGAAGGGCGAAAAATGGTTCCCAAAATCTTGATACGTCATGCAGACGGAAGCGGTCGCTGAAGCAGGGCCGACCTCTCACCGACCGTCGGTTGGAAAAATTAAACTTTTCCACCCGACCCGAATGTGTGACGATGGCTGGTCGGTTGGGTTGAACACGGACCCAATTGGGGTGCGGGAAGCAGATAGTGGTCAATTAAATTTTATGCTTTTGACACCTTCGTTCGGGTTTCTTCGTTTCACGTTGCACGCTGCCCTGAGTTGCCCGTTGGAGCGCAAGGAAAATGTGGCTTCGTTTGGTGCACTTTTTCACCACTGATACTGGTCTGCTGCCAACGGAAGTGAGGTGTGAAAATTGTTCTATTAGCCAAGGAGCAGCGTTTAGTGGTGGTTGCTGTCATCGAGCGGGTTTCGGTTACGGACGACATTGACGAAGAATGTTCGCTACAGATAGCGCTGCAAACATTGGAAGCGAATGTTAAAGTAACTCAGCTTGCAATAACAAAACAGTTTGATGCCATGTAGCATTTTATTTAGTTAGTTAGATTGAGTTGGATTCAGTTAGGTAGATAGGAAAAACACTTAGGATTTTAAAAGACTAGTTGTGTTTTAAATCCAACTAGATTTTCTTCCAATAGGCAAATTTGTTGACGGCTTTCTCTTGTTAAAGCTTTGTAGCTTGTAGAATTGTAATTGTAAAGTAGAAATATATTTACTATTTACTATTGAAAATAAACATAGGATTTCAAGAGAAATTCAAATTTTTAACTGTTCCATTTTTCTTTGCAAGTCCCTTCAAAGAGATGTAATTAAAAAAAAAGCTATTTTTTACAGTACTTATTGCAACTTTAAATGTCGTGGCCAACGCATTAGATAATTGGTAAAAACAAAAGTTCATGATAACCTACAGGTGTGATAGCTTCATTCTTATTCAAACATACATTCTAAGTTTATTTTCAGCAATTTATAAATACAATACAGTACAATGAATAATTCAATAACACTTTAAGCACTTCATATGTTGTAATTCCATACTTGATAGAGGGTTTCCGTTGGTTTATTGATTAATCCCCAAAATTTCTTTTTATAGATTTTTGACTCGTTCTCACGATTAATCGGTATTTTCCCATCGGACATCAATACGATTAAACCAAAGCATTCCAAGGAACGCCCCAAAAATTTTTGGAACGCATCAAAACCAAAAACTTTCGGGAAAAATAAAATAAAAACTTGGGAAGTTTTTTAAAGCTCTACTTCCAAATTGTTGCTACTGTCAATGATCTTTAAGCTACAAGAAAAAAAAATAGAATGCGTCAAATTTGTCTTAACTTCATTCCGAACCACATTAAACACTACATCTCGTACATATATCGAAATACAACATTTCATACCATTTTCTCATCTTTCACCAGCCTGACAAGAGAAACAGCACGCCACAAACATTATCCAAATCACAGTCCTTCTACCATTGAGGGGAGGAAGGGGATGCTTTCGCCCGCCCTCGCTCGTCTCAATTACCATCCCAATGCGCTCAAAGCTTACGACATGTTTACCGACATGTCAAACGCGGGCGGGCCAACACTACGTGAGGCACAAGCACAGTAAATAAACAAACAAATCCATTCCATCGACACCTCGACAAGTGTTTGTGCACGCGCGCCGTCGGCTGTAGTCTGTACGTTTTGTATGTGTTCTTCTTCTTTTTTCCATTAGACAACGTATTTATTTCTTCACTTTCTCGTTCCATTTTTGCACCGAACCACAGCGTCGACGTTTGCCTTTCGACAAATTTTTCATCCATTCCCCAACACCGGCAGCATAATAAACACATAAAGGCTCAACAACTGTCCTCACGCGCAGAGGGTCGGCTGAAGATGCTGCACGCGTCAACCGTCAACCGGCAATCTCTTAGGCGATGATGACACAGCCGTTTACCACACTCGCGTGCACACACACGCACACGTATTGTAACGAGCGTCTTTCCAACAATTCAATGTAACAAGCTCAAGTACACACAAGGGCAGAAGGTTGAAGAATGGGAGGGAGAAAAAATAAAAAGAAAGGCCGAGGGAAAACACGAAATCATCTCCAACGCACGTGAGCTTTCCATCCAATGTGTGTGTGTGTGTGATTGTGCCTCGACAAAAAAACGAATCACATTGTGAACCCCAGGATCAAGGGATCGGAAAATCTCCTACCACATTCCACGACCGTCTGAGGGTGTTGGCACGTGTGAGTTGGGTGCGAAAATCCACCACAACCTTCACCCTTAAAGGATCTGCCAGCCAGGGTGTGAAGGGAAGGAGAAGGAGACATTGACGATAGAAAAATGTCTCCATCAACAACAATGAGAGTTATTCAATTTCAATTTTTCCCTTTCTGGCCTCTTCCACCACAAACAAAAAAGGGAAGAAAAAAGAAGGAAGCATTACCCGTCTCGTCTACAAAGTGGTAAAAGGAATTTCCTTACCAAAAAAAAAAAAAACAGACACGAATAAAAGCTGAAGAATGTTTGCATCCCGTGCTTACCCGATTGGTGTCCTCCCGTTTCTCCTTGTAACCCATTTCCACCCCCCCCCCCCTTTCTTCCCACAGGCCCGTGTTGCGTGTACCGTGCTGAATTGGGGGTTCGGGAGAAAAATCTCTATGGGATTTGTCGATGTATCCTTTTTCCCGGGCCAACTCCTTATTCCCTATCACACTTCTGGGAAACGCTCTCTTCCAGCAGAGCCGTTTGGTGTTGCTTTTATCTGTCGTTCGACCAGCAACAAAGCTCCTCTCCCCCCCCCCCCCTACATATTTTTCCTCACAACACTCGCACACACACACAGAAACACACCTCAGACACACACACACAGGGCTAGCAAAGTGAGACGTAATGTCGTTATGGCCATCGTGCGCCGGGCGTTCTGGTTAGCATTTCGTGTTTACATACCCGCCCGGCGGCCGGCCCATATCCCATCCGGCACTCCGGTGCCGAACGGGCGCTGTATAGGAAAAACTCATTGTCATGATTCTATTATGCGGCCACAGCCATTGCCGCAACAAGAGAGCGAGAGAAAGCGAACGTACATTATGTTATTGGGTTTTTCCTGCCGCCCTGCACCGGCTGGGCGCCTCCATTCAGGGTTCCTAATTCGCTTCCGGATTTGTTAAAGCTCATTGCTTTGTGCGCATCCGTTGGCTGGGTTCCGTGTTCTTTTCTTCTTCTACTACTACTTCTGACGCTTACTTCCATCGTCTCGCTATTGTGGGTAAGTGTGTTGCTTCGCTTTGTTGCTTCGCTAGAGCCAAAGCAGAAAGTGTTACTTCCGAGCGAAACCACACCTAACCCTCGCATCTTTTTTTACGGTTGGTGAAATACATTCAAATAAGATTTTGTACCCATTGCCGTTGTTGGAAAGTGGATTTGAAGTACCTTTGTGGCAAAATGGTTCTTCTGCTTTGCCACTAGCTGGCGACACACACAGTGACACCGTTTTTTTTTTTTTGCTATAATAAATTCCTTTAAATCGTACAAATACCAGTGTGGGAAGAAGAATGTTGCTCAAAATTTCCTTACAGCTCTTTACTATTGTCCCTTCTATTCCTTCTGAGGAATGTTTGAGTTGAAAAGTGCACGGTCAACACCTTTACATGCTTGTGTTCGTGTCAGGAATGTCATATTCTCGTGGTCATCCACCGGGGGGGCTGGCGCAAAGCATTTCTAACCTTCAAACACATACCGCATTCGCTCGTTAGCATTTCCCCGTTGGCCTGAAGCGCGACTGACCAACCCGTCGCAATCGATGAGCATATTTTCGGTCAAGCAAAAATTCTCCTTCACTTGCATTTTTGCCTTTCCCCACCTTCTGCTTCTTCCCGGTATACGATTGCCAGCCGAAACCCAACTGTGCTGTGCATTCCGGTGGGCAGACGTACCCCTCCGTTCAGTTGAACGACTCACAGCATTCGAAATAAAAATGGATTATTTATAACCGGAACGCTGTTTGGGGTTGGTGAAGGTATTTTTTGTTGCCTCCCCTTTTCCCCAGTTTTACCTCAAGAACCCGTCCCATCAGCGCACGACCACGATGTGTGTAGGGCATGCCGGAAGGCAACAGTGCGGATACCGATCACACCTTGCAAGCAAATGCATACAAAACAAACGATTCAACCACTTCTCGCTTCTCGTGCCATTCGGTAGACCCTGTGGTCAAAACTTTCGACCTCGGCTTCTTCCCGTATCGTATCGTAGTGCATTTGCGTTATTCGGTACGTGACGATAAAGGGAGAATGCAGAACATTGCGCTTGGCTAAAATGGTTCACCGTTGCGAATTGCCGTTCGAAAAGCTAGCAGTTGCAGCTCGTTTACTGCTCGCTGGCTGCAGCAAAGTGCAGCACGAGCAGTCCCCTCTTACGAACCGAGCGTTTGCTGGATGCTGTGTGCTGCATGAAACATAACGAGATAGCAACAGAAGCCTCACTAACAAGAAAAGTACCAAAAAAATGAAGAAACTTTGAAAGAAGTAGAACCTTTTGGCTGCCTGTCTACCTAGCACATGGGTAGTGCCGAGGGTACAGGCCAAACAAACCGGTACGGTAACATAAAGTATGATTTTATTACTTTTATGGCACGAGTAATGTTTCTTGTTTTATGATAATTAAGTGTACAGATTCTATGAATTCTGCAGCGAGAGTGCAATGCATACTGCACCAGTGGGGGGTATTTTTTGTGACGCTGTGCACTGAAGAAAATCAATAAGCTCTTTAAGTGTGAGTAAACAAAATATTCATGATGCAGATAATATCGTACATCAGCGAACGACATTAATATCACGCGCTTCTTTACTGCTGCGCGTTGTTAACGATTATGTGTACTGAGCTTCTTTGCTGTTTTTACTTCATTTTAACACTCCTTTTTTGTATCATTTTGCCTAAAATCTTTTCATTTTTTTACATACAATCATCGAGTTTAAATACATTATTTACTCTGTTACTTGATTCAATTGAAAACTAGTGCTTTCAAAATAAAACAGAAATGAGTTTAATATACAAAGCTATATTGCTTGACCAACAATTTCATTTGTGTGTCGATTTTGAAACTGAAGTTACTAAACACGTTGTGATATTTAAATTAAGCTTGAATCTAAAAATCAATCATATATTTAAACAAACCGATTGGCATTGCCGTTGTACTTTAAAGCTTTAGCGCCAATCATTAAAAGAGCCTCACAGTTTTGCAATGAAAGTAGCAAAAAAATCAATGTAAAATGTCCCTTTTTAATGATATCAATCGATTGTTTGTTGTAATTCAAATAAATTCTAGCAACATTGGTAAAAGCTATTGTATGTTACGCTTACATGACCATCGATCGATTCGTATTGGAAAAAATGCAAAAATATTCATTGCAAAATATTAATTATCACTATTAATTCCTCCATTGAACAGAAAAAAAATAAATAAATGTATAATTGCTTTTGTATCCATTTCATTCATTGCATAAACTGAACAAATTGTCTGAACAATCTGTTTGTATAACATTTAGCCTAAAGGAATTTGAATAAAAAGCATTCCATACCATTAAATCACTGTGCAATCCAATACAATCGGATTAAAAATAATGATGAAATCACATCAGTCTTCTGTTTCATTCGCTGAACCAGAATGAAATCAGCTTAATAATTCTAATCATGATTATTATATTCATTTTTGCACTGCCCGCTGTGCCCTCTTCCTGCACATCGCACCGAAGCGAAAATCCTTCAACACGATTGCCGTACCATGATTGCTACCGAGCTGATGCAGCTTAGCTTGAACAAAAGCAAGCAAGCAAAAAAAAACCCCTGTACAAAACGGACAGCGCACAACTTTATCAGTTTCGACTGACAAACGGATATTAAGACATGCCGCGAGCCGGAACGCTACCCAAAGCCGACGAAAATTATCCCTTCATTAAAGCTACTTCCTGCACTCAATTTCATTACAGTGCCACTAGCACTAGCCACCCGTAATGTAAATACTACACTTCCAAGAAGTTTTACTTAGCGAAAAGTTAATGCAACAAAAAGAACGTGGTTCGAGTTCATTCCACTGCACAGAGCGTCCCCTTTGCTCGCTCCCGGGCGTTGTCGCAGACAAAAGGAAAGCGAAAAGTATCGTCAAAATACAAGCTTAAAGATCAAGAAGGAGGCAGTCCAAAGAAGAAGAAGAAAAAAACAAAACGAAACAAAGAATTGAAATTTATACAAAGCAACCACAACCGGTGGCCCAACATTTCCAGCACCCCTTTTTTTTTGCTCACTGCACTTCCCGCCTCTGCTTCCATTTGATTGAGGTCGATCATCTCATCATTCACTTTCTTTTTACCGTCCCACGAGAGGGTGGAACCCATAAGCATAAGTCAGAGGCGGAGAGTGAGGAAGGGAAAAAAGTTTTCCTTTCGCGTGGGCTTCGCGTTTCTTTGCTGCACTTCGGTCAACCCAATTTTCGTGCGAGAAGGTGTCTTTTTTTTCTCTCCCTTTTTTTCGTTCATTTTCCTACTTTTCCATTTTGTTTGCCGTCCTGCAAAGCTCTACGTGCTCGTGCGCTCGTTCGGTTCCAACGGCCAGTATGAACATTTGCTCCCCCTTCAAATTGCATGAAGCGAAGACGCAAGCGTTCGCACTAGTTTCATATCTCCTCATTCAGCGGCTGCGGTGGCTGCCAGCGTGGCTGGCAGGGAGCGTTTTAATTTATTCAGCAGCACAATTTAACGTAAATAATGAATTACGCTGCGTTTCTTACATCGGGACCGGTTCCCGAACACCGGCCGACCCGCACACAGAGACTGTGGAGAAAGAGGGGGGGGGGGGGGAGGGGACGAAAAATGGGTCGGAATCTTTTCGAGCTGTTAGCAAACCGTGGCCGTGTGGTTTCGAGCCTCATTCACTGAAGTTGATGAAATTTTTGCGGTTGTAAATGAATTCAAGCTTCGCGTTAAGAAGGCTTTTTCGCCCTCTTTTCTTACCCTGCAGGAAGCAGTGGACCCATTAGTCATGAGTTTTTTTTGCTACTAGCACGCTTCAATCTCAACAATCGAGCACGACAGTATGGATATCGCGCTGTGTGCTCGCGGACAGCTTAGGAAGCTTTTCTCAAAAACGTTCTCAATTTTTTTGTTTGCGTCGACAAGGTAAAACCGGCCGCACCTTTTTCACGCCGTACGACGAAAAGCGTGTTTAGTTAATTGAAACCGATAAACTTCTGGAGCTGCCTTTCGAGCACCGACGGTTGCAAGGAAGATTTTCCCACCAATTTTCCCATTGCTAGAGATGAGAGGAGCGTGGGTACGCGAGAAAGGTTTCAAATGCAACGCGTCATTTTATTCAATTCCTTTTCGACCGCTGTTTACAGCTACCTCGAGCTACCGATCTTGTTAAGAATTAACGCCTTACGGTGATGATTTTTGATGAACATTCTCTTGGGCGGGAAGCTTGCGAAGAAGGGAGCAGCTTGCAGAACGAGAAGAAGAAATAAATTAATTGGATAGAACGAGAGAAATGAATGAAAAAAGGAACTCCAAGACGGTTGGTAGGTTCTTATGAGAAAAGGCGATCGAAAGAGAGCGAAAGTAAGAATAATTTTACAAATTGGAATTTCACTGATTGGGGACATTCGTTGTTGTTGTTGTTGTTGTGCGAAATCGCTAACGAACTTCCGGCACTTCTGCTCCAGGGGCTGGGAGACGGATTTGTTGTGTTAATTAGAGCGGTCATTATGTCGCGGACCGCACACTGGCCGTTGTCGTTGCCATTAAAAGAAAGCTTTTTGCTCTCCATTATCGTTCACTGACGTTCAAATTGAAACAGCTTTTGATGTTTCCTGTTGTGCTCTGCTTTGTCGACGGAACAAGATAATGTCCTTTGAGGGCCACTTAAGTGACTGAAGAAAAATGGCCCGACAGAATGATGAATTGATCCATTTAACAATCTGCCTTGCTCTCTCTCTCTCTCTGTCCAACTCGCAAATCGATCAGATTGTACAGCGGCAAGGAAGGGGAAACATTTTTATCAAAACAAACAATCTTGTCGGTGTACTGTGCTTAAACCAATAATGTTCAGATCGTTTGTCGTCGATCATACAACCGCAACTGCCCTAGCATAAAGGAAACCCATTTCAATAAACTATCGAGCTGGAAAAAACCTAATCAGGCAACGGATAAAAGTCATCACCCTCTTTCCTAGCATGAGCATGTCAAAACAGTACGAAGGGCAGTACGCAAACAAACAGAGACATCGAATGACATCGATTATTCGTACCGGTGGTCGTTCGTCTTACACCAGCTAGGCGCCTCGTAAGCGATACACTTGCCTTACGATTGAGAGGAAAAAATAATTAAAAAATACACTACCTCAAAGCAAAAACAACCAGAGACAAAACAGGGTGAAATAGAGCGAGGGAAAAACATACATACAACAAACACTTCACAAAGAACCTTACCAAAGCACCCCCTGGAACAAGGAAGGAAGAAAGGCACAAGTAAATGGCAAACAAGCGCACCGAACGAACAAGCTCGTCCTGTGTGACCATGTGCTGTCATAAATAAACTATAGCACCCGGTAAAGCTACCCAAGCGCCCTGGTTGCTTCTTCGTTTCTATGAGTGTGTATTCTCTCCTCCTGCCCCTTAAAAAGCCGAAGACGAAGCAGTTGAATAAATTATCATATCAAGGTGACGCACGTTACCACCACCGGGCGGCGACCCATCACGACCTGCACCGAAAACTACCCGAGCCCAGAAGACAGGAGGCGAGTACCCCGAATGCAAGGCAGCAGATAGGCAGCAGACCCACGTATAGCTTTCCGAACCCGGATCGTTACAGCCATATACTCGAGGCTGCGGGAACATTTACTGCAATATGGGCTCCGGATATTTATGACGCCATTCGTCATGAACGAGAATGTCGGGCACGAGGTGCGGTGCAGGAACGGGGCCAGAAAGGTTTGCCAGAAAGGTTTGCCACCATTCAGCCGGAATGTTTGTTTTGAAAGGTGGCGGTGGCGGGGCAAGAAGACACGCGCGCCGGGTCCCCAAAAGCCGCAGAAGTTGACGAACGGCGAAGTTTTGGCATCGACCACCGGCACAAAAAGTTCGTGCGTGCGTGAGGCTGTCTCTCTTACAACCTACCTCTAACCCGTGTTGGCGTTCCAAGGGTTTTTTTTTTCCTCTTTGAAGGAAAAGCAAAGTTTGCAACGGTTTGTAACGTGTCCACATAGGTGGTTCAAGAAAGAAACCGGATCCGGACCTAACAACCACCGAGGGGAAAACGGGAAAAATTGCCCATTTAGCTTCCACGTGGGCCCGACCGCTACGTCCTGAGGCCGGTATTGTGGTTTTGTGAGCGCGCTATTTCCACTGCCAACGCAAAGCGCACCCGTCGGATGGCCCCTCGGGGGGAAACCACCCAGCCAAACCTAGCTCAATTTGTGGTGAAATGGCCTACCCACTCTACCGTGGCGGTGTCACGGTTTCACAGACAGAGGCTCGCATTTGAGCAGGACGAATTTGAACGGCCTCCGGATGAACTGTTGATGAAAGCTGACCCGCTTGTGGGTCATTTTGACAAAACAATTTCCTGTCTTTGATCTGCAACCGTAACGAACAGGGAACGGGAAGCCGACGTCACATCCAATGAAGAGACACATTGGCGCAGGGCCAATCGAAAAGCCCGGGCCCGACTCGAACTCGTCCCAGAATCCGTTCTCCGAGGGACGCGCGCGCGTACGCTCATGAATATGACATTTGACGTGCAATCGGAATTGTCTCCGCCAGGGCGGTGGTTCAGGTGGTTTGGAATGTTTGCAATTTATTGCAGCATCGAGTGAGAACCCAGGCACAAAAAGCATATGCCAAACGGTGAAGCTGGGAAAGCGGGAATTAAAAAACACCAAACGGTAGGCAGTTTTGATGGTGAAGTTTTTACAGCTCCAAACGGGAGATAACTGAATAGGAGTGGAGCACGAGACGAGTCACGGAATGACCAAAATTGAGCCGAAAAACAAAATCAACAACCAAACCTTATGCCTGCTGTCTGTGAGCTTTGACTCCTGTGGAGCACAAAGTGATACACCCCAGACTCGCTCCACTTTATCGGCCATTTTTCCTAGCCATTGCACACATTTTTAAACCACGCACGTGTGTGTGAGAGAGAGAGTGAAAAAATGGCTGCAGTTGAATGTTTTAATAACCATATCCAGAGGCCATCCCAAACCGAATCATTCAAATACACTTCTACAGCGCGTTGTGTTTAATTTGCAGCATTCCCCTGATTCGCTGACGAACTCACCTCGCTCTTTTGACAGCTCAGCTCAAGCATCCTGTCCTGCCGGGGCAAACTGATTAGCCGGTTGACCCTTCAACCGTAGCTCAAAATAGAAGCTCGATTGAAAACAATACAAAAAAAAAAGGTGAACCAAGCATCATCAAAACGTTGCACCGACAACCCGGCGGTTGGCAGACCGGAAAGCGACCAGATACCGTAACGACTGGAAACAGATTTTTTCCTCCGCCCTTCGGTGAATAATGAAAAGAGCGAGGAAGGGAAAAAAGCAACCGTCCATACTCACCGACCCAGACCCCATCAATCATACGTGAGTGAGTGATTTTGAAATCGGGCATGATGAGTTAGAAAGCTGTTGGGAGCAAGGTGGAGAAGGCGCCCAGCCTCTATGTCTGCTGGGAACGATTTTCGAAACACACCGGAGAGTACGCGAGGGTCAGACAATGCACAGTGCATGTGCCGTAATGTGGAACGTGGCTGTGTGTTTGCATGTGTACTGGGGTGTCCTGGGCAAGATAAGCGTGTCACATGCCAGCGAAATGAACAGCAAGAAGTCTATTGTTTGCTACACAACAAGTTGACGGAAGCCGTTCGCTATGAGGGTTTTTTTTTTTTCTTTTTAGAAAGCTATTTTTTTCTGCATGGCATTTTCCTATTTGAATGTAATGGGTAAAGTATTTCCTGCAGTTATGTAGAGAAAACCGAATGATTATTTTTTAAATGTCTTTTTTTTACTCATTGACGCAAAATTGGTATGTTCTTAAAAGCAGTTTTTTGGTTTTACAATTTATATTTTTAAACATATTGCTGATCAGGACGATCTGATTAATAGATACAAGATATACAAGTAGGGAGTAAGGATGTATGCATCAATAAGTCTCATTAAGTATTAAAATTGTAGAACTTGTCTCCCGATGGCGTCTGTATGCTACACACGAGCTAAAGACATGAACCGAATCAACAGAATAATACAAACTGCAGATCCTGAAGCAATCGTAGAAAATTTCCTACGATAAATCGTAAAAGTATACTAAAATTTTGCATTGAATGTCCCAACTCTTAATTGACATTGGTATTTGTTTTCTTCAAGGACATTTTGTAACTGAAAGTTTGATGATTTTGAATGACTTAAGCTTTTTTATCCTTGTATTAGCACTCAGAACATATCACGAGTTCTGATCAAACATGAGATAAAAGTAAAACGAGAGTAGGTAAGTCTGAGTATGAAATGTTTTCATCAACATTGATAGAATGAGTAACTTTTGTATAAGGACACCATAAATAACGTCTTATCTCAATCATAGTATTTTGAATTGTTGTTTTATATTCCACACCTAATACAGGTCTTCCAAAGCAAGGATTGATACATAAAGTAGCAAGTGTAGATATACGACATTTTATTACTTTTATACGTGCGGCTATCAATTGAAATCCAAATCAAAATTAGATAACGCTATGGTACATAACGATTTTGAAACTTCAACATAGTAAAACTTCATATTTATGTTTTTATGTTTCATTTTATTCAGAGAAAGAAATTTTAAAAATATCCAATTCCAGAATATATTTATGTTTTTACAAATTGTCTACCTTTGGTACTAATTATAGCCTTCCGGCGTTCAATGAAGCCTTCGCACGCTGTCTGAAACTGGCTCTACGGTATTTTGGCCCATTCTCGGTGAAGCACTAGCTTGAGAGGATCGACACTTTGACATTTTTTAGTGCTAACATTACTGTCCAAAATATCCCAGGCACAATAGTCCAACGGATTGGCGTCTGGTGATTTTGCTGACCATTGTGCGGTGGAATTGAATCGAGGAACCTCGTTTCGTCACCATTCTTGGGTGGCGCGTGCGATGGTGCGATGAGTGCGATGGTGCTGAGTTCGGTTGGAATATCCAGGGCCTGCGGCTAAAATGTTTGCGTGTCCAGGGCTTCAGAGCTCCCACCAACTCTTTGGATATGATGAGTTCAACTAAATTTTGTGTAAAATGCTTTTGTGTACTTGCAAACAACATACTGAGCTGTCACTGGAATAAATCTGACGGTTCAGAAATAATAACAATCTGAACAAATAGAAGTTTGTTGCCGTTTTTTTTTTATCGCACCCTGTAGTATCACGCATCAGTCAGTCCTTGCTACGTGGGGATACGAGGCTTGAAACCACGACTAGCATGTGAAGTCTTACCAGCTGATAATTGTACCACAGGACCACTGCTCCGAAAAAATATATTGTCTATTTCGACAATTAGTGCTATTTTTATTTCGACTACTTTTTTAACTGTCAGAAAGAAAACGGCTTTTACCCAACATAATCGCTCATTCCTTATAGACCACAACCACTTCATACCTTTTCATTACACAAATAAACAACTGATAATGTGAACAAATGCGCTATTGCGACTAACAAAGCCATTCGGGGGAAGCCGTCTAAAGCAGTGCGGCCTCATATTGCTATGAATTAATCAACCTGTTCCGGGATAATCGCATTAAGCCACCGTGCTTTGCATAATTTAATGCCCGCTTCGTCTCGGCATCTCAGACCACGATCTAAGACGTTGGTCCTTCAACATTCTTCCGTTGCTTTTTTACCTCTCACTCATCCTCTCTCTCTCTCCCGCCACCTGCATCCCGCTTCCCTCCCTTACAACATCAATCTTTCCAATTTACCATCTCGCGTCAACTCGCTCGCCCGTCTCGAACTTCACAAACAATTCACTAATTTTCACGCCAACTGCCCCACCTTGCCCCGCGCTTGTACACGTGCTGTAAAAGCTGTTGATTTTTCACCACCGAGCAAAAACGCGCAACCAAAGTGGAGAAGGCAAAAGTATTTTTTTCTTTATCATTTCCACCTTTGCTGCCACATTTTGGGCCACAGCTTTTGCCGATGATTTTGAGAGAGCAACTTTCTTTGCCCGATTTGCCAACTTCATCCGGCCGTACTGCTCCATCCACAAACGGGCGGCTTGCGAAGGCTTTCGGTCGCGGTCTTTTGCTGATGAAGAGATTAACAGCTTTGAGTGGCAAGATTAGACATAATTTATGCCAATTTCAACGTCAGATCGACCTTTGCCGACGCCACGCCGAGCCTCCGCTTTTGTGAAAATAATTGTTTCTAGGACCTCCCAAGTCCCAGACGGGGTTCCCGGGAACTGTGGGTTTGTTTTTCTTAGCCAGCGATTGTAAGCGCTCCTTCCGTTTCGCTCGCAGCGGTGATAGTTTTCGGCGTACGAGCTTCCGCTCCGTATCACAACGCTCAAGGCAAATGGAAAAACTATCAAAGCTGTCATAACATACGATTTGACGACCGTATCGCACGACAGCCAGCTCATCACCAACCTCATCAACCCTAAATTAACACCACACACACACACACGCACGCACCTATGGCTCTCTGTTCTTCCGCTGATCATCGCCAATACACCCGACGGATGCTCGGGAAGCTAATTAACACGGTCTACCGCTGCTCGTAACGTGACAAATCTCTTCCCTAAACATCACACTCCAACGCTAGACACCGTACCCACTCCCTTTCACGGATCACGCACCCCCAAAACCGAACCCGGTGCTTATCGTTCGGTTCATTTGCTTCCACCGAAAGCTTACGCTTCGGTGTGTCCCGAAACCAGGAAGATGCAAAGCCTATGTTTTCCTATTATCAATTTAATTTCAGATGGTAGATTTGCTTAATAAACATGTTTGTCTACCGAACGCCTGCCGTTGCCGTTCTGTTCGTGCTTCGCCCGTCCATTTCCGACGGTGATGCAAGAAGGGAAGGACATCTGCTCTGATGAACAACAGACAGGTTCTGGCGAGTACACGGTAAGTTCAGACCGCTCCGTCCGATGGAAACCCGACCCGACCGGGTGGGCGAAAAACGGAACCGTGGGTAGGGTAAGCCAGCCGGCTGCCTAAACACCTGACTTCACCTGGGCGCTGGGGCCTGTTTCTGGAAGAAGTTAATCTCTCGTTGGCATATGGATTAATTTATGCGTCTGTGGGAAAAAGGGTTATCGCAAGGTGTTTTTGTTTGTGCGGTGCGGGTATGACAGTCGGGCTGGGAGTGCGTGAGTGGGTGCGTACGTGTGTTGACGCTAATTACGCACGTGAGTTGCCAAGCCATCTGAGGGAGCGGGCAGACGGCACAAGGTTGTTATCGTTATCGTAAGTGGCACAACACATCATCAAAGGAGGTTTTTATTCTATCGTGTTTCGCACAGTTTTTGCATCACATTTTGCTGAAAAGTTTCCAGCGGTATGAGAGAAAATTGGGAAAATTTTAAACAAATGAGTTTTTTTGCAATTCAAGCATGTAATCATCGTTTCCTTCGCTTTTACTTGATGTTTGTTTTCACGCTTTTTGAAATGATTCTAATTTCGAAGTAATTACGACAGCTGTGGGAAGTCTTATATCAACATCAGGTAATGATAAATGGCGAATTCTTTCTCTTGACACATCCAGCGAAAACTTGTTATTGGATTGACTTATTGTTGATCCCTAGTGTATACAGGGTTTTCTAGGAGTTATCATAGCTGTGGGACACTTTATTTACTCTTTCTTACGTAATAGGAGCTTAATTTAACGGGGATTGGGCTCTATTGTACCCTTGTTGGACTATTCCAATAGGAATTTTCAAGGAGCCTAGCCAAAAAGAGTGCCTTAGAGTCCAAAGAAAAGATCTCATTGCCGCCATCGCTCGTTGGCTTCTTCGATCATCCATCTTGCCCTCTTTTTATTCTCACAATCAGCGTTCTCTCACATTTTCTTCTACTACACGGTTCAGGTATTTTACCCGCTTGTACGATTACGGCCGCCTTTATCAGCTGCCATCGATGGCCTCTATCGCAGCTGCCTAGCTGTTCACTTCCTATAAGAAAGAGTCAAGGTAGTTTCCATATGAAAACCCCTGTAAAACCCTGTAAATTGTATACAATTATGCAATAATTTGAATTTCTATCATTTGTACTTAACTATACTTTTATAAGAGAAACTGAAGATAAACATTTAAGTATTTTTACTATTCGATTAAGTTACTTTGAATTTTGAGTTTAAATTGTAAATAATACACCATAGCAAAACATGTGTAATAATGGATCGGTAAGCTTCAATCTATTGATTTTATTATTAGACTAAAAGGTCAATTTAAATAACATATTTGTAGCTAAGCTTAATAAAATATATGTCATCGAGACATTAACACAAAAAAAGCTTGAACCGCTCAGGAATTCTTTGGTATACTATAAAAAATACACACATTTTGACACAATAACCGTTGTTAACAAGCAAACAAGTCTCTCATAGGCTTAAATATATGTAACTGATGGATAAATGTTGATAACTGCTCAGTTAAGACTGCAACAGAAAAATGCATCATACAGTGTTTTCCAACTCAGTTTCGAATGTTAACATTGTTATTCACCGCCTCCATGATGTTTTTCAACAGCTGTCAAATGTTTTATTTGCTTCAAAATGAAATTTCAGTTTCAACACATGATTTTCAACACATAACAAAGAACTGCTAAACTCAATCCAGCTTGAGTCGTGTTGAAAATCATGCTAAAGAAATTAAAAATTAATGTTAAATTATTTTAAATGAAATATCAGATTGATGTGGGTTAACATCTTGCAAGAGGTGAATAATAATGTTTGCATTCGAAAGTGACTTGATATTCGAAACCGAAACATTCGAAACCCTGTAATACTATCTAAATCTATCTACATAATTATATATTCTTAAATCAACTAAATCAGTACAGTTCAATTGATAAATTAATCATAAAATCTTCTTGTCTTTTCTTTTATTGAAATACATGTACAATGAGGTGACTTTACCACACGTTATCGATTTCATTCCTCCTACCGTCGAACAAGATCTTTGCCAAATATTCCACATGATGTGAAAACATTAGATCGCGATAAAAACTTGAATCAGTTTCACACTTGTGTCGTGAATATGTCTCTACAACGATTCAACGTCTCGCAGTACGCTTCGGCAGTACAGAAATGACTTTTCATCCACAGCACTCGCTGTGCCAACACAAAATGAAAAAAAAAAGAAGGCACAACCTACGAAACATTAAGCGACGCTCGGAGCAACGCCACACACACACACACACACACACACACAAGCAAAAGTTTTCCATTATCCTTACCGGGGTTGGAAATCGAGGAAATTGAACCTAATCATTCTCTATGAGCCACTGTCAGTGCGATGCGGTAAGTTTTTGTCACAGTCACGCCGTCACCGTTTGGCGAAACCGACCAACCGTCCGACCGACCATACGTGAAATTTGGTCCTCGCTGAATGCGATGAAGTAGAATGCAGTCGCAGTAGTACAGTGTCAGGCTTTCGGTCGATGAGGTGGTAATTCAATTTATTAGAGATGTTTTAGCACCGTTTTCTAGCTCCCGGATGACGGTGGTGACTTTAAGCTAGCGATGCCAAAACTTGTCCTTGCTATTTTGATACGCACGCAGTAATATACTCTCGTGAGCCATGATTTTTGTACGACAGGTTAGTTGTGATACCTTTAAATAGGGGGATATCAAACGGTTTCATTCTCTTTTTACATAAAGTATCAGTAAAATTTGAATAAAAATCAGACCATACTGTCCCCTAAATACTGCCAATGTCCAACAAATACACAATACAATACTCAGGTAATAGAAATACTTTCTTCAACAATGTTGCACAAATGAACTTTGCCATTTTTTTTTTCACTCTTTTCAAATCGTACCACTCTGCCTATTTCCATGCATATCATCAACATTAAAGCAGCGGCAGCGTACCTAACCGCAGGCAAGTCTTGTTTTAAACCATGTTTCGGAAACCGACAGACAAGCACTTCCTTTACTGCACAATCGTTTCAACAAAGCACAGGAAGCCTGGCCATTTTCCACTGGGAAACGATTACCGAAGCAGCACTTGAAATTCACCAAACCAAAGCAATATGAGAATAAAACCGAAAAAAAACCAACCCGCTGGAAACATGCACGCAAACGACTACACCAGTCAGTCCCGTCAGAGTGGCACAAATGCAAGATAGGAAGGAGGTGTTCTTTTTTTCGTTTGTTCGTTCGCTAATGTTGAATTTCAATGCTGATGCCGCTACGTGAGTGCATAAACAATTAGTGCTAGGCGATGTAATGGAAGTCACTAGCGATCGGTAGATTTGCTGCAAGACGATAGGCGTTTCACAGAAATGTGCAAGTTAGGAAAAGCGAATTTCATTAATGAAACATTACTGACCGGGTGATATGTAAAATCAATTGACCGTAATTTGTTTGCAGCATTAGGTTGTTACAACGTTTATGGTGAAGGAATGTTCCTCACAAGTTATTTAATTATTAATTAAAAACAATTTAGGTTTTTGTAGCTATATATCCTTCAGAAGCATAGTTCCTTTAATCGTCTTCATAATCACTTTATTGTTACAATAGCACAACCAATTTTCTTATTGTGGAGTAATGTTATGCCATAATCATAAAGTATAATCTGTTTTGGTTTTATAAAAGCTTTGAATCCATTGCCCTCAATCGTCACAGATTGACATGAATCTATCATAAAATTCTTTGAAAACACCTACACTTGCATGTGTCTTACAATAACATAAACAAAACATTCATAACCAAGCCCTCAGTAAACATACACAATAACTACAACAATTGACCGATATTAATCCACACTCAACATTTTAAATGGGAAACCAACACAATGAGCTACAATATAAACTGCTTCTTCTGTCTGCTTGAACGTGGCATAATAACACTTCCCATCCCAATGCTGTCGTTCGGTGCTGAAAAAGCATTATAGCGTTATTATTTCTGCGAAAAATCTTTACCCACATTTGCTGCACACATCGCATAAAGGAGGGAATTAAAAGCAAATAAATCATCAACAGATTATGTTCTCCAGTGTTTTAACGCGCACGCATTACCACCCGAAGCTCATCAAAGCGCGAGCACGACCCTCCAGCCTGCCGGATCAACTGTGCGATGGTACGGTTCCATAAAGCTTCGGTCCACTTCAGCCACCGGTTTTGTGAATCGAGTGGATGAATGAAAAGCGCACAATAATGCTAAAGTGTCTCATTTTCATAATCCACCAGTCACTGAGCGGAATCGTCATGGAGGCCTGTGTAACCCTTCAGAAAAAAAAAGAAAACTCACCCCTCACTGTGCTACTCTGCTTAACACCTAGGACCGCCGAACAGCGATAAGAGATTTCATCTCGCAAGATCGAGTCATGTCGCGTTATCCGTTGTGTGTGTGTGTGTGTGTGTGTGTGTGTGTGTGTGTGTGTGTGTGTGTGTGTGTGGGGGGGGGGGCAATCTTTTTTCTGCATCAACCTTACCATATCAAAATACTCATTTAGCTTCCCTTTTTCCCCATTTTCCCAGTACTATAGGATGTGCCGTTTTTTCCGTCAACGAGGAAGCAAACGAACATACACACACTTGTGGCTAAATTTTCTCCTCATCAAAAAAATCCAATGAAGCCACCCCGGGAAGCACATTTTGCACATATTTACAAAGCTTAATCAAACAAAGATTTCTTCTCGTATTCTGGCGCCAATCCTACCAGCGAGTTCCACGGAGCAACAGCACGAAGCAGCACGGGGAAAACATTTTCAAAACCTCGGTCTCATGTGGTGTGATACCGCTGCCTGCAAAAGGGATGGTAGAAAGAACGAGCTAAACAAAACATCTCCTGGAACGCTGCAACACCCACACAAACAGCCACATACACACACACGCGAGCACAGTAAATGATGCCGAGCGCTCAGGGTGGCGCACATTTTGCCAACCACATTGCATGACGCTCGTCCGCTGTGGGGTGGCTCGAGCAGCACGACGCTTCCTTGGTGATTATTTGTTTTATGATTTCTAGTGGTGTGGAAATAATTTAAATTAATTTATTTTCCCAACTTTGCCAGCTGCGGCGGCTCGCGCAGAAGGTGAGAACTGCATAGCGATGGTGAAAGGGATTTTCTATTCCAGTAGACTTTAATCATTAATTTAGATAAACAAACAAATGGATTTTTGAATAATGTTGGAAGTGAAGATGAATCAATGTTTTATAGTTAACCAATTGAGGATGTTTTCAGAATATGTTTGATATACCATATTTTATAAAGTACTAGGCGTCTCCATTGCTATTCATTATGGATCAATATGGTTAATTATTTATTACAATTAGCATATTTAAGCTTCATCAAACAAAAACAATTCATCATAATTGCAATTGAAGCGTAAGAAAAGTTGATTTTATAAAGAAACAACAACGTTCCTGAAGCCCAACAAACAATTTTTAACTTAATTAATTATATTAAATTATCTATTTTTCTCTCCAAGAAATCTTTGAGAACGTTCTACCAACTCACAACTTTAATCTAGCAAATGCTCTCATTATTGATGAACCATTTTCCCCGAATCACTTTCATCTTGAATGCTCCCAAGAGTCTACCATCGTTCCCGCCCTGAATACACTGACACTTCTCTGCCAGCGCCATATTGTTTCTTCCTCAATTTGATGCTCTGTATCACAATAACCATACCCAAATGCCCCTCCCGCAACTCGACTCATTGTTCCCGGTTAATTACATCATAATTATCAAACATCGAACAAAAGTCTTGCGCAGTGGTACCACGCTTCGCGCCAGAAACTATCACAACAACCATTTCGGCCTTCCCCTTTCTGCAGAGCACAACTCCATTATGAGCCTTTATTGAACTCTTTGTTTTAGCCTGATTTCCCTGCGGAGGACAACAACCATTATCGAGCTGCGGGCCCAAGCCTGCTGTGCAGCTGCGTGTGGATCCCACGGGCATCCACCATTTGCTTACCGTTCTCGAATATGGTGAGAAGATTTTTTTTTCCCCGTATAAAACAATGCGGCTAGAAAGATAGTTTCGTACGGAGGGTATTTATTCCTACACGCACTGATTCCTCTCCTTCGAAAATCATACCAGTTGAATGTTTCATGAGAGAGGCAATCGATATGCAGGTTCTCCCTAATTTTAAGAGAGCACACACTTTAATATGTTATAACATGTTTAATTAAAAATGGCAACAGGCCACCGCTCACTCATTGCTTAACTTTTGGTCCTCACTTTAACATACTCAGATAGTTTTGCTTCCCCAGGAAGATGTTCAAGCATTACGCTACGATTATAATTACCGTTTCGGGACCGAACAGGAAAACCCATTTGCTATCAGCCAAACGAGCGGTCACGTCAAGCGTCAAAGTTTACTCAGGCAGGCCTCGTTTAATCACAGACACGGCCAATCGAAGCCCAAGTGCCAACCGATGCGCTTGACGCGTGCTGGCAGAGATCATGTTTTGCGCACGTTGAAGCGAAGCTGCAGGAGGTACAGCTGGCGGACGAGATTGGTGCGAAATGGTAATGTGGTTAGCAAAGTTTCTATACGTTTCTAGTAGCACATTTTACCGCCCGGCTAGCGATCCGGGCCGTTTGGAGCGGTACGGCCTTGAACGGGCCGAACGGGAGGCCGGACGGCATGTAAGCGGCAGCTTTAAAAGTTAAACGAGG
>KB665544.1:498005-514778 GCA_000349065.1 Anopheles quadriannulatus | reverse complement strand
CACAGAGTGTGCCAGAAAGTGAAGTTATAAATGTGTTATTTAGCAACAGAAAACATGGCATAATCTGGTATAACAATTACTTCAACCAGCGAGGCTTTAACCAACTTCGCTTAAAGCACACTCGAGGCGCCCCCGGTGGAGACGCCTGGTGGTTTGTGACGACTTTCGTCCATTGTTTGATTTTTCGACTCTCCCGGCGTGCAGCAGGGGAATGCGTCAAAAAGTGAGCAACGGCCCAAGGAAAACAGACGCTATTCAAACAACGCACCGTGCACTGAAGTGCCTGGAGTAGCTGCGAATGAGTGAAACATTTTCCAACCAGTTGGACTTACAATGAGCCCGTGCCGGGCAGTGCCCGGCTGGTCAAAAATTATCCCACCCATTCCCATGCACGGAAGCATGCTTTTGTATGCCGTCCATGTTCCAGCCGCTCGACCAGCTGCTGCAAAGCAATGGCCTGCCACCGGGCTGCCAGCAGCCATCAACGGGCGGAAGGTGCCTTTGAGAATTCAATCCACGGCTGCCAGCCAACGTGCCAACGTTTACCGAGCGGCCCCGTTACTTGCCCTAGCACCGGAAGACCACTCTCAAGTTCCCATCTGTGCCTTTTCTTTACTTTTCCAAACCCCCAAAACCCGACACCGAAGTCAAAATGGCATCCTCATAGACCGAACCACACGGCCGATCCCTTTCTGCACTCCCACTCTGCACTGTGCTCTTCCTTTTGTGTTATTTTTCCCTCTTGGGAGGGATTTTTTGTTTGTCCCGTTCCCGGGATCCCCTGCTTCTGCCTGCAATACAGACGCACCCGAAATACAAGCACACAACCGGAAACAGTGCTGTCAGGAAGCAGGGCTCAGTGTGAACCGAATGCCGGGCCTACCGGCGTACCGGACGCACTATGAAATTCCCATCAGCTTTGTCCGGGATGCTGCTTACGCTTACGTTTCCCTCCACGTACACTGCATGGTGGGTGGGGTCGTTCGGGTGGTTGCAACCGGACGGACAACGCACGAAGCGCTCGGATTATGTTTTGTTAATGGCGTGTGATGGCTGTGCAGCATGGATGACCTAATGTTTGCCACTTCAGTAATTGGATGAAGCCGGGGCCGGGGCCGTCCATTGTCAAGGACGATTAGAGCCGGACGAACATCAAAGTCAGGCTGGTTCGGTTTCCGGTCGAGCGGGTCAGTGAACGATATCCGGCTTCACATGTTCACCATCGCTCAAGGTGGCAGCAGCTGGGTGGTGCGGAAAAGGGGTTAGCAAAAGCCTGTAGCATGGCCTACAGGTCTTTGCCTCGGGGTGTGTGTGTGTGTGTGTGTGTGTGTTTGTGTGCTTTGCAGCTTTTCAATACAAAATGCAAACAATTTCTCTTTGCAATGAAGTAGAAAGGTAATTTTTCAAATGGATGGAGTTTAAAAAGATAGTTACTATGGGATGAACTCATTCTTTTGCTTAAGATTTAATATCTAATTTAACGTTTTAAATGATATTAAGATGAACTTAAATTTCCTAGACGTTTCCGAAGCTACATTCTGAGGAGTTTTTGTACGATTTTATAATAAAAAAATTCTAGTTTTTTTATAGGGATAGCTGCATTGGTTGTAACTTAAACCTGCAACTCAAGCAGGAACGCTCCAACGCTCCTTTACCAGCTATGATACGACAATACAATACGTTTTCGAGGTATTTCGATTGCAAAACGAGTTTCAACTGTTAAACGAGTTAAACGAGTTTCATACAAACAAAGTCTTCCAAGGGTCTAGCTAATCACGGAAAAATGAAATAATTTGTGTTATTGTGTTTCTTATTATATGTTCACATTTCATATACTATTCTTAAGGCTAATATTGAATTCAATATGTAATAAGTTTTCAAAGCAGCTCGTTAATCCCGCGTGGTGGACGAGTGTTGATAATAAAATAATAATAATAATATCTCAACAGTATATCATAATCATAGTCAACATAGTATAAGAAATGTTAATTTTAAATGCTGGACGCTGAAATAAATGTATTAAATTTAAAAAAAAAAACATAAAAATTGTAGGGTTTTTGCCTCTTTTATTCTGATTGAACGGACTCACTCAGAGATTTCCAAGGTTTTTTTTTTGTTGTTTTGTGAAAACTTTTGAATGCTACCCAAAGTTTTTTGGTGCGTTCTCACAATTTAAAGGTCCTTACCCATCATTTTTTTAAGATCAATTTTATTAATAACCTATTGAACGATTCCAATAAATTGTGGAACTCGATCTAAAACTGCATGGCAAATGGTGAATGAATTGTGAGACGTACTCGAACAATAACAGCAAACAACCAATAAATCGTGGGAAACCCTGTAAAAAAGCTATAAATATAAACTATTCAGTAAATAAAATATGTCTTGCTTTTGTAATGGATATTCTGCAAGCCATACACAATGTAAAATGAAAAAAAAATACTATGGCTATTCACATTTGATGCATCAAATCATCAGTTTTCATTGTGCTACATACTACAGTTCATAACAACTGCATCTCCTTTATTGCCCAAGATCACATTCAAGAGTGCAGGACCCGTATAAATCTTTCGTCCGTTTTCACCAACCTCGATTACAGCAATGGCGTCAAGGGGGGAAAAAAATCAATCCGCACTAAAAGCATCGCAATTGTAAAACTGGAAAAAACTCAAAGGCAAAGAAAGCTAAAAGCTGGAGAAAAAGAAACCGAAATCCAATAAATAGACGATTCGATTCCGAACGTCAGCGTGATAAGAAGCGAACAAGAAATATGTCGGCCAATCTTTGGTCAGTTGACCTACCCGATCGTGCCCCACTCCCGTATTGGTTCATCCCCGTGGCAAAGGTAAATAAAGCTTCTGGCTGCTCATCCCACAGCGAACCATCTTCAAAGCGGCTTATGCCATCCAATACCACCTCGAATCCTCGATCCGTCTCCTCCGTTACTCGGGTGAACCAAAACTAGCAACAGAAGAAAAAACCACACACAAGCAGAAGAAGCACCACAGTATTGCTTTGTTCGTGTCCCTGACCGATCGCTCCCGTGGAGCTTCATCACGATCAAAGCCCCGACCGAACCGAACATATAAACGCAACCTCCGGCAGCGTTTTGCTCAAACTTTGCTCGCTAACTTCGGGGCAGAGAAAGTAGCATCAAACCGACCGTAGCACGGTCGGAATGAAGTTCGACTTCGACCGAGAAGAAAAGCAATAAAGCACGGCACGGGAGTAGCTTCCTTTTCAAGCTGCCGTGCCAACCCATCGAACGAATCATTCGCTCGATTCGCTTTCGTCTTTCACATTGCAGCTATGGCGAGGAGCGCACGTCCTTGTTGGATCCCAACCCCTGTCTGCCGACGTCGCCAATTCATCAGGACGCAACTTTAGCGTCGCTGAAAGCGAAAAGCGTGAAACAGTGACGGACAGATAATGGGAGCGAATGAAACAAAACCCAGTATCAACATCACCATAAAGACAAAGTCTCAAAGTCACTACTCGGGACTTTTTTTTTCTCCCGCCACACTAATCTGCACTATCTTTTATCCAAAACAGGAATAGAAAAAAAGTATGTGTATTTGGGTGAGTGTGACCCTTACATTCCAAGGACCTCCCAAAGGCACCAGGGAAAAAGGTGAAAGCTCGAGAAATTCTCCCAAATAAAGCGTGAGTGCATCAAAATCCTAGCCCGGTAGGGTCAGTAGAACTTTATCCCACCAACCAACCATGAACCCACCGCCCATCCAGGGACTCGGACGATTTTTCGTTTTATTTTCTCCTCTTCGCTTTATTCCGTTTTTGCACGCAGCTCCTTTATACGAAAACAAGCTTCAAGAACAGCGGCAGCAGCTTGATAGAACTTCCACCAGTATACTTCTATTCGTTCCTTTTTCAGTTCAGTATTCGTTATTGGTTTTTGGGGGAGAACTCGAGTCTTGAAAATCCTTTAAAAACAACCCCCGTGGAAATTGAGTGCGGCCAAGTAGCTTGCCGCGCGGAAAGTGAATGAAGCTAAAACACGAAAGCTCATTTTTAGTTTGGCTCTGTTGCTTTTTTTCTCTTCTTCATATTCACCCAAAACACTTCACCAATTCAGAAGAGCTTCCAGCTCCACTTTTTTTATCAGCACTTCACAGAGCTCATGCCGGGCGGGGGTGGAAGAAAGGGAGAATGTTAAAAAGAATCAACCGAACGAAAATGCAGCTCACGATGTTTACGAGAAAAGCGTGGAAAGCACCAATAACTGAGAGTGATTTTCCTCCCACCTTCTTCTCCGTTCAACTTCACCACCTCCTACCAAGACCTCCTACAGAGAAGGATCAATTTTTATCGAGCTTGATAAATAGAAATCGGTGCTCCAAATACATGATAAATGACCCGCCAAACAGCCAATACCCTGCTTTTTGGAACACCCCGATGCACTTTTGCAATGCATTACCTGGGGTTTGGGGTTTTGGTGATGAAGGCAATACTTGCACTCCTTCGCCGTGCTGTGCACGTCGGTCGAATCAAGACGAATTGGAAACCACAATAGTGTTTTGCGGAGAGAGAGAGTTGCAGCCCTTTGACCTACATTAAGGTTTCGATGGAAATTCATCACACTCAAACAGCAGCAACTCAGCGCAACGTACCTGTGGGGGCATCACAGCGAAGGGCTACAAACTTTACCGAACTGGGCAACTTGCGAAATATGCAATACACTACTGTGTTGGCATTGAGCAATTGGGGAAGGTTGCTACTTGTACGAACAATCGATAAGTTGGTTTGCATACGAAGAGGGGCTTTCGCTCGACCGAACCTCCACTTCATTGCTTAAATGCTTCTGCAGTACTGGCACTTTTCAAATGTGTATCAATAGGGGATTCATAAATAAAATATTGACCCGAGCTTTCGAGTGCCCGAAAAGATGGACATTTCTCGGCAGGCAGGGAGAAGGATTGGTCGCATACACTCAACCCGATTGCAATTTGCAAATTCAAATTAGACCATCGACAAACAATTTATCATTTGCTGGTTGCAAAAATGCAAATACCGAAAATTGATTCCCCATTCGGGCCACCGCCAAAACCGTGAATAAATTCTATCACTTTTGCTCCGATCGAGTTGGAAACATATGGAAAGAAAATAGAAGAGAAAGGCAGCATTCCAGTGGGAGAGGAAATAGAAGGAGGACCGAAATCCCTGCCAGTTCAGCCAAAGTGCTGAAGGGAAATAGTTTTCTATTCGCTGAAGCTGTCACCGATTTATCCGATTTTACGCTTTGGCTGCTGCAACAACGAAACAACGAAAATCACTCCGATGGGCAGCTGATAAATTATCGAGCAGCTTTTATCGCTCGTTTCACCATTCTCGTCCGTCTGCCCGACCGTGCCCTGCTGCAGGACAGTTTGTAATTTTTCCTCCATTCCATCATTTGTTTGTTATTTTTCGCATTGATTTCTTTCATTCTTTCTCCACTCGTGTGAAACAAATCCTCTGCAAGCTGGTGCGATACAACTGCGAATCACTCGCAGACAAGTTCGTGTGTCGTTCGGGTGAGCCAAGACAAATTATTCTCCAAACGATTGGTATTCATCAAGTTCAGTTGCCCTACTACCATATCACGCTCTGGTACCCGTCCGGATCGCCGCTGCACTTTACACAAACGGAGCCAGACGGCATGCAACCATTCGAAGCGCTTATTTGTTCGTTGGCCTCAAAAAGCGGGGTCAATATGTGTCTGTTTCTCGGGCTTTGGTTTACTGCTTGCGTCTTGTTTATTTTTATCCGCTCCAAACGCTCATACCCTTCGCTGATGATACAACCGAACGTAAATGAATGCTGATCATGGTTTGCATTCGGTTATCAACTCTCCGGGGCGCGATGAATGCTTGAGTAATGCAATCAAGCTGCCCCTCGGGACTGTTTCTTCTGGCGAGACTGTTTCTTCTGGTCAAATAGTTAAGCAGATTGAAAATTCTAAGAAAACATTTACTAGCTTGTAAGGTAAAACTAATTGGTAAAATGTTCAATACTAAATTCTGGTAAATAATGCTTTAAACTAATTTGGCAATTATTTATTCATTTTACTCTTGATAATTGTAACATAACAACATATGTAGACAACCAAGAACGAGTTTACGATTGAAGTTACTCGATTAATTAATTCAACTGGCTTGAATTAATTGTACAGTACATTTAGAATACATTTAGAAAAGAATCTTCCATGCAGTTCAGGACAAGAAAATAAGATTCACATATCCTTATTCGATGAAACTTATTTTCATGTCCTGAACTGCACAGAAGATTCTATTCTAAATGTGTTCTAAATGTATTCATAGCATGTTCTGTAGTTTTATAACGTACTACTCATCCAATGTATCCAAAAAACTCAACCTTCTAATTGCTTAGTAACAATTTATTGAACATGCTACCACCAACGCTCGCTAGGTAACGGGCACGAAGACGAAAATCTTCATGTTTCTACCATAAACGAGCACCAAGAAGAAACAAGTTAAGTGAATTTAACAACATAATGAAAAGTAATTTGAATTTAAAAAACTGAAGTTATCGTTTTTGCAATACGTGAAAGAAGAAGTGTTGTTACTGGATGCAACTACAAGGGTAATTCGGCGTTGAATACTGCCTATAAAGTATTCTACCCAATTCTTCTGAATCCACTTGTCACTCACGCCGAAGAGATATTCAAAAACTAGCAAAGAGGATTTCCAAACGATAAATCTATCACTGGAGCCCTTTGCGTTTTAAGTTCGTAGGCTGAAATTTCAGCCTGTCAGCTGTTTGCATTGTATAACAGTTTTCGGGCAGCTATCAAAGTGGGTATAATGTACAGGTGGGCTTATCCCAAGGTGTATGAATTTAGAAGCCTGATTTTTATCGTTTCTGCCTTTGTTTTGTGTATTTTTCAAGCCTTAAGAATGCTTGTTTGAACAAATGTTTTCACCCATCTTGTCAAAAAGTGATATTCAAATTTGGTTATAAAAAACATGCTACCACTTGGACTACATACACTTTGATTCAGGATTCCATCACCAGTTCTCTTGAATGCATCTTGGGATAAATGTAAACACCACCTTATTTTGCCATTTTTCGAGCAGGAACTCGAAATTAATTCTAGCTTTGAGGTTAGAATAATCTAGAAAAAAATGTAGTCTAGTTTTATGTGTTTTGTATGGAGTGTTTATATGATTTAAGCCTTCAACTGTCTAACTCCATACAAAAAGCTGACTAGAATCGTGAAGGGCCCTACTGACCAGATCTTCACCATGCGGCAGATCTTGGAGAAAAAAGCAGAATACAAAAATAACAATGACCAATAACAAAATTAAAAAGTAACAATAGTAATACTCAACCACCACCACTTAAAATAGCTATTTTTGAACCATTCACAACTTCTAGGAAAGAATCATTCATCCAACATTGTTGATGCATGAACGATGCACGCCATGATGAACGATGCACGCCACTCAACTAATGGAACGGAACTCCATGCGTATGACTATGAAGGTATGAACGTATGATGAACGTACAGCATGACCTTGTTATCAAAATATCAAACACAATTTGTTATATTCAGCTATCAAATAATGATTACACTTAAAGTTCTTTTTACTGTAATTGCTCAGTCTACATGCAATACTACACGTTAATAAAATGCATTTCAGATAACAACAGGTCTTCCAATCGCTTTCCACGTTTCGGTTCACTTCACACGCGTCATCCAGCCGTACGACTAGATCTCCATCGCACGAAGCCGATCAACAGTTGCATCAGTTGCCCACTGATCCCCGGTTCATTAAGTAAAGTGATATCGAAATGGCGTTTTAATATCAACACTAAACAAAATGTTTCTTCCGGCTGTTGCTAGCGGCCTACTGTTTAGCAAAAGTGACGACAAAAAAAGTAGATGAATAATACCCAGCAAAGTGCACTGAGGACGACAAAGTTCCCTCTGACCCACTTTCACTACCGGGCATGAAATAAACGGTCCCATTTAAGTGTTATCGACGCGGGTGAAATTCTCACTTCACGGAATCATTCTGTAGCGCCGCCAATGCTTGAAGCCATGATGGAAATCGAGCCATAAAAAGTCGCTTACGGCACACGATGAAGGTGAAGAAAGGTGTTGAAGACTGAAATGGATGCTGCCTTTTATCGCACTGTGTCTGTATGGGATGGTGTTTTACGCGAAAGGCCCGCCAAGCACATCATTTCCGAACTTTCTTTTCTCAATAAGCGGCCGGATGAATATGTGTTTGTGTGTGTTTATGTGTGTGTGTGTGTGTGGACTCCAGGGTGTGCCGAAAACAAAAACACCTTCCCTGAATATGGTTCGATTTTTCACCCAGTTTCGCTCAAGTGCTCAAGGGTAGTAAAAAGTGATGTCTCGGGGCGTAAAATACGAAGGAATGGTAAGCAAAAGGCTGTAACGCTTTCCAGAAGAAGGAAGTTAATATTTAAGTCTGTTTGTTTTTTGGTAAAACAAAAACCGTTTTCCCATTCATTGCGATTTACCGTACTCTTTGTACTCGAGTACAATTTTCGGTACCATCGCGTAACTTTTGGCGCGATTCGTTTCTACCGGCTCAACCGTACGCGTCTTTAACCTCGGGCGCGAGCGTCTTGTTGAGCAGATGCGTGCAAGGTGCGAATCTGTCCCCTTCCCTTACCTTTGTCAGTGTTTTTTTTTTTTTGTTATTTGCCACAGAAACGACCCCACAAAGATCGCACCTTCCCGGGTCGTGGCCGGTAGCGGCGCGACGAGAGGCGCGAGTGCGAAGCTGCAGGTGCAGTCGGGAGAAGTTTTCACGAGAAGGCATGAGATAGAGGTAAATTATGAATGATTCACTTCATTACATATTAATGGTATTTTATGAGCCCGCTGCTGCATACCGGGAAATGAAGTAATTTCAAAGAATTGTTCCATCCAGCCGTGCCGCTGTTCTTCTGCGCCGAAATGGCACCGGTTGGGGATGGGGCTTCATTCCCCCACCCCCCTTCATCTTATCAACCGCTCCCGAAATATATGAATGTCCTCCCTGAAAGCACGGGGAACCATTTCGGCCGCGCACAAAAACCCGTGTTCGACCGAATGCTTCGGAATGCTTCGCTACGCCCTGTTCCTCGGGAATGCGATATTTGCACTGGTCTATGAGGTGGGTATGTTTCCGGCACCCTCGGTACTTGTGCCGAGCGCGTGCCATGCGTACCAATCGGGGTGTGTGTGTGTGTGTGCCGAGGCGAGGCGCACAAACGTGCCACAAATTAACACCGCTCTCTGCACGCTTACGGATCAACGCCGTGATTTTCAACGCCTTGCGCACACGGTTTGCGCGTCATAGTAATGGCGTCATTACCTCTTCCTCTCTCACCCAGTCACTACTCCAGTGGCATTCGTGCGAACGTGCCAACAGAATGACGTGCCAATCGGTAGGAACGGAAACTGGGAAGGAAATTTTATACTTTTATCATTTTAACGTGTGAGTTAGTGCGAAGCGCACCATATTGATGCGGAATAATTGAAAAGGTTCTTGCAAGCATCCGCACGCGTTGCTGTGTTATGGGTGTTAATTTCCCTGCACATGACACGGCAGGTATGGTGCCGGATGAACTCCTCGCCATGCCACAGACATGCTGTTTTAAATATTGAATGTGTGCCAAGAGTGGAACATGTCTTACAATTCGAGGTTTACGTTTATTGTAAACACTTTGTATGCAAAATACCATAACCTTTATTTATAGTGTCGTACAGCATAGTGCACTCAATGTAATGATAATGATTGGTTGCTTGATGAAAAGGGTACTAAAAGTAGTAATGTTTAAATAATGCTTTCTATGTACAATTCAATGCACCAAACAGTTTAAATTGAGATTTATTGACATTTACGTGGAACAAAGCGATAAACACACAAGCATTTTTATTATGTGTTGATTAACTAAACTATCTGTTTATTACTTTTATCATTTATTCCTTTCATTTCACCGGCAAATGCTCATTTTTGTATGCAAATAGTAGATCATTTTATTGTTCAATTGCCTTTAGTTTCTATCGCTAGGGTAAATTACCAATTGTTGAATACTTAAAGGAACAGTCAAAGCTTAAGTTATTTTAGGCAGGAAAATTAAGCCAAGAAGTACTGCCAATGTCAAGAAATACTTATTATTCAAAAATTCTATTGTTTCCTACTTACAAAAACTCCCAAATCTATTATTGCACACTTTTTATCCAATTATTGTATACTCTCCAACACACGAAAACCGACGAAAAAGAACCCTAAACTGGATATGTTTTCAATGGAATAGTGTTTAGGACAATAAGCAACACTGTTACATTACACGTTTGTCCTTGATTCAAGCTGAAATACTGCAAAATAGGTAGAACATTTAAAAAAACATAAAAAACGCTTTGCGCTGTGCAATAAATAAGATAGAAGTACTTTTCATTAATAAAATGTGGATTAAATTAAAAGTTTTACAAAAACAAATCCCAAATCGTAATCGTGAGAATTAACCGTATTTATTTGATTTCAATCACAGGGCGAATTATACCTTAATTTGTGAGGCACTTAGCGCACAATTCTTATCGATTTGCTAAGAAATCGAGTCGTTTTTATTGAAATCCGTTGAAATATTTTCATAAAAAACTAGTGAAATTTGCGGCAGATATGCTCAATATTTAAGGAAAAATGCTAGTTTTAATTTTTTTTAAACTGAAGAAACAATAGTATGAAACATAACGTAGAAACGTAGTATGCAATAATTGGGTGGCGTGCAATAGTTGGCAGTTGTCCGTATGAAATTTTGTTTTTTTAATTGTTTACGAGAGAAAGGTTAAGAGTATGTTAAGAGAAAAATGTAGGCAGTGGTTGTTTCACAACTATTGCCTAGTTTGATATTCCTACTCATAGTTGTTCAATTATTGTTAAGATAACACATTTTTCGATTATCTATGATAAGCTTTTATAATTTCACTTTATATTTAATGTTATCCATTAAAAAAAAAAAACAGACGTGAAACTGTAAAACTAGAGCTAGATTCAAACATGCATTCTTTGAGAACTGGGGTTGCTTCCGTTGATAATAGATAACTTTGCCCAAAGAGTGATATATTTATATTTAATCTCGAAAACTCGCTTTCATTCAATGGTTTGCAACTTACAACTAAATTATGCTAAGTCATTTTGGTCGATATAGCTATTAAATGGTTTAGGTTTAAATAATTCCAGAGAAATCAATATTCATAGCATAACATGAACGGACAAAAAGAAAACCACACATACTCCACAGGGCTCCCACGATTCACGAGTGCTACGTTTCGATCGAAATCTGGGTCCAAAATAACATCCTAACCACTCTGCAACACTACACAACAAACTCTCACTAACAGTCCGTTTTGGCAGACGAATGGAATGGAGAAAACGGAGAACATAAAAAAGCACATGCATTTTCTCGCCGAATGAACGTTCTGCTGAGCGGAATTTGCAGCAAAATCACTACATAACTGTCATGTTTTGATAATGTCGACCACAGCCGACAAATTGTGGCCATGCTAGTATGTTGTTGTTGTTTTTTTTTCCTCCTATTTCTCCCTATGTACATCGTTCCATCCAACTCCCGCAGCGGCTGCACAGTGAAGAAAGGCATCATTTCCAACGGCCCAACGCCTTCGGGTGGAAATGTTCAAAATCAAGAAAATAGATGTGCTTTTCTGCCCCTTTCCCAGGCGCAAACGAGAAACGGTTTGCCGCTGCTTGAACGCCATTCATGCGATTCTGCGTTGTCCTTTTTTGCGCGTCACCACTACAACCAATGCACCAATAAACCTACCAGAGCAGTGTAGCTTTGAGCAAATGTAGATGTGCTGCAAAGGATTTCAAAAATACCAGAAAAGCAAACGAAACCACTGCACCCGACGCGTTTGTGCCGACTTGCCCGATGGGCAAAAGGGGAAATCTGTTGCAACGAAAACGAACACGAAGGCATACGAATCGGCCGGGCGGGTTTTCATACCGAAAGAACTGCACACTGCTGAAAGACGCGGATTTTCCTTTTTTAACCACCTTTTGCAATCTCGAGACGGGTTTTTGGTGCAGAATAGAATGCATTCCAGAACACCGAAAGCACACACACACACGATCAAGACGATTCTCTCTATGCCATGGATGCGCCTTTTCTGCGGTGTGCAATAGACAGATTTACCAGCATGATCCGCATGATTTCGGTCTGAAAACAATTTTTTGAAGCAACATCTGTTTCGAATGCCAAACCGTCTAGGTTATGCGGCAATAATAATAAACCTAATAATAATAACACTTTCATATGAATCTGTAACTATCCACGGCTCATGTCACACCACAAACGCTATACTTCTGTACAGCTTGCCGTGGAGTTTTGTGTTATGCACCTCAGCTGAAACATTCATAGCATCCAGCACGATACTGTTATCCGCTCAAAAGCGTATCGATTCTTCTCACGATCAATGCTTTTCCATCCACCAGTTGAAACGCAAAGTTTTCCTGCCCGGTGTGTGATTTCCGATCCTATACGGATTCGCCTTCCCCGGTGAAGGTAAAGCATATAAATAAGGCAAATGATACAGTCACTACAATCACTACAGTGGTAGAGGCAGCCAGAAAAAAAATGACGGCCCCCGCCCGTCAAATGTGTTCCACATTGCGGAGAAGATAAATTGGAAATATTATTAGTTTTCCCTGTCGTCGAAGTCGATGGTGCCGAAGCCGGGATTTTTCGATTTCCTTCCAGCATGGTACACCCTCTTTCTTTCACACACAAAAAACCAGTGGAAGGAAAAATGTGTCTCGAAAATCCTCCCGTCCCTGTATAGACGTGACAGAGAAGAGAGTGTTTCGCCGCGTTTTGCTGTACTGCTTTTTTCCCTGCGCTGCTCAACAACCCTGCTACACGTTTACAGTTCTGCCGGCGACCATAGTTTGCACAAAACTTCTGAAACGAACGGCTATCGCACGTAATTGAGCGTAAAATTGTGCACATTAAGGAAAGATGATCGATTTGCGCAAAAGTTTATCGATTACAAGGGTTTTTGGGAAATTGTAAGCTGAATTGGCTGTATCATACGGGCACGCAAAAAAACTATTTGTTTTGACTAAGCTATGGAAAATATGTTTGTTTTCGAGTCGGACTAAACGCGTTGGAGGAGTTTTGATAGTCTGTCTGTGCTGTGTCTCTGCTGTCGGCGAGAAAAGTAGGTATGTCGGAAAAATATAATAGTTCACCAATTTCGTAAAATAAAGAAAAGTTAATTGATTTAGATCTGTATCTAGATACAAACACACAACCTCAAAAATTGTTGTTGTGCTCATATTCATCTTCTTCTTCTTCATATTTTTGGTTCAACAACCGTTGTCAGTCAAGGCCTGCCTGTACCAATAGTAGGGTTGGCTTTCAGTGAGTTTTGGATTACCCTCCATAGCAGGATAGTCAGTCCTACGTATGGCGGCACGGTCTATTTGAGGCTTGAACCCATGACGAGCATGTTGCTTAGTCATAGAAGTTGACGACTGTACCGACCGGCTTATATCAGATTAAAATAATAAAGCCTAAAATATAAATTAAACTAAATTGTTTTTTGTACCTTTAAAATTAAACTAAATTCTTAGATATTTTTTTTTAAACTGTGCCAGGAGATATGTCGCTTTGCACATTTGTATGATCAATTTCCTTTTTTTTAACCATTTTTTATTAGTATGATACAATCCTTAAAAACATGAAATACAACACTTTATGCAGAAAAATAAAGCTGTGTCCCTATTTTACTTGTGTTAATGTAAAAACACAAGAACAAATGTAGTGTATTACTTAAACAAACTAAGAGCAAATCATACCGGACAAGGAGCTGAAGAAGTAGAAAAGCGTTTAAATTGTATACACAAAGCTCTTAAACTACTATTTAAATGTGTGCTCCTATAAAAAAGGATCAATCTCCTGTTTCAATAGTTCTTTAGCATTAGTCTGCATTGCGAGAACTGTATTTCATCGTTTACGGACAGTATTATTTTTGAATTTAAAAAACAGTCGCGGCCATTTCGCTTATCTTACCGTTCGCAAAGCGAACCAATTGCAAAAAAAATCCTTTTTTCCAAAGACAATAATCGTTGCCAGATTTAAATCAACCCCACAACTAGAAGCAGCTAGAAACATCCACTGAAACAACTTTTCCAACCGCTGAAGTGCTCACTCTCAAAACTACCATTTGCCTCCCGAAATGCGGGAGCAATTAAAACATCAGTTTTTTTTCCTTTCCAACCGGCTGCAAGGAATATGAGGTAGGTAAAAAGTACACTTTTCGCCTTCACATTTTGTCAAACAACATAAGCTGACCTGCACTCTACACGCAAGCAAAAACATAGAGTGGCTCAGCAAAATCTCGGAAAATGATCTCCAAAGCGTGGGGGGGGGGGGCGGAAAAAATGTTCACAATTCGACTACTAAATCGTACGCTTGCACAATGTGTATGATGAGAAGAGGAGGAATAAAAAAAACATAGCAACCCTCAACAATAGTTCCATCCGCTATAATGCCAAGAAGTCGTCGATTCAGCTGACAGCGGAATACACAAATACCCACGCTCCTCCCCCCACAAACACTTTGGTGGAAAACAATATAGGAAAGCTTGCTCAAACACTCACCTTTCGCTAATCCTAGCATGCTCGATGCGACGCTCCACAGCAGCAAAACTGTTATTTTAATAATCTCCATGATGCTTTTTTGCCTTCCGCCTGCTTTGGTGTGTGTGTGTACGGAAGATAGTTTTTCCCGAAACGTTTTTTTTTCACCTCCTCCTACCACCACCCACCCAGCCAGCTAAAGGGCGCAGATGATGATGATGATGATGATACTCGTAAACTGTGACTCAAATTCCGTGTGGTGCTCGTCGTGTTCGCCAAAAAATGTCACACGCCGCACAAAATTCATTCACCGTGGAACGCGGGCTGACCTTTCGTGAGGGTGCAGGGGATGGGGTTGGATGGCGAGGACTGAGGAATGCAAATAATCGGGCCGAAATACGGGAAAATGAAAATGGAGTCACAGATGGGTACTGGGAAGCATCAGCAGAATCTCTATCCCAGAAGAGAGAAACAAAAAACAAACTGGACGTTTCTCCACTACGAATAATTCTACCGGTCCTCACTGGAGAGACGATGGCTGACGACGACGACCGTGCTGACCGGAAGTGGGATTGCGGATACTGCCTAAACTAAAGGAAGCACTGTGGAGAAGGAGGTGGCTTGGAAAAAAAAACACAACTTTTGCACGAAAAACAACCAAACGGAAAAGCTCGTGGGAAGAAAAAAATCCAATTCAACCGCGCGGTAATTCCACCGAACTGAAATTGGGGAAAAATCTGAAGCACCACACAAACACACGCACACACTGCGGTACTCACACACACACACACACACACACACGCGATAGAAACACTTCTGCACTTGGTGCAAAACCAAAAAAAAGAATCACGCTTAAACGCCTTTTTTGTTGCTTCTTCGGGACACAACCACACACAGAAACACACACACACTAACACCAGAGCTACACAATCACAAACACCGTTGCACTTTAATGGCGGGGGTACGGGCAAACAGGGCTAGCCAACTTTTAAGCCTGCCAGGCAACGCTCGGCGGGTTTAACCCTATCTTCTCGAGCGTTCTCGGCGGAAGATGCAAGAGCGTGTAGCGTACGTACTTCTTCTTCCGGCGATCGCCACAGCGAGACGGCGGTCGGAAATCGGATGGGAAATAATCACTAAAAACACTAACAAACAGTGACGATTTTTCTTTTTGTGGTCGTTTTTTGTTTTGCCTTTCTTTTTTTTGCCTTTTCCCCGCGCTGTTGCTTAGGACGATCGGGTGGATGGGGTATGAGCGCAGGTGGGAGCTGGCCGCGTTTGCCGTGTTTTGCGTTTTGTTTGGCGACCGACAAATTTTCAGATGATGGTTTTCACTGCGCCTAGCAACAGCTCTACGCCGGGGGTGCCGTTGGACATTCGCTGCCACCCATTGCCAACCCACGTGCCACTGGCGGATGGCCCGCGATGGTTCCCGCTACTGTACTGCTCGTGCACTGGCACGGCCATTGTTTTCACTGTGACTAGATTTTAACTTCCCGCTTTTTTTGGGGCAATACTTCGTGGGTTCCCCGCTCTCCGGTCTTGGTGTGTCGTACGGCACATTGAGTTTGGGGAGGGAACTTTTTCGTATGTTTTGAGCCGTTTTTTTATCTTCTTAACGATGATCGTTTTTATTCCAACGTTCTAGTTGCATCCGAAGCGATGGGAAGGGAATAAAACGCGAAAAACGCTTTCCACTTGCTTGTCTGTGCGGGCTGACAGATTTTTTCTCGGCTCCGAATTATTTCTTCTTTCACTTTCACAAGGACTTTTTTCGCCCTGTTATTTAGTACCACACTCACAATCTGCCATGAATATTATTATGATAGTAGTATTTGTTTTTTCTCTCTCTTATTTTCACTTTCTCATTTTCCCTTCTCTTAACCTATAAAGCAAACCAAACAAAAAAGAAGATTTTGTGTTAATTCATATAAGCTTCCTACTAGTCCCGTTCCTGCCGCACTCCAGCCATTGTCGGCCGAGCCAGGCGAATCTCGCTAAGCCTGCTGCAGGGAGGAAAATTATTATTCTATCAGATGTGTCCGTTCACCGTGCAGCTCTCTAGCTGCACTATCCAGTGCTGTGCAGACACACGGATGCTGTACAATGTTTCAACAGTGAAGCGATTTCA
>KB665544.1:462390-474668 GCA_000349065.1 Anopheles quadriannulatus | reverse complement strand
AATATCTTCTTAATATCATCACAATATCTACGAATTCGATATTTCCTTCCACAACCGCACCAGAACTGCCCCTCTCGGACAAGGGCTTTCCTTCCCCACCGCCGGCACAACCAACAGCATCAGAAACTTTCCGTAATCAAATCGTTAAGATACCTTAAACGCAAAATTTACGACATGTCCGTCCGTTTTCGCCAACTATGTCGAAAAAGTTAAGCCAAGAAAGGCCAAGAACTGTTTGTTGTGGGTGCATCCCCGAGCTGGGGCACACTTGGCTCGCTCCAATTTCCTAGCATTTGGCCAATTTTCCAAACTTCCCGTTCGGAAGTGTTCCGTAGAGGAGACTAGCAGACTGAGCCCCCCACCACCGCAGGGAAAAGCGTTTTTCTCGCCGGGCAATGGCAAAGTCAACCGAGACTAACTTTTCTTTCGAGCACAGCAGCTCGGCACAGGAAAATCGTTCCAGCTCGGTTGCTTCTGTAACAAGATTGAGAAACTGTCCACTCCTGGCAAAACGCAACCCACCCTCCACCCGCTTGCGCTTGCCCAAGCCAATTGATAGGGGGCCGATGCCGAATGGAAAACAAAAGTAAAGCGGCTCGGTTCCCGTTTGCCCACCACGAAACCACGGTTCAGGCTTCAGTAAGAGGCTTTTTTTGGATCGTTTGGGTTGATTTGGGGCTCCGAAACATCGAACCGCCAGCCAAAACAATCGACAACAGAAGAATATATTTTTGGATTTAAGTTGAACGGTTCCGCCGTCAACCATCCGCCCCAAACCGTAAGATTCGATTGAGAAGCTGTAAAGGCGAAGGCTGCGACGAGTTCTAGGATTTGGCTCAACCGATACACCCTCACCCTCTTGGGCGCCATGGAGACGCCCAGAAGTTGAAACAATCTCCGTCCCATTGCTCCTGCAATCATCCATGAAACGTATATTTTACTTCCAACTTGCTCTTTCCTCCTGCAGCACTAGCGGCAGTGGCCACACAGGGCGAAGGATGAAACAAACAAACAAACGTACGAAAAAAGGGGCTCAACGTTACAAACCATCAAACCGGTGTGACCTTTTGTGACACATTTCGATTCCGAAAGCAAAACGGGAACGGGTTGCACAAATAGTGACGCCAATGGTGTGTCCACACAACATGTGCGAAACTCGCAAACACACACACACACATACACTGTGTGTTTGCCGGTTGTTTCAATTGCATGTTTGGAACGAACTGAAAAGCTGCACGAAAAGTGATCCCATTTTCTACCAGCGTGTGTGTGTGTGCGTGTATCTTTTTGGGTAGAAATTTCGGTAAAATATTGTCACGCAAACGGCTTCTTTGTGGAGCGGACCGAACGGAGCTATTTTTAAAACTTGAGACTAATTTTGCTTTCAAGAGCTTTAACATGTTGCAGGAAAATTCCTGCGCAATAAAAAGTTTATCTTGCATGTTGGGCTGTTGGATACTGGGGAAAAAGAAACGAAAAGTTTAATACAGATTAAAGTTTTATGGGTGTTTTGCGCTGTGTTACACTTAGAAATCTTCTTCATCTGTCAAACTTTGCAACAGATTTTTAAATTAAAAAATTAGCTCTCTTATCTGCCAGTAGCAATGAATAAACGCAATAAAAA
Organism: Anopheles quadriannulatus; assembly: GCA_000349065.1. Lineage (NCBI taxonomy): Eukaryota > Metazoa > Arthropoda > Insecta > Diptera > Culicidae > Anopheles > Anopheles quadriannulatus. The sequence goes on along the minus strand of KB665544.1, from coordinate 473,044 downwards.
AGATAATTTTCCTCTAGATATATAGATCGATATTCATCAAATTTAGGTCGTTGTTAGACGTTGTGTCTTATGATGGATAAAAATTATGTCAAAAGAAATCCTATCATACAACCTTTTTCTTTTTTTCTCTCCAAAAATCATTGAAGGCATCTTGTACCACATTGAAATATTTCAAAGGATTATCATCAGTAGATAATTTATCCCATTATGTTGGTATTACAGGGGTTTCCAGGGGTGCTCATAATTATGGAATATTTTCTATTCGCTCTCAAAGCAATTGGATTTTATGTGACGGAAAGTGAACTGTACGGCACCATTTTCGAAACAGCTAATATGGAATCCAATAGGACTTAACAATGTGTCTGCCAAAGAAGAGTGCCGTACAGTCCCATCATATCTTGTTCACTTCCAACAAGAATGAGTGAACAATATGCACCTGAAAACCCCTGTGTTGGGGTTTATCTATCAATTATTATTATTTATTTATTTTTAAAGAGACTTTGAGCCTATTATTAAACTTTAATCAAAAGTTGTTTAACTTTTTCAATTTACATTATTTGGACCGATTTTCCAACATTTGGCTAATGCTTCGAGTTAAAACGATTCATATTAACTGATAAGATCCCATGTGTATTTAATTATTAATTTGTAACCATATTTGTTTTGGTCAATTCCGCAGAGACATCTTAAATATAATATTAATTCTACCCTATCTATACCTCTTTCGGGTTGTGCCGTCACAAAAGTTAAAATTATCAATGGTATATCAATTGAAAGGAAAAATAATAAAGTTTCAAGTAAAAGTAAATACAACAATGATATTAAAATAATTGGCCTTTAGAATCTAGAAGAGTGAAAATGTGAAACATTGCTTAATCTCAGTCATCACAAATTGTTTCTTTTCAAAAAAATAGAGAAATTATCATCTTTATCATCATCTTTATCAGTCATATATAAAGTTTTCTTTCATAAGCCTTCAAATGTGTATATCTTTGTTATGGATTTCTTTAATGCGATTTACTCGACTCATTTTTCTAAGTTGGAATGACTTACTTGTTATATTTCAACTAAGAATTGTAATCAAATCAAATTACAATAACAAACCTCAAACCACACAATGTTATGTCATTGCGCGTGCAAAACCGCCCAATTTAATTCACTCATTTTCTTGTGTACTGCTGTTTCATCAACGTTCACAATGTTTCAAAAGTTGTGTTTGTCTCATCGCTCCGCTTGCTTTTTCTTCATTCTGCGCCGAGCATCAGCTCCCGGAGCGAAAATCATTCCGGATGCCATTCGCACAGCCCCAGCTGTGAGTTCATTCAAGGAATATGAATAGCCATCGTTCGTCAATCGCAGCCTGCGTCCGAATCTTGGCTGCCTAAGTGAACGATGCCATTTTTCCCGCCCGTTCCCGCTCAACCGAGCTCCGAGCTGGCAGACCAGAAATGAAAATGGATTGCTCGCTGCCCCAAGGGATACTAGGGGTAGTAGCTCCTACCCTCACCCTCAGGCCAAAATGTCAAACTCAGCCCAGAACGGTGGAGCAACATTCTGCTTCATCCCTTTTCGGTCCCGGGACGCACACACAGAGCATTTCAAAAATAGAGTAAAATAAATCGACAACACGGAGGCAAGTGGGGGGGGGGGAGAAACACACTGACACACACACATAAAGACCATGAGGATGAAAAATCGCCCGAAAATACGCCGGAAGCATCCGCTGCGAAATTACCCACTCAATTTCCACCGCTTTCGGCCATTTCTTTCGCCTCTAGCCTGCCATCGTCTGTGGGTGAGTGTAACTTCGTTAAACGCTTATCATATTTGTGTTTATTATCTTTTAGTGTGACCGCCCAGGCTGGGAAACGGCGAAAGCAAGAGAAGGAGACAGAGTGGGAGAAAAAGATCACCATCAACCGAAAACCCGATGCTGCCACCACCACCAAGACGATGATGATGTGCGCGTTATGATGATGGTGATGAAAATAATGATCTGCCGTTTGCCTTACGCTTCCACCGCGCCCATTGCGCCGTCCGCTGGTCAAATGAAACGGAAACGCCAAGCGGGAGCCCGGAAGCTCGCCGAGTCTGGGAGGCGTCCGAATGGAATTGAGCCAGCCACTCCTTTACCCCCAAGCCCGGCAAATAAGCTGGAAGCTGGGAAAAAACAACAAGGATCAAGCCTTTCAGAACAAACACACACACACACACACACGGGCGCATCTGCTCCACGAAGGTCGATGATAAAACCTTGTCTGGTTTCTGTTTTTTTGTTCGTCCTGTTTGGTAGTGCGCACCAGTGGGCGAACGAAAAATGATCCTTTGCGATACATTCCCATGAGGTTGGTCCCATCGGATGTACCGTCTGCCAGTTCCGAGAGGGCCCCAGAGTTTCCAGCCATAATTTCGTCCTCGCTTTTGGTGTGTAGGTGTGTGTGCAAGGGAGGGCATTATACCCCGCACGAACGGCGTATACCCGCCAGTAGGATGGCTCTGCTTCTCGAGAATTTCCCAGGCCGCTTATCAGCCTCGCCGTGTAGCCCGGGCTGATACAATTTACGCTAAGCCTTCGGTTCACCGGCTGAGACAAAGCTCCCTGTTAAAAGCACGAGTAATGTTGTTAAGAAGATCTGCTCAGCAAGATGCAGGAAAATAAAAGCAGATAACGAAGATCGAAAAATGTGCCCACCGTGTGGCTGCGTGTGTGTGTGTGTGGCCATGTGCATGCGTCGGTGTATGTTTACGAATGGATAAAAGGAAGCGGGCCAAGAATCAAAGATGGATCACGGATAGAAAGCGTTGCGTCTGCCCGACCAGAGCGCGCAAGAACATCAACCGCCACGAGATGCTGTATCGGCTTTAGCGGTTGGTTGGTGGAAATTCCGTTCCACTTCGACACGTTCAGATCAAAATAATCGCTGCGAAGACAGTGTGCAGGAGGAGCAGCAAGTATCACCGGTGGGGTGTGGTTGTTGTGGAACAAGCAAAAAAGCAACCCCGTCAACACACACACACACACACATTCGAGACGGCGGTAAAAGAGCCAGGAATAGAACGTACAGCGAACCAACCGGATGCTGTGATAGGGTATTACACATCCCTTCTCCGGATTGTTTTCACGTTCGGAGCATCCAGATGCCTGGATAGCTGGATAGGCTGCTCCCTTCCGGTGCTCAATTGTGCGCACAGTTGTCGACAAAGATGTCTTTTTAGCCGATAATGGCTTTTGGAGCGTAAAGAGCTTAGTCGCATTAAAGATGTTTCGCTGCGGGGCCGATGTTGTGTTGGGCGCTGAGGGGTTTGCGGAGCTGGAAGGATGCGGCTATGGTATCCTTTTTTATCTTGTTTATTGACACTTTAACCAGCGAGAGCGGTGTTGTGATTTGAACGAAGTGGAAATGTTACAGAAGATTCCTGGAACACATTCTAAACTGGTCGTTTTATGGAGTCGTTTTTTGTGTAAATGGCAACGAAAGCTGTGTTGGAATGAACATTATTTTTATCAAAGGAGACGATTTTAATTTTGCAACTCTATCTATTCATAATTACAGTTTCTAATGCTCTTTTCTAGGAATCAATCCCACAAACTATTACAGAAACCAATGTTGAACGATATCGCGAAGAGTTTTCTGTTTGATTGACATACCACGGTAGTACATCCTGGAATGCTAGATCAGCAATGCATGGAATACTTTCATGGAAGTCAGAGGGAATAAACATAAAAAAACATTGCTTCTCTAAACTACAATCAGTGCTTGTTGTTAGCTTTATAAAATACTTTTTTTGCGTTTTTAAATGTGATTTTTTAATAGTAACCATTCGTTTTTAAGATAATAAACGTTAAAAGTCCCTCCATCACAACCATTCTTAAACAGTTTCTGGATGTTGATGATGTGCAGAGGAAGAGTAGCCACATATAAGAAATTAAGCCAAATCTTAGCCTCTATCGTAGTTATTACACATCTTACAACGAACCAAGTGATGAAAAAATACTTAATATAGATGAAGGTTGTTTTCTGCAAACTTTTTGTTCAGATCTAATATGTGTAGATATTCCCTGTAGTCACTCAAATTTGTTTGATGATTTTGGTTACTATGACCACTATCCTCCTCCAATGTTTAAAGGAGTCCAAAGTTTATTGAAGTTGTACTTACAATTAATATGCCAAATTCTTCGATAATTTCATCTTTCATAATAAATGATTAAGGAAAGTCAGGCTCAAAATATGTGATACAAGGAATAGACGTTAGAGAAGAGATCATATTTTTGAAAACTAAAAGATCTCCACTATAAGTATCAGTGCACAGAAAAGAGTAAATGTTGATTATTTTGAACATTATCCTCAACTTAAGAGATTAATCCCATCATGTTTTGGAAGAGAAGATTAAGAGGAACAGCTCTGACGTTACGCATGTCAAAACTGTTTATTAACTATGTCGAAAGATTTAACAAGACAAAGTTTACCATCGGTTTCCACCGAATTATTGGTATTGTTTTAATCATTGGCTAAAGCAGGAAGCATTTTATCATTTAACTTTTTGCGCTAATTTCAAACCCTTGTTCATAAGCTTCTCCTGCTCCATTTCAACACTGCCCGATAGCATCTAATAAAAAAACGAGCAACTTTTTTATTGCCATCACCCTTCCCATCCAGCGACCATTGCCGTGTAATCTCAACCAGCGTACAAACCACCGTACAACAGCAACGCCGCAGATTCCTATCCCAAAGCTAATTTCGATCCCCTTATCCGATCCCCGTTTGCCGAAGCTGTATGACGATTTCTCACAAAATTAAGCCCGGAAATGAATCCAATTTAACATTCGCTCGGACCGTGGCCCCAACCCGCCTGGGCAGGGCCTGAGCATCCCGTACATCGAACAAAAGAGGAAATTAAACGTCCACAGCCCATTAAACAACACTTACCTCGCTGCGTGTCGGCCGCCCTTAACTCAGCGGATATCCGATTAACTGCTTTTCCTCCCTGAATGGAGAGTATCGGGTGTACACGGATTCGAGCGCACACACACACCCGTAGCGTTCAGCTTCATTGTGGGAAACGTATGCTTTTTTCTCCCTTTTTTTTTGGTAACTTCACCCCTCGACACACAACCCCCGTGACACCGACAGCCAACCCCCGAGCTGGGTGGGATTGAGCATCAGCTGAGATTTTGCGGCGAAATGTTGCCAAAAATGTTGCTGCTGGCTTGCCGGCACACACCTACACACACACACACACACACCGACACTCTTTACCGGGACTGCACCAGGTACTTCGGCCAGACAGACACACTAACCAGTACGACACTAACGAACGACGTCACGGTACGGTGCAGCTCGAGAGTGAAGTGCAATAACTTTGCTCCCGAGCTGCACTGAATCATGTTCACTGACCCCATAAATCACGGCCAATTTCCGGTGCAGCGGAGGTGGTGGCGTTGCCGGACGCACCGGCACAACCTGCTGGGCGGTTTGGTTTTGCCAGCGGGGAGCACCGCGGTCAGTCACCGCGGGCGCATCGGGAACAGCTTTCGTCCAATGAGCTTAGTGCAATGAGACGAACAGTTTCTTTTTGCCCCCTTCCCTTTTCAACTGACACCTATTACACGTGGTTGAGGTGATGTCGTGTTGCAGCTAATTTGATAGGAATGCTCGGTTTACCCAGCCACGTACAAGTGTTTTGTGGTAAACCTTCAAGTTTGATTCATCGATACGCAAACTCTCACATATCGCAAGCGAGACTGAAATGCTCAACACAAAACACGCTCCTACACAAGATTCTAGCGACTCTCCTACTCCTGCTTCACACCATCAACAGATTGTCAGAATAGCTGCCGGCAGTGCTGAAGCGAGCAAATTAATAATCCCACCGATTGTAGCATCCGATAGCTCATCTCATCATCATCATCATCGCCATCATCGCCTGTCGTGTTTGCACGGTATCACTTTTCACGTCTTACAGCCCTGCCACGTCTCCATCGATTTGCCACGGGAAAACATCATCATCATCGCGATAATTGACGCAGCAGCAGCGGCAGTATCGATATTTCGCGCCTGTCGGTATCGGTTATCACTCGTTGGGGTGGGCGCGAAATCTACGTTGGGGTGGTAGAGGCGAAAAACAAGGAAAAGGCCGCCCGTTCGACAGCTGCCCTTCTTTATTTTGCCCGCTCGTTCGCCGGCTCGCCGCTGAAACGACTAAAGTTAGGCATCACGCTTTACACGGCCTAGTTTTTTGGCTTGACACGCACCGCCGCGCGGGATGGCGATGATCGTTTTTTCTACCCCTACCCCGTTCGTTCACGCCTTTTGTTGAAACATCTTTAATCGGATTAGGTTTTCAGTATTGCATTAATTATTCACTTTTCGCACAATCGCTCTCGGGGCTTCCCCCGTTGCCCACGGCACTCGCAAAACGACGCGTTCTTCGCGAAAGCGGCTGCGGTTTAGCATTACCGATCGATCGGTAATCCGGAAGGGTTTGTTGGCTGGATTCGGGGAAGCGGGGTTTAGTCGCTAAACGATACTATTGAATTATGTTCCTCTCACGTTACATCGTGGTCCCTGCCGAAAAGCAGAACCGCTCGCACAACGCGCAAGTTAAGTAAGCTTTCCGATATTAGCTTTTAAAGGACACAAAGACGAACTTGAAGCTTTCCCGGTACTTTGTTTGTTCTGTTCACCTCACACACACATACACACAAACACACACACACACATATACAACAGCCACAAACGGACTCTCGCTCTCTTCTCGCACCAAATCTCTGCAGATGACTCTATCAGATGTCAATCTCGCCTGCCTGGGGTCACTCCACTGCCCCCGACCAGCAAAACCTAAACAAAGCGAAATGACAGCAATCTGTCCATTATCTCACTGCCCCGGTCGCGTTTTGCTCATTGTCAATCTCTGTGAACTGTTTGCAGCAGCTGCTCGCCATCACCATCAGCCGCAAACACACCGTGAACCGGCCCAGATGGCCCCCGGGAAAAATGGCGCAAGGCATCCACGCAGCAGCCCTTCTAGGTGGGTGGGCAGCGCCACAAATCTCTACTATGAATAATTAATCATCTTTATGTGCGCTGTATGCGAGGCCGTTCGTCACTCCGCACTCCGTGTGTGTTTGTGTGTGCCTATTGGATCGTAGAGCGTAGTGTATGTGTGTATTTATATTTATCTCACACGCGTTCTGTTTCGATTTCCCTTCACCATCAGCGCGCAAACACAGACACCACCATCAACGGGTATCGAACGGTACGGAAAAATATGCACAAATTATGTGACGTGACTTCCCGGAGCCGTATAGATCCAGGGAAAAGCTCACGTCAAGCAGCCGACGATGCTAACCTCGCCGGAACACTCACTTTTCGCTGTACCGAGCAGTGCCCAAACCTAGGGCAACTCGTCCGCGTGCACCATTGCAAACAACACCGTCGAAATGGCGTAGACAACGTAAAACGCACAGAACCACCGCGTACACACGAGAGCACACACCGGGAAACCCGCGCAGCACACACAAAACACATCCGCCCGGAACGAGCGACACGTCGAAACTAACGAGCTCGCCCCGGCAAGCATTACGGTGGGAGGGAGGTCGACCCGATCCCGAAACCACCGAACAGCCCGAACGGAGTTTCCCGGTGCCGAAGGTAGCCCGATGCCAGCCTCCGTGTGGGAGAAAAACGTAGCGGTCGTGTCGTACAGCTCGAATCAGCTTGCGCTTCGGCGCTCGAATCGAGCTGTAATGCGATGTGCCCCCGCGAAGGATAACACACGAGGGAAGGCCGAAACACTCACGGAAAACCCCAAGGTTACTCAGCAGGTGTACAAACAAAGCCCCGGGGACGCTCAGCACAGGAACGACACTGGCCGATGAGAAATTGAGTTCCCGAACGGTGAGAACGCCTGCTCTGCGAGTGGGAGCTCATTTTCCTCACGCTCACTCGCAGCATCCTGCAAGCAGGCGGAAGGAATGCAAGTAGAGCAGGAAATGCAACGAATGGTGTCTCTCCTTCCTTCCCTTTTGCTCACTAGGCGTGTGTGCTGGTGCGAAACTTTCACCTACAAACCCATGAATGTTATTACCACCACCAATACCACCACCGGCAGCTCCCTCGTCTGCAGTGAGCGGTTTTGGAGTTCATTTTTCTACACCCCGGATCCAGGTGTGCCTGGTGAGAAGCTGGCACATAAACAGGGTTGTTTTCTTATTTTGATATTTTTTCCACCCACTGTTCTATTTATTATTTCTACGCTTCTACGTTTTAGTTTATCCGATTCATTTTACTCCATTTGCATTCAAGTTGCCGCGCAATGGTGAGCGAAACGTGAGCACGTGGCTTTTGCTTTCGTGTTGGCATAGGCGGTTATTGCTGTTTTTGTTCATTTGATTCCAAACGGTTGGAAAAGTTGACCGTGTGGGGGTAGGTTTCACTGGTTGATTTTGTTTTTTGTTTATCCATTATTTTCAAACAGTTCAGCACAAAGCGAGCTATCCAACATGTTCGCCGAAACTTGACCTTCCTTGGCCTAGTTTTTGTGGAACTGATTATGGGGTTTTTGATGCACAAATCGATGCCGAAATTGAATGACTTTTCATGCATCTCCAAATGATTTCATTTCATGAATTGCTTAATTACTGTTCCCAGTTGAACAGAAGGATTTCACAGTAAATCTCAGCCTGGAACAATGTTTGCCAATTTAATGGAAAGAAATCATTTCTCTTGGAAAAAACGGCGACACAAAGTAAATCCTCAGCCTTCGGCCACACACTCAGCTGCTAGGAAATTGGTTCCGCAAAGCCACTTCATACCCATTCCTGTTTACAGCATTCCTTTCCTTCTCTCTTCCTCTCATTGTCTCTCATCATGCTATACTCCTGTTTGGGCGAGTCGTTTGTTAGGTACTGTGCTGTATTCCCAGAAGAAAATAAATCGTAAAACCTGTTTTAACTTCTGCTTTCTGCAAAAGTCGTCCACCGACCACCACCAGCGACCGTGCAGATGACTAGGATTTTACGATTTTTTTTTGTTCTACTCCTCTTCCTCCTCCCACATTCCCTGCTCTCATTTACTACCAAAGCCCACACTCCCACCTCACAATTACAACCAGTGAGCGCGTCCGTTGCACTTTTTGACCACGGCATGGCCATTCTTTTGAAGAGTTTGTAATTCCCCCGCGGACAGGGAATGCTCATCGGAGCTATAAACTTGAAGCACTCGCGCGTATGTGTTTGTGTGTGTGTGATAGGGAGTGTTCTAGTGAATGGGAAACTTCCGGATGGGAAAATCTTTCCCCTGGGAATGAGAGAAAGTGGCAGCCAAGCGTTGGGAGAGCGCCGGGAAAAGTGTTACCCCGGCTGGCTTGTATGTTTTGAGGTAAGGTAATAAGGAGTTTAACGTTTCCTTTACTGCTTTGTTTTACGTATTTAGTTCCCTTAACGCGTTTGTCAGCGCATGCGAATGCTTTACATTGTAATGCTCTGATTCTTGCTGTTGTACGATCCATTGTAACAGCAGTAATAAGCAACACACATGGTATGGCGATTGTTGCATGATAAGCTTATTGTGTGTTGCTATTTTTATAAAAATAAGTATTTTACCCTCTACATTTACTGAAGCCGCTCATGTGTAGTACCTGGAAAATTAACATTTGATCCACTTATACACCTGTTTCTTCACAGTTCGATGGAATATAAATTCAACAACGATCCCTTTCGTTTGTAGACCAATGCTACTTACCGGGCTAAAACTCTTGTGCTGCAGCTTTCCACCCACCCAAACGGGAGCAATCTGGCGTCTTTCTATGTCATCGATTTCTCTCTGTCTCTCACTTATACACATAACGTCACAAGCGCCGGGGTAAAAAATCGTTCCCCAGGCGTGATACGCAGGAGTCAAATAATGGCTCATAATAAGCGCATTACTTTTGCCGCCGACAAATGGGAATTAAAAATATATGTATCGGTAGGCGCGAGAAGCAGCTGTCTTCGCGTCATGGTACGAGTTCCTTTGGGTAGGTAAAATATGTGTTTTTTTTTTTTTTTTGACGATGCTTATGCCCACCAACGTACACGTGTACGAAAGCACTATTGTTATCTGACACTCGTTGGCGGTGTTTATCACATGCCGGTAAATGTTGGCGATAAGTACTCATTTGGTGTGATGCTTTTGGCATTTGGCAATGTTTTGAGGTATTGAATAAACTCGAGCACCATAAAGCGGATGCTCTGGGGGAGGTTTTTTGTATTATCTTAAATTTATTATTACATTATTTATCTTTTTCAAGAAATCGTCACATTAAGGACACATTGTGATGTCATGAGATACAACGTCTTTTTCGTGGATATGCCGACCTACGCTATTTTAGACAATCGTATCAGTCATTGTTTTGTCTTGAGCTGCATACGTCAATAGGCCATAAGGAGTATGAACTGAACAACAATTATGAAATAATCTTTCATATATGATTCGTTCCAAAAAAATAGATAAGCTTTGCAAAATAATTTTCTAATACTGTTCTTTCCTTGAGAAATGATATTATTATGGTAGATTTATCGTTTATAATAGTATTAAAGCATTGACAACAATGTGAGTTCAACTTAAACAAAGCGCATGAAATAACTTCATTACTTTAAGTTCAAGTTGAACTC
>KB665544.1:423467-462380 GCA_000349065.1 Anopheles quadriannulatus | reverse complement strand
GCAAAATAATTTTCTTATACTGTTCGTCCCTTGAGAAATGATATTATTATGGTAGATTTATCGTTTATAATATTATAAAAGCATTAGCAAGAATGTGAGTTCAACTTAAACAAAGCACATGAAATAACTTCATTACTTTAAGTTTAAGCTAACTCACATTCTTGTCAATGCTTTTGTAATATTTGAAATGATAAATCTACCATAATAATACTTTTCAAGAGAAGAAGATTAAAGGAAAATTATTAAACGCAATGAACCAACTCAGCTAAACTTGTTTCAAGAACATTGATCAGAGCTTATACATCTTAAAATCATATTGATTTGTTGTGTATGTTCCAGGTATCTTTCGAACCTAGAAATAAGAGTTCTATTTGAAACATACATCAAATATTACCGTTCTAAACATATTAATAAGCAATTCATCGAAATTAATCAAATAATAAATACTTTCGTACGTACGTGTTAGAATCAAATCGCAGTACATCAAGCAAACAAATTGAAAAAGCTGATCATTCTCATACTCTAACATATCTTACCACATCCAGCCAACATATTTCTACCAAGATTTTAAATTCTATACGATTCTCGATAAAAATAGAGGAATTCGTGTTCTTTCCCACAAAGAACCTCAACTCAACCACCACGTATGGAGCACATCAATAGGAAAGCATCGTTCGCCATCTCCCTTTTGCGTATTTTACCTCCCTTTGCGTATCTTACCTCCCTTTTGCCAGGCTTTTGTAATGCAGCTTGAGCTTTTCGCTCACTTAAACTTCCTTGAGGGCTTGGAGATTCCCTGAACGTCATACGGGAGCAACGACGAGGTTCCAGCGTCCAGCATCAGGAGCAAAAGGATCATCCGTTCTACCCGTATCTCGGGGTGACTTTTAATCTCGCAACAACCGTCAGTTCCCTGCGCTTTGCGTCCGAAGGGAATTAGTCGCTCCGCTCGTCTAGCCCGAACAGCACGAGTACGAGTGGTAAAAGTTTACCCACTATTAAAAAAACTTAATAAAAGCGAACGGTACAGCACCGGAAACGGGCCCCAGCCCAGCACAGTAATGCTATGTACATTAATGGGAATTGATGAATGACATTTTTATGGAGGACTTCACCGACCACTTCACAACGCTACCATGCTGTGCTTCCCTTATTTGTGTATGTTTTGGTTTTTTTCTCCAGTTTTTTTTTACAGCGGCACCACTTATTCCAAACTCGAGAAAGTAAGGGAGACTACCTCGCCACCCCACGGCCCATTAAGACGGAAGCGGATGGAAGCGATTTGAGAAAGTTTTTTTTCTCCCTCTTCCTCTCTTGGCCATGCCCACCATCGACGGATGCGGGTGGACACAAAGCACAAATTCGCTTCGATGTACACTTTCGCATGGTGTTTGGTTTTATTTTTCTCCCTCCGTTCCCAGCCATCCGCTGCATCCCTGCCCGGGGAAGCGGCGCTCCTGCCAGCAGTGGATGCCTTTCTTGATTGCTGTTTTTCTTCAACCTCATTCGAACCGCTTGTTGGTTCCCTTGTTGCTACTAAAGACATTAAAAATATGTTCATTTCCCTTCCGCCGGCTTTCACGGCATTCACGGGACATTCCATTCGGTTTTCGGACCGGGCGGTTTTTCTGAGCAAAGCTCACCCCGGGACGGACAACGCACGCTTGTGCATTCCGCAAATGCTTCCCAGGGTAGAGACCGTACCGTGCTGGCCCGACACAGGAAATCCCCTACTCCACCGCCTAGCATTGTGTAGAGTGTATGGGAAATCTCGATGTTTCCCAGGATTTGTTTTCGTTTGTGTTTTTCCTCCCGGGGAGCCGTATATTTGTGAGTGTGAATAAGCCGAACAGCTTCGATGCACCCGATGCCCGGATTCGGAAGGAAGGGATAAAGGGAAGAAAAATACGGAACTAATTAAATTTTATGCTTTTTAAATAGAAAGTTTCCGCAGAAGCGCGCGCGCGCGCACCGAACGTGGGGAGAGGCCGTCCGGGGACCCAAAGCGGTAATACACTACCCCGAGGCGCTCGAGGTGCTCGACTTTATAGACAACCATCTGGAGCTGTTTGTTTAACTGTGCTTCAATATTGAAGAGGAGAGTTGCATTGGTTTACACACGCAGCAGGAGCTGAAGTTTGATTATAATGATAAACAAACATAGGAGTCGTTGAGGTGCTATGAAATCGGATCATTAGATAATAATAAGACACAATGCATATAATATATATATAAATTTATGTAGACAAAAACGGGGACTATGGGACCGGATAGTGCAGTCGTCAACTCGTACGACTAAACAACATGTACGTCATGGGTTCAAGTCCCAAATGAACCTTGCCTCCATACAATTAATATCTGAAAGCCAAGCCCACTTCCCTAGTGGGTACAGGCAGGCCTTGACCGGCAACGGTTGTTGTGCCAAAAGAAGAAGAATAATGTAGACAAAAGAGGCTACAGTACTAAAAGAGGTTTGACAGTTGGAGGCTGAAATTATGGAGTGTTTACATGATACAAAACACATACAAAACCACACACAAAACTAGCCTGCGATTTTCAGCCTAGATTGTTTTAGCCTGAAAGCTAGAAATATATTCCAGTACCTGCTCGAATAATGGCAAAGCAAAGTCGTGTTTTAAATTGTCCCAAGGTGCATTAAGGAAATCAGATGGAGGAATCTAAAATCAAAGTATATGTAGACCAGGTATGACTTGTTTCTTATAACCAAACTTGAACGTCACTTTTGACAGGACTCTTTTCCTCTTACAGGCTTTCTGATAGCTTGACGAATACACAAAACATTCTTAAAATCAAAGGCAGAAGCGATAAAAATTATCCTTCTAAATACATATACCATGAGATAAGCCCACCTGTATACTATATCCACTGATAGCCATGATATCCATTGATAGCTGCTCGAAAACTGCTATGCAATACAAACAGCTGACAGGTTAAAATTTCAGTCTACGACCTAAAAACGGAAAGGGACCCAATTCTAGATATGAGTGTGTTTGGAATGAAATTCAATCTTTCAATTTCAACATGTTCTCCTTTGTTTATAAAACTTGAAATATTCCATGTTGCTAAGCAAATCAGAATTGGTGGATTTATTTATTTATTTCAATTTACTTTTCTAATTTTTTCAAGTTCTAAATCAACTAGTCCATATTTTAGTACATACTTCAATTTATAAAAGCCGAATTCATCTTTAACACTTAACGTGATAATTGCGTCAATTCCTGTTTATCTTCCTGCGGGAGAATTTCACTTTAAAATATATATTGAACATAATTGCTGAGTAGGTTATTGTATGTAGTCAAATTGTTGCTTATTTAATTTAATTTACTGTTTTTTCATGTTCAAAATCAAATTATTTCGGTCTTATTACATACTTCTATTTATTAATACCTTTTTTATCTTTAAAAATCAATGTAAAACTTCAATTCAAACAGGAATACAACTTTTAAACTTCAATTCTTGTTTATTTACGTGTGGGTGAATTTCACTTTTCAGTAAACCTGGAACATAATTGCTGAATAGGTTATTATATGTCATTGGATACAGTTAACAACATCTCACTTCCTTCAGATTCAGGATTCAGATTCATGAAATGCAACATTAGATGCAAAATTACCTACATTGAATGATAAGTTCGCATTTCATTATACGAAGTAAGTTTTGCTAACCAAAATGATAACATAATTTTAATAGGTTCAAAGTATATGTTTGATCCTCTTTTTAATTTGGATAGGGAGTATGACCTTAACAAGAACCGAAACATTTTACGTATCGCGTTTAACGTATTTCACTTTAAATGGTCGCATTGAACTTTTGCTTTGACCTCCCAGCCAAGTGAACGCAGCGATATAGCGACTTATTCCTCGGTTTCCATTTTCAGCATCCTTTGAAGCTTCTTGTCGCTCAGTGACGTCGGCCATTAAGAACTGGGTTTTCTTTCGATGATCTGATTGTTCTATTAGACAACAAGAGCTAAAATAGTGTAGATACCAGTCCGTTTTAGACACTACGGGGTGCCGTTCGTTGATCGCGCACGCTTCTAAACGAAGTCGCTTCATGACCATCACGGTTAGAGTTTAACTGATAGAAGTGTCATATTTTGTCTGCTGACTCATGTGATCATATTTATTGAAAGTGCATTTTTTGTCCATTTTCTTAAAATGTAAATGTTATGTTGAAGTAAAATACTAAAGCAAATAATTATACCAGTAAATCAGAGCGTCTGTCACTCCAGCTACATTGCCGCGAGTATTTTTGCTTGTTCTATTTACAGCCAACTTCAAAAGGTCTGCTACTTGTAATTAAGCTATGAAATCAATCGCACTGCATTGCAAATTCATGGATCGATGGCCGCTGCTCGAAATGACAAGCTCCCGGTTTCCCACTCCTTCAATCCTCCTTGCCCGGTCCGTCATGCTACCCGGAAATCATTAGACATCGAGACGCAATGTTTCCATTGGCATAGTGGAAAGCAAAGCACTAAATTGCCCATTCCGATGTCCTTCTTCGGTTGTAAAATGGCGATTGTTCATAATACATCCTTCGAAATTTCAAACGACCTTTAAAATACAACAACAAAAAAACAACGACGCCAGCAGCAAACCAGAAATAAAACATCCACGAACAAAGAACGTCCCCAGCGATCGAGGTAGTGGAAAACACCTTTTTTTTTTGCTTTTTTCCTCTCCAACCCATTTCTACGCGCCTTCCACTTTGATGGAAAGCCATCGCTCGCTTGTTTCGCACCACCGAGACGGTACACAAATTCCATCCCGCCCCATTTTGCAGTTTATTTTATTGTTATTTCCAGCAATCTTTTTTTCTCTTGAGTTGAGTTTCTCTTTTTTTTTGCATCCCTCCCGATTACTGTTGGGTTGTGTGTTTTTTTCTTCTTCTGCATCCACCTCTATTTTGTCCCTCCGTGGCTCTCGGTGTTTGTTTGTTGCTTGAGACTTCCTCTTTTGCGGGAGGACGGCACCCCGGATTGAGCAATAAAAAAGACGAACAACATCTCAACCCTCGAGCCATTTTCACTTTCCTACCGGTTTCCGGTTTCGGTCTCGTCCAACGATGGTGACGTTCCTTTTTCACACCGCCTAGAAGATGTTTTTCGCATTCCCCCGTATCCCTGTTACCCTGCGTGACGATTTTGTGTGGCTCATTCAGGAGAAAGTACACAATACAACAGCGCCACACCACAGCACAGTGTGTGCGGGAGGCAAAAGGGCCCAGCCAAGGGTGGGCAAAATGAACCAGTTATTTTCACGCCCTTGACTTTACCCAATTCGTCACTGGTGTAGGTTCCTTAATGGCGTGGGATTGCGTACAACAGCTGGTACCGGGCTGGTTTGACGGTCGAGATTTCGCTCTGCTTTTCATAAGCCCCGCATCCTCATCGTTTTTATGGCTATTTTAATTTTATCTCTCGCTTTCCGATAAGATAAAACTGTACCGGAGAGCTTGTTTTGAGCATGTATTTCCCAGCCCCTGGCAGTGGAAAGCATTTGGGCGTAGCACGACTACGATAGACATTGGGCGACACTTGCAAATCTCGATGCCGTACCTCGTACACGGCGCTCGTTGAAATTACACTTTCCGTGGAATATGGTTTGGAAAATACTTACAATACCGTCACAGCACCATTTAACCAGCACGAAACCAGCCGAAAGGGAAAGAACTGACACGCCAAGGGAGGGGGGTGGGAGGTAAATACGAGCTAAAATAAAATAACAAAATAAAACCCATCTCACGCCTCACCATATGCCCGTCGTCAAAGAGATGTATAATGTGTGAAAATGTGGCATGGATTGGAAATGGTTCATAAAAATGTTGCCACCAATCCGAGGCTACCGGGTTATCTGTTGTGCGGGGCAGAGCCAACGAGACAGAGCAGTAAGTCGAGACGGTTAGCAGGGCAGGTCGATTTTACGGCCTCGTTTGACAGTTTAACACGGCACGGTACTATCGTTGGCGAGTGTCGCCGGAAACATTGCGAAGGAGTTAAACCAACCATTGGAAAGTGGGAGGGTTTTGATGGTGCAACATTTTCGAAAGCAATCGTGTATACTATTACGAAATTAAACTATACGTCATTTCGTTCCAATTGCTCTATTCCGGGCCCCGATCGTTTGGCACAACGTTGCTGTGTGGGACGTTAAAACCGGATGGTAAATGCAGTGCTTACCGCAGTCAGGAATAAATGGAAATAGGATTTAAATTGATATTACAAGCATTTGGTTCGTACTAGAGAGATTGTGAAGTAAACCTAATGTATTTAAAATTGCTACATTTTCAAAGTGTGGAATGGTTTATTCTACAGAAATAATATTTATTCCAAGGTCATAATTGTTTAATTTCCGAAACGATTTGTCTCTAGCAAAACATGGCGCCACAACTAAAACGATTTTTCAATCAATATTAAATACATAATAACAATGAAGTAGTCAAACGAATACGGCAGCTTGTTGGATAATATAAATTATAGTTCAATCTCTAAGTTACTAGTGTACAATATAACTTATAATAATATTTTTCAAAGGTATGTTTAATGTTTCTCAATGATCTTAACTGTTTAGACAGACTTCTGCGTCGAAATATTACGCAAAAATGATACCGTATCCATGATAATTGGTCCAAACCTACCATACCTATTTTATAGTCTGTTGGCGTCGAGCCTATTACTTCCAATCTATTTTTATTGCGTGTTTATTCATTTTCATTCATACATTTATAATTTCTATGTCTTGGCTAAACCTTAACACTCGTCTCGCGCCCTCAGCTCCCAATTAGTTATCCCAATTATGGGATTTATGGCGGACGTCTGCACGCATCTTGTCACTTCTCCGGGAACCTAACTTGACCCTCTCCAATCCTTGTCGACAGCGTTATACATCATGGCCAATCTAAATGAGCCTGTTTGATACGCTGCACGACAGTGGTATCGCCGTACAGCTCGTATAACTCGTCGATGTTTCGAGTCCTACATTGTCCTTCCACACATACGGGGCCAAAATCCTTTTGAGTAACTACCTTTCGAATGCGACAGGTACGCTATGGTCAAAGCTTATTCCGTTGCGACAGGTTTTTTTAGCGAATTGCTTCTTAGGCTATAGAATGGCAGTTTGGCAGCCATGGTGTTGTCGATGCTTACCTTTGACGCGCGGTAGGTAAAATCTTAGAAGATTATCACATCCATACGTCACTCTTACTTAAGGTCTAGCTTTGTTGGCAGGATCGCAGATTGGTCTTTGTCTTGTTTATCTGCCATTGAAGCAATACAGGTCAGTCCATACCCCTGGCATAGATTTTTCGTTGTAGTAAAAGGGCCTGAAAGTGTTCCATCTATGTGTAGTTTATGTAATCTCAATTCAACAAGAATTATTTATCAAGCAGCAGCTTTTTTATTATTGAATGGTTTACTCATACTTTAGATTTTTACCATAAAATCTAAGTTAACAGTTTCTTAGAAAGTTTTTATAAGCTTGCAAAGAATGGTTCTTGGAACTCATCAACAATTGACATGGTTAGATATTCAGAGGTATTTGGGAAAACGTATTAGAAATTTTGTCTGTCAACCCTGTTTGTTGGAATTTTTTTTTTTACTGAAAATAATAAATTCATTTTTACATGAAAATAAATAAATAATTCATACTGAAAATAAATTGTAACGTAACTTTTGTCGCAAAAAAGACAGGTATTTTTGGTTGTAAACAAACGTTTCCCGAATTACTCATTTTCATTAGAGTATTATAAAATCCAAAAAATTAGATTTATAAAATAATAGCATGGAAGAAATAATTTACCACTTTTCTTGCCGAAAAATCGGCCGCTTACATGCTGCCCACAAGTTGTTCCCAAGTCTTATCACACTGTTATTGCAACCGATTAATATTATCGTTACCATCAACCATTTCCATAAACTATAGTTAGCATTTTTATTGCTGCAAACATCTTTCACCTACATCACTCATCGTTATATTGGCGTACCAACTCGAAACAAAACCAAAAGAAAACGACAAACCCACTCCCATTTAGTTGATTACTTTGCCCTGTTCACCCGCTGCCATTTCTGCAAACCCATAACAGAGCGATGGACACTTTTCAACGCCATAACCACCCACCACAGCGCTGGGCAGTAGAGACAAAGTTTTCCGGCGCGGTTGCGGACGGGAGGTGGTCGAAGAAAAATTGAAGCCTATTTCAGGCCAAACAAAAACAGACCAGCGGGGCAAAACTGTCCAACGCCCGATGCCTCCAAGGAACTGGTGACGAAAACTTTACCTTTATCTCCACTTGCCTCTTCCCTTTCCCCAGCCACCCTGCTACTGTTTCGGCCGGGGAACGGAACTTTCTATTTTGGTTTACTTGCCTCAATGCCAGCAATCGGCTGAGGTCTCAAAACGTCAACCTCCCACGGGAACGATGCCTAATCGATTTTCGCTGTCGGCGGAAGTGACGTTTGCCGCAACAAACATTCCAGCAAACTTTGCTCTCGGCTAGTGGAGGTTATTTTCATTCCATTTCATTTTTGCTTCATTATTTTTTCGATTTGGCATTCGCAGTACTTAATTTTTGCTGCTTTTTGTCCTATTTTGACACCAAAATGGACTGTGGTTCATTTTCCCACGCGTGAAGAGAGAGAGGGAAAGCAACAACGCAAATCGTGCTGATTGCTGTTGCCCATCAAAGTTCGGCACCTGGGCCATCGGGAAGGGGAGGATCCCAGTCCAGTCGCAGTCGCGACAATACCATTTTCCCAGCTCCACATTTTACACCATACGATGTATGACCATTATTACGAACAGTTTCCACTTACTCTCAATTTAATTCCTTCATTTCGTTCGATCGGCTTCCAACCATTCGATCTGCGACGGAGCAAACCCGTCCTGCACTCCGGTGGAAGTGGAAAGACGAAACGAAACAGCAACAAAACACTTACGCCCGCTAGTCATTGGCCAAAATTGGCCTACACGAACGCATGTTCCACCATTAACGTGGAACAATTATTGAATTGGCTGCAATCAAACGTGCGGCCATAAATTTCCAAATGGCTCTCTGCTGGCAACCACTGCCGTCACCTTTGTGCGATGTATTTTTCCGGTCCACGAGATTGCGGGGCTGTTATTTGCTGGGCTGGCTGCCCTTTCTACCGACGATCCGGTGCTCTCCGTCCCTTCGTTAGCGTCGTAAAAATATCGCACCGATCGCTGACCTAACAGGATAAAAACGGTCCCGCGCAAATGTCGAAACGCGAGACGGTGCCGTGTTCGTGGAATCAAACCGATCATAAATCGTTTCACTTTTCGTGGCCAGTGTCTAGGACAAAACAAAAAAAATACCTGATGCCCATTAGTATGCTCTTCCTCCTGCACAGAGCTGCTTGATCCTGGGAGGATGTGTATTCTGATTTTCCCCAAAAAAACATTCACAACAGTCCTTTGTTCCGAGAATTTTTTCGTTGTGGCTGATAATTAACAACATATTTTTGCTTGTCAGATCACTTTGGCCTTTCAAGTACCCCATGCCCATGCCCGTTTGAGCTCCAATGCTCATCGATTACAGCACACGGTGACGGCATGCAGCACGTGCGACAGTACTCGTAATTCTATTTTCCACGATGCTTCAGGGTATAATTCTTCCCACCAGTCCTCCGCTGGTTAGAATGATTCCAGAGTAGCAGAAGGGAAATCCTCATGCCGTACACCGTTTTCATGACGTTGCAGCGTGTGAGCGATTTTTTACGACACAACACATGGCGCTGACCATAAAGCGGCGGTCCAGTTGGCATGGTGTCGATACCGTGTGCACGCATTCACGGACACATTACCCGGAACATGGACATGGAACATGAGGGGGGGATGGTTACTACCACGCATTACCGGGGCCATTATATTCCTATTAAAAATGTAACTAGAACCCCCTACCTACCATCCCGCTCCACGCAAATGGGAATCTAATACCCACCTCGAGAGCTGGTTTGAGCGCCAAGGACATGGTAGGAAACGTGATCCAAAGCATCCCCGCATATGATGGGCATTAATATTTCATCCATTGGACACCGCGAGCTGAACGAGCCGGTTGGAAGCACACGGTTAAAGATGAACCGAGCAAAACACAACACATATCCACTTGTTTTGTTTTTTTTCGTTTTGCTCTGCTCCATCAACAAATCCAGTCCTTTAAGTCGTAACGGAAAGTGGACGAATCCCTCGCCGCGAAACGCACGAGCATGTATGTTAAAGGCTTGTGCGCTACCATCCATCGTGAGTGATTATGATGTGCGGTGGAAGGTTTTATCGTAAGTAGGTGTTGGGCTCCGTACGGCCGAGTCGCCGTGTGAATAGACAACTGACGAAGCGCGTTAATGTGGTGCGATGGGTGTGCTGTTTTTGGTGCGTTTAATGTAACCGTTGAATTATTGAAAAAATAAACTCCCCTCAGGTAATGCTTGATTGATTATGTTTAAAGCTTAAGCAAACTAACTAATATATCCATGGGAATTGGCGTGTGTGTCGGTAGAATGGTGAGTTGTATTTGTGTTTATCCGTGTTTAAAGAAAGATGAATTTGCAGTACAGGGTGTTTTAAATGTATAGTGAGTTGAGTTTGCATCGCATCACAAATGATAAATTTATCAGACCATGCCAACACGCTCTAAGTATATAGCTACAACACTTTGTCGCCCGCACACATCGCATCATTGTAACACTAATCGTTCATGTCCACTTTTACATTCACTTAAGGATTTGAAATCATTCCGCTTGGTTTATGAGCTCTTGAATTTGTTAAAAGTACTGTATGTTAAATCTACTTTTCGAATACTATTACGATGCTAATAAACAGTAAGAATGATTCAAAAATGTGTGAAAACCCTGGACCCAGCTATATTAAAAATTTGCTCGAAAAAGATACCAGCCACAAATGGTTTTGGTGGAACATATCCATGGTTTCATTCCAATGCCGATTCCGACTCCAGAGAAATGGAATAGACAGTTCCATATGTAATCGTTCACAATCATCAGAATCATCATAATTGTTCGGAAGCGTTCAGAATTGTTCAGAAATTGTCCAAAAATTTAATTCTTCGGAATTGCCTGAATCGACCGGAATTGTACGGAATCGTAAGGAATATTAGTGAATTCATTGTTTCCATTCGTTTAAAGAGCATTTTCTATTCCACAATTTACTTTGCATTATTACTTTGCACAATTTACAAGCATATTTGTATCTGTCAAGCTGTATGACCATAACCTAATGCCCTTCATCGATGCCGTTTCCCATTACAACCGACTTTCTAAGGCTTCTGCGTTTAAACATCGATTTAATACTGCCGATTGCAGTATTTAAAATATGTCTGCTTCCAGTCACTAATACCGGTCGATGCCGATTCCGACAGAATCCAACGATTCTAAACGATTCCAAACGGTCCCAACAATTCTGATTGAACTCCCCTGCCAGTACTGGTTTCTGAAGTGTCTGCAGCCATCGGGAACAAGTTGCACTTATTGTGTTAATTTGACCTAACTGCAACTCTATTTCCAGCTTCTCAACTTTTGAAATGATTGTTTGGAATTTAAAATTAGACATTCAATTACCTTTTCATTAATAAGTCTTCCATATTTTGATTGCAGCTTACACAATTGCCAGATTAAAGCAAAGTCACGAATAGATGAGGAGACCCGCTGCTATCACGCTCACTATCTACGCCCGAATGACCAATATCGATCCTTAATTCCACGGAAGAAGTCTACCAAAAGTTCAAAATCCTTCAAAAAGCGGTAAAAATGGATATTATTTTTGGGGGTTTAGCTTATGATAAGAGAAAGACTAAGAAATAAAAAATGCTGATTCAGCCATAACAGAGTCAACGAAAGTGATTACTCATCAATCTGTCGAAATGATTATTGAGCTCCAATGAATCAGTTTACACTTTCCACTAGAGAAAAGCACACACATTAGCCCACTAATTAACACACTACGTTTCCAAATCCAAGCAATCGACGCTTTGCGTTTCTCATCTCAGTTATCCTTGCACGCGCGTACCAACTGTCAAAATTCTAGTGTCTAAATTTTCCGCCGGAAAAAAAGTCCTACGGCCCAGCGCGCCGATGGCGATCGTGTTCCAGTTTTGCCACGCTCAGCTCGTCAAACTGCATCGTTTTCTGCTCGGCAACCATCAAAGGCTGCTGTTTACCTCGCTGCTGATTGGCATGACCACCGGTACCGTGCACTGGCAATCCATACGGCACCCTGCCCTGGTGGAGCATCTCCACGAAAACTTACGCACCTTTCCGGTGGAAATATCGTTCGGTGCGGTCGCCCTCCTGTCCTTCGGTGCGCTGCTATCCTACGGCCTTTACCGGCACCATCTCTGTGGCAAGGAGCGGCGTGCAAGGGTCGCCATTCGCCAGCGCTACATCGACTACATCGTGCTGTGTCTGATGGTAAGCGTAGCGAATGCAGCCCGCCAGCACCTGCACTGCCCGGATAAGGAGGGGCTTGGGCTGCAGCAGCTCGAAGGCTACCGGCGTGACATCGAGGTCGCCATCGCTCGGTTCCGGGCTAGTGCGAGAAAGCTGCTCCAGGAGCCGCCCCTACCGCTGGCCAACTCGCACACCTTTCTCGAGCGCTACTTCCGCCTGGACGATGAACGGTTCGGAGAGGAGATCCTTAGCCTGAAACGGTACGTGTTCGTTTCGATGCGTTGTTTTCTAATCGGTTGCAACGAAGGAAAAAAAATCTCCGGAGTGGTTCATTAATTTGGACGGCTCCGGATCCGTTCGTTCGTGTCTTGCCGGACTTATTTCACATACGAACGGAGCGGAGGTTTTCCTTCATTCATTGCCTTCTTTTTCAACGGTTTCTGTTCCATTCAATAGAGACGCTGGATCACTGATGAACGTACCGGCCATCAAAGGACTGCTAAGTCGGTAAGCTTCGCATGGATATCCGGAGTCTAACCCTGTTCCGCAAGAAGCAAACCGTTTCGGACGATATCGACGGAACCCTACCGGTACCGGCATAAATCCGAAACTCGAATCAATTAAGAGATTATCAAATAAGCTTGCTGAATGTTTGATTTATGTCCCAGCAGATTTTCTGCCGTTTGCAACCGCTGAATTGCATTTTTGCTTCCAGTTTTTTTTGTTGTTGTGTCGATTGCTGAAGCTCAAGAGTCGGACCCTATTTTGTGTGATCGCTTTCATCTTGAATCGGATTGAATGGTCATTTTTGCTAACAGACACATAAAAGAAGCAAAAAAAAGCACATGATACAACCGTATAATGTGAAATCAATGTACCCCACCAGTAACGATAGTGCGGAAGAGTTGGTACACAGGTTGGAAAATTAAACGACAACCCGTACGGCTATCTATTTGGGAAGTGTCAATTCGATTGATCGGAAAAATCAAACGCAACTGAATCGTACCAGGGATGAGATCTAAATCGTTCAATTTGCTACCGAAGCTAACGACACTTTGTTGAAGCTGTATCACAAATAGCAATTATGTTATTTACCCGGTCCGTTTCAGCATGGAAGGTAGACCTGTACTTGCGTTTGATCGCTGCAATAGAATGCATATAATGAGGAGTATAAAGCAGACTCTATAATTGAAAGTTTGGGAGTGTTTTTTCATTACTGTTAGAAACTTTTGTCCTGTGTTTTTCCCCAAAATAAGTCGGCTTCTTTTTTTAATTTTTCAATGAATACTGCACTCTCTCATTTCTTACTATATTGATTACGTATTTTGCACCATATAATTCTAATAAATCTGTTTAATAAGATTTTGATGTTATCGTTTAAAACTATATTTGCTTTAGACGCTTTTGTGTCAGCTAACTTTTTACATGTATCGTAATTCTAACCTGTTGACAGTTATTAAATCGAAGAAGGCGTTTAACTATTACTACCTTTCAAATTGCTCGTTAGGCCCTGCGATATGATATAAAAAATGTTTAAAAAGTATAAAAATAGAGACATGAGTTAGAAATGACAATCGTTTAAGCTAGAATAGTAGCAGTAAAATATATCAAATATGCGTTGATGAGTTCTGACTCCATCATAAACACATCATTATAACTTAACTCCTACTGCATCATTCAAACACTTGCTAGCCGTAATCGATAACATCAACCTTTTCCCTTCGATTTGGTGCTAATGACAGTTAAAAACAGCTTCCCGAACCCAACTGTTCCAGATTGCAATGTAACGAACCATGTAATTTTGGGCACCAGGCTCCCTTCAGCGAGCCCAACAGGCGCAAAAAAAGGACAGTCAACCATTTGCTCCAGCTGTTCCCTCGTTAGGCCTCGGCGTGCAAATTGTTTCTTAAATAACAACTAATAACCGTACCAGCTGACCTAGTGGGCCATCCTTGACCCAGAAGCAGAACGAAAAGCTTACTCAATGTTTCTTGTGACGATTTTTCTTTTTTTTGTTGGTTCTCAGTCTTTCTAACGAAGAACGCACCCAAGAACTACGACAACCTACAAGGCAAAGAAACTAACTACTGCCGTCTGCCTACACCGACCCGCGCTCCGGGGATATAAAATTGACCCACCAAAAATGGACACCGACGAGACGCCGCTGCAGACGTGCCTTCTGGTGTTGGACATAATTTTAATTAAAAAACTTTTCCTGCTCATGCTGCACTGAGCGCGCCCGCTAGAGATCTTTCCGCGTTTGTGTTTGTTGCTTTTTTTTTTTTGCTTCCTTCTTTTTGTTCTGCCCGTTGCGTTTGGGTGTCTTCAAAGAGTTATTCCGACGCCGGTAAAGTATCGGGAACCGTGAAGCGATGAGGCACCATCTTGCGCTTTGAAGATACGGGATGCAATATTTTCAGCGCAATATTTTCGTAGCAAAATAGCAGAAGGTAGTATGTTAATGTTTTGCATGGGGAAAAGGTGGACATAAATTAATGAGCCAGTTTGCCGTTGCCGTAAGGGGTGTCTATTAGTTTCTTTGTTCTTTTGCTTACGCTGATAAAGTTTCCTTACAATATTCAAACTAAAGTACAGCGTTTCATTCGTTTACAGTAGCACCGTGGATAGATTGAAGAAACATCGCATGAAAAGCATGAAAGGAAGCTGCAAGGTAATGAAAAATAAAACATTATGTGATGGGTTTTTTTCACGCTCAACTAATTTTAAATATCTCGTATGCTGTTATTTTCTTTGAAAACTCATACATCAAACCAGGAGCTTAAGAATCGTTGAATGGTATCAATAGAACTACGCAGAACCAACTGCGCCGAAATGTATGCAACTATAATACATCACTTGCATACATTTGATATCGAATGGGAAAATTGCGAGATACAGTGCACTACAAATTTAATTCAATTATGCATTCTTTTGAAACTATTTGAAATTCTAACGTAATAAGATTAATATGGACAAAAAAAGAAAAAAAAACAGTTTGCATTAAAAACGTCTTTTAAATAAGTCGTATGTTCCGACCCCGGCTCCTAAACCCTCGGTCCTCGATCCCATTCGGATTCGAAGCAACGATTTAGTGAGATTGTTACGTTAAAAGGTTTCAGGCTGAATCATACTGATAACTAAAGTAATTTCCAATGCCCAGTAAGATTGTTCCGAGTGTCTTAACCAGCAGAATATTATTGTAATAATTTCCAAAATTTACCGATTTCAGCTAAGACATTTATAGCCCTGGAAAACATTTCTGATCGGCATGCCAAAATTTCATTCTTTTTAATACACACACCAAAAAATATGACCTTAATTTAAAGATTGATCTGGCAACAAACACGTTCTGCCTTTGCAGATGCTGGGCGTGGAGTCATTCACCCTTCATCAAACCATGTAATTTCTTTCGCATTAGTTGCGATCTTCACAATCCGTTGTGCCGAAAACTGAAATAAAAGCCAAAAGCTCAACTCGAAACAGAATCAACTAATTACTGCAATAAAACAAGTAAACCAAGTGGTCTAATATAGAAGAGGATATTTTAAACTTTACAACTCCGATTTCGTTTCAATCAAATGCCGTTTTCACGGGTTGATGCTTTGTTCATAGCTTCATAGTGCGTACACGAACCTATAAACCGGCTGCGCAAGCACTGACGCGTAAAGTGCGTCTTCACGCCAAACCTTCTATTTCCTTCGTCTGGTTTCGTCACCAATCCATTACGACTATCATCCAGCCCGGTTGCGCTTGAATTCAGCGTTCAGTGCCACGATCAGTGTCGATTTGATTATGAGCTGGTTCTGTTGTCAAATTTTACATCAATTAGCGATCGGTTTCAGTGTCAGCGTCGGAGACCCCGGGACGCCCTAATTTCAGCCGGGGAAAAGAATCACACAAACGCACCTGACGGCCAACTCCGTCAAACCTCAGAAAGAGTTGCCTAAAAGCTCTGCATTATCAGCTGCCTCCAGGCGTCCGAGATTAATGGTAGCCAGATATAACGACGGTGGGAGATTCAGCTACTCTTTCGTTACATCATACCGTTTTGAAAAAGATACAGCAAGGTCGCAGGCTTTTTGGCATGAGAAATGTCCTCATGTTCTGTTGCTAATCGAACGAACAGAAGGGGAGTATAATTTGTCTACCAAACCATCATTATATCGCTTGTTAATGAAAACCTCGAGAAGGAGAGTTCATTATCATCATCGTGGTTTTAATCTCGAGCTCGGATGATTCTACCTCCGGTTTAAACCAACAGCTGAGGAAAGCTGCCTGTTAGATCCAAGCTGCGCAAAATAATCCCCAAAACACCGGCTATACGAAATGTTCCGCTCAAAGTATTTGTGGCTCGTTCGCACGTTGGTGTGCGTTAAGCCACCAGTTTTTAACACATTTGGCAGCACTTTGCTGAATGTTCATTCAATACCGGTTCGCTGTATTAATTTGAAATACACTGATTCGCTTCCTTCGCTAGCCTTTTCGATAGGTTCACCTTTTTGTTCCAATGTATGCCTTATTTAAAAATAAACAAACCACAACAAGCATCTAGAATGATTTCATATCTTCCGTGATTTGTGTAGCACGAACTTACATTCTAAATTATTCCAGCTTTATAACTCCCTTTTTCTGTATCAGCACACTCTGCGCTTCACATAATGATATTACTGTTCTCGCACATTCCACACGTGGCTCGTAGGTTATTTCCCCCTTCAAACAGTATTTAATAACATACTAAATAACACAAACATACGAACACACACGCACACATGCAGGCTATCGAACATGTGGCTTGATATCACGCTCATCTACGCTTCCGGTACGAGGATCATGCGTCAGGCCGTTGGGCTTTTCATCGAAGGGCAAACAGAAACAACGAGTTCAGCGATCTTTGTCTGTTGTTTGTCGGTGATGATGAGTTTTGATGCTATTAATCTACCGACTAACTGACTGACAGGCCGGTAGGTAGTCTTTAAACAAGTTTATTCTGA
The DNA here is from genome assembly GCA_000349065.1 of Anopheles quadriannulatus. Lineage (NCBI taxonomy): Eukaryota > Metazoa > Arthropoda > Insecta > Diptera > Culicidae > Anopheles > Anopheles quadriannulatus. The sequence goes on along the minus strand of KB665544.1, from coordinate 444,950 downwards.
CAGTTTTCATTATTTCTCAAATCAGAATCACTCGATTACTTTCGATGTTATAGCTAATTTGTCCATTATGGTATCACTGTTAAGGTACAGTTAAAAAATGTATCCATCAGCTTTTACATTAATTAGATCTTTACTAAGTATGGTTTGATTGTGTTAAGAAGGATTGCAATACGAAAACGAATTGCTAGTCAAATTATCTATACATGATTACAGTACTATGTTTATTGTTTATTTTTAGCTATTTTCTAATTCTTGAAAAAAAAAACTTACGCACTACGACTTTGATCATGCCTTATTTTATGCCTTTTTATTTGAATACGTATAAATAGTTTACCTAGGATGGTGAATATACTATATATTTACACAAATTAAAACAGCATTTTAACAAAGGAGCAACACAAATATCCCTCTTGTCTGAGGAAATGAGTTCTCAATATACTTTTTGTTGCTATTTTCAATTGGTAGTTAACAGTAATACGACCTGGGTGTTTTTTATTAAGCCAAAAATAGCATGTTATTGCAGAGCAATATCAATTGCTCAGAGTTTCATCGTAAAAGAAAATAAAGCTAATAAATTCCGATTGCAGGTTCAATCACTAAGCACGATTTTATTTCGTGTTAATCACTTACAATAATAATATATTTGACGAACTCTTCAAACAAGACAACAGACCGTCCAATCATTTACGACGCACAATTGCTCACAGCAGCACAAGTCCGGCACGTTCACGATCATCGCCGCTGCGAGAAAAAGACGCGGAGCAGCGGAGCAAAGCGATGAAACGTCCCCAGATGTCCACGCCGTAAAACAAAAGCTCAGCCGAAACAAACGATCGCCCGAGACGTTCGGTGGAAGAGCAAAGAAGAAACAAAAAACACTTGCGCTGTGGCAAAAGTTTTAACGCATAATTTGTTCATATTTCTTAGCCAGCCAGCAAATATGCGCCCCCAGTTGCCAAGGACATCTGTGCCGGATCCCGCTCCATTGGCTGTGGCAGCCGCCGTCCCCACCGACAGTCAACCTGCTGTCCGGTCACCGTTCCGATGGTCAACCGGCGAAAGGGTGAGTGATACGGCGATGGTTGACCTGCGGCTTTTACCTTCCTGCCAACACTAATTAGATTGATTGAGCGAAAACTGTGCCAACTATTGCCAAAAAACAAACGTGCTCCTGTCAAAACAATGTTAGCTCACCTTCGGAAAACGGGGACAGCCGGCAGCCGGTGGACAGCGCCGATACGCAATGCGTTGCACGCGTGTAATATCATTTTTCACAACCGTCGTGGTTTTATCGCCCAACCGACTGCTTATCATTCAGCCTTAAAGTGGTGCACTGTCCAGCTGGGTGTATGATACTTTAAACATCTAATTCCTCACATTCCCAACCCAATCGGAATAGTCAAAAGTCTGCCACCTTCAATCCACAAATATGTTTAACCTGTCCGGGCATTATAATCCGGATCTTGCGCAACCGTTTTGAATCACTTTCAATTTTGTGCACTGCATCCCGCTGCACGAAATTCATCGGAAAACCGATCGGATCTCAACCGTCGGTAATGGCCCGTTTGCTAAGGGTGCCGCGGAGGGAAAGGGAAACAATATGTTGACCTACATTTCACAGCCCCGAAATGTACCGAAACAGCCCGAAACTAGAGTGACGAGTTAAAACAAAGCCGGGTTAGAAAGACACTAAAGAGTTGATAGAAGTTTGACAACTATTTCTACGGTTGAGCTTCAAAAGCTGACGCTATGTTCGACACGTCGCACACTCCTCGTTTCGCAGTTAACCAAAGCCCAGCCACACGTAGGCATCCGGTTTTTGGATGATATAAATAGACCCGGTTGAAAGGGATAGTGATTAAGCTTAGGCCACGTGATGGTAGCTAACAGAACGTCATTCAAACGTCCTCTTTGCTGTTTGTTTTGCGCGTAGACGTATAAAATACAACAAAAAAGATTCTGAAAGGAGTATTTTTCCATCCAAACAAGACTTCTAAACATTCCCAACAATTCCTTGAATCAATCATTGACCCCCAACCTCTATAATACCAATTAATGGTTAAACCTGAAGTCCAATGCAACTCAGCAAAGATCACGCAACGAATCATTTTGAAGTGATTTTATGATCCCCCAATATCAACATCCACTTCACGCGTACACCAAACCACACGTTTAACTGCATGAGGTGACTAACATGAGATGCAGACAAACAAAAAACACAACACAATTGGGAAGCTTTCTGGACTTCGAATCTTTGGAATCCGCATTAACTTCATCCAAAAGTCGTCAACTGGCGGTGAGCGCACCGTGCTTTGTTACTAGCTAATGTCCAGCCCCAATCTAAATCCAGTTCTAGTTGCTTCCGCAAACATTTGTGGGCTGTTTTTTTTATTACTGTTCCTTTATCATCTCCCTGTCTGCAGAAGGACGCCGATTGTCTTCAGCAATCCGGAAAAAGATTCCAAAAGTTTACACCAGAAATCAAACTGAAATACGGTTGCGATAAACGGTAATATTCACGGCCATCCAGTTTATTGCGACCGAACGCGTGTAGCCTGCTCCAAATGCCGCCACATCGGTCAGCATTAGCTGGCGTTCGTCTAAGTCTCAAAACTCGATTCCACTCCCTTTCCGACCGGGGGTTGTAACATCGAAGAGGATCGATACAGACAACGGTCAACAGCGCCCGTTGGTGGATGCGCATTTAATTTTATAAATCTATGCGAACACAATCGGAGGGGTGCGTTTCGCAGCTCGGGCGACGTCATTTCGCACCATCGAGCACAGCATTTGTCTTTCCTAAACCGCCTGACAAACAAGTTTTTAAAGAATGCTTTGGACAGTGGTTCAGCAGAGTGGGTTTGATTTCAAATGACAATTCTTTTCGCAGAATGATTGGGCGGCTGTTTCGTATAGCTTCATTATTGATGATTTTCAATTTGGTTTAAGCTGTTCAATTTAAAACATATTAATATGTCATTTAAACCCAATATAATTTTCAAATATCCTCCATACAACGAATGATTCACGGGTGAGTGTACCGTTAAAAACAAGCTAATAAATCATGGTTGATGTCATCTATAGCAGCACAGGTGTTAAAAACATGTGAAATGATTTCTTTTAGCACATCTGCAGCATTTTTGCGTTTATCCATTATGTTCTGAATAGCTTTTCCAGCCAAAAGCACCATTCTAACACAACATTCTATTCCCATGAATTTTGCTGAATCATTGTAGCATCTTTCTATTAGTTTATTGATGACATGACTGAACAACATAAAGCGCGAAGAAAAGGCGAATAGTTTTATTGCATTCTGTTGTTGGAAGTCTTCCTTTACTCCTTCAACCCACGCTGTTTTTCTAAGGACCGGTTTTCTGTAACTTATTAAAACTGACGGTTCAAGCGTCTGTCAAGTGGTTTGGAGTGACGATCTGCATGAAAACCAAAACATATCAGGTTTTCTAGGGATGGCACTGCAGCTCTGAGTTGCCCCAAGACAGCGAATAATCCTAGTCTACCTTAAGCTTCGGAAATCTAGAATAATCTCTGCTTTGTCTTAGACCTAACATCTATTAAACATATAAGATTTTTTGAGAATATTTGTAAATTACTTTTGTTTTTTTTTTTAATCCAAAAAAGCAATCAAAGTACATATTCAAATGATGCGATCGCCGAATGTCCTTTCTGACCTATTCTCCTTACCCAATTCGAAAGAAAAATCACTCAATCAACCAATATCACCGAGCGTCTCATCCCAACATCTACGCACACAAAAGAATGCTTTGCAAATGCAGCGCGAAACCTTATTGACGCCTTATTTGGGATCCACACTTTGCGTTTCAATGCCAGAGCAAGCCCTGTTGGATAAACAGGCCCGCCGTACCGGCTAGCCTTTGGCATACGTCCTTGCACATCGTGCCTGGAGTGATCATTCGATGATCTTGGAACCGATAGATCCAACCCGGGCCCGCACTGCTCCGCACGCTTGTTTGATCAACGTCGCACCACCACCACTCGACTGCACTTCACCTGCTAATGTCTAGGTCGCTGGCGCTGGCCCAACGTTAGCCATTCGATGATCGTGAATAGTGAAGAAGTACAGCTCGCTCGCAACGTTCGTGGCAAAAGGATGCTATGGCCACGCATAATGGACCGCAGGGGCGGCGTTGGTGACGCACGGAACCTTGAGTGCAGCGAGGTAATTGTCCGAATCGTACAACAAACGGAAGGGGGAAGGGGGTCTCGTTTTGGGCTTTGCCATTTGCCCGGCCAGGGCCTTTCTCTGCGATGGGGAGCGTTACGCAACGCGCGATGATTGATCGAACGTACGGGTCCAATAATGAGCGTGGATCATTCCAAAGTGTTTGACTGATCAGCACGTTAGCCTCGCCATTTGAGCGATATATGCGTCTGCAGAAGCCAAACGTCGGAGGGAAAACAAAACGACAATCATCATAAAAGAGCAACGCGAAAACATTTAATTGTACCAATCCAACGGTGCTAAAATGTGTCCACTGTGCTGTTTGGAGTTAGCATGCCCATTTTTGAGTTTTTGCTACCATCGACACGAAATTACACGGGCGAAATATGAACAGAAATATTATAAATCCAAACTAGTCCGACCTGTTCGGCCCGTGCACCGGCCAAACGCTCGCACGTAACCCACCGAAACCCATACACAACTGTGCGGACTGTTTATTTATATTAATCACTTTCAAACACACACTCCAGCACTCCGCCACCGCACTCCTAACGGTGTTTGCAGACGAGAATGCAAGGCCATCCGTGCTGCAGACGGCCGGGACGGGATCTAACGGCACTCCGGCACCGCTGGAGCAAGCGCGTGTGCGCGCGCGCGGAAAACGAAAAGCCGCGCTTCCGAACTAGATTTCCTTGAGCCAAAACTGAAAACATGAAACCGCACGAAACTGGAGAGACACCTAAGCACGGTTGAGTGAGGCGGGAGCATGACAGTACGCACTCCAAGTGCTCCGCGAGACGGCGGACGGCTGTATTGCTTAACCCCTGCTGCCACTCCAGGACAGAGATCTCCTGCCACCTGACACCGAGCGAACTGGCTCTGGAGGTGAGTGGCTTTGATTTTATTGAAATTAGGTGGGAGGGAAATGTCCATTTGATGAACTATCAATGCACAATTTGTCGCTTTCTGTATGGTGGAGTAGCGAGAAGCGTCGTATGAACCTTCATCTGAAGACATTTGAAGAACAATTTTGTGCCAATTAAGTTCAATAATTTGAAAAATATGTTCAGCTATCTGATTGAACATTCGAGAAGAGGACTAACCCGTGGTAGACAAACCCTCACCAGACTGAGCGCACTGAACCGCTCATCATCATTGTTCTTATCCGAAGATCGTAAAGCCATCGTTAAGTAACATGTGTTTCAAGCAGTCTTAACTTCCGTTCAACAGCAAAGACAAACATTGATCATCCCCTACCAAAGCATAAGCTTACATGCCGTTAATCGATCGTAAATTGCACTCTACGTACATTAGCTCTCTCCGACACTGACATGCAAAGACGTCAGAAGGCAACGTCACGATCATTAGATCCGCTAGCAAAACAGAGAGTTTTACTCGGGAGGCAAAGACTGCTACACTTCCCCCCGAAAGATAAACACATCATTTACAACTGCATTGAGTATGTGTGATACCTAAAATGATCTTTACCCAACACCGGCTTATACGTAACCGATCGATTAGGAACTCTCGCACTGGCATCTGCAATGAAAATGCTTCCGAGAAAGTGACAGATCTTGCGTTCCGCTGAAACACATTCATACGTGCCACTGTTGTAACACTTCTTTTGTTCATCCCCGTACGCCCTCTTTCTCTCTTTCGCTCTCTCTCTCCTCTTTGTCTCACAGCCATGAAACGACTGCTAATTTTTGCGCACTTCCTCTCCTTGGCAAATAACAAAAAAAAAACACCACCATCTAACTAACTGCTGACCGACTGAACGGTTGAATGGACAGATTGGTTTTGGTATGGTATGTTAATTTTTCGAAACCTCCTTCAAATGAGCGCCCGACATTACACGTGCCCGGAGACAGAATCGACCGAAAGTTCGATGACTTACCCCAGACCAAAACGTGTTTAATTCAGAAGCCAACCCTACGCGATGGCCTACTAACCGAGGGCTGTAAAGGTATAAAGCACGAGGAGTCTTGCGATGCTTTGAGGATGTTTGAGTCAATTTTCCCGAAGAATAAAACCAGTTATCTTAATCCCTTACTATGTTATGGTTGTTTGTTTTTGGGTTGATGTTTAAGTGCTTTTTTCCTACCAGAGGCATTTCCGTGTTTAAGGATTGTATTCTTCAAGACAAAGTATTCAACAACGGTATACAAACTATGTTGGAAGGCTTTCCGTTGAGAGCATTTTTCACCACAGCAGTGAAAAAGAAACAATTAGCTTATGTTTCTACAGCACCCACAGCTAGCACAAACCCGATAAACAATCATTGTCTACCACTTAGCGCTGCTAATGCACTGTCAGTGCACTCTCGACGCATACATCGCCCGACCCTCGCATCGATCGCCGATCGCTCTTGCACTGTGAGCGATCTCCCCCAATCGGTGGCCACCCTGTATGGCCCCCGTGTGTGTGTGACGTGTGGCATAGACCTTGAGCTAACTGTTTGAACGCAACCCGCTCGAAAGAGAGCCCCGCAGACGCATATATGTGTGCCGCGGTCTTCGGAGTTGCGCAACGACCGCTTCATACAAATATAGGCTCGTCTCCCAACGCCCAGCGGTACCCGGGGCGGCTTCAAAGTGGCTAACGGAGTGCGCCAAACGTGTGCAGCTCTCGCGGACGGTGGAGTTCTTGCACAGCAATCGACCCAGTGTACCGGCTTTCAATGTCGCACTCTTCATGTCGATCTCTCGCGCTTCGTCATTCATCAATCCACGAGCCATGAGCCGGACGGAGTTGGGAGGGTGTTGGAGCAAACAGCAGACATTGAACCGTGCAAGTGCTGTTTATTTTCGGTGTTCAATTTTCAAACCACTAATTGAACGTACCACCACCATCCCCTGGCGATGCCTTCTTGAACAATCGTCTTTCACCCGAAAGAAGTTCGAATCGTAAGTCCAAGTTCGCCTGGTGGACGCACTGGTGTCGTCACTCGAATCGATGCCCATGAACATAATGCCACACACCCTTGGACGGTGATCACCGCACAGCTCGTGCAATTGAAGGTTGAAGATCATTGACGCTCAATACGATCACTGCTGAAGAAAGGCCTCGGTCATGTATAATTTATAATTACACTGCTCACACTTGACCACGCTGGTGCTGAAATGCCAACTCCGACCCGGCTCCATCTCACCAGCAAGGTCGGGCAGCGCCGAAACCGTGGCCGAAGGTCAACCTTCACCGAAAAAATTACCCTATAACGGTAAACCACCCCAGCCTGCCCGGTTGGTCACTGCATCACCTCCATTACACCTCATTACACTTTCGGCCTGCACTGTTGAAATCCAATTAAAATCGGACAACCACTCCCCTGGGTGGCGAGGCTTTACTACCAGCGCAGAAAAGGATTTGCTGCAACACTAGCAGTAGCAGAGTGCAACCACTCCAGGCTGCAAATGCACGCCAAAACAATGCACCCATTCTCGGACAATCGTCGTGTGATATTGTGCAGGATGTCAGCGTGTCATACTTGCTCAATGTCGCTCCACCAGTGCAGACGAAAGTGAAAACTGTGCCCGCTAATGTATGCTATCTTCACCGACATGCTCTGATTATAACGCTGACCCCTTTGGTTTTGGCTTTGCCTTATCGTGCTTTTCGGCTATGGCTTGTCTTGGGTCATCTTGGATAAATTGTGAACGAATAACGCACGCAGTTGCTGAAAGCATCATCTTGATGTGATGAAAATGGTAATTCCAGATGCAGCAACGAAACTCAAAGTGCTCCGTACTTCAGCAATCTTCCGTTTCTGCTTAAACGACACAAAGAAAGCGATCGTCTCCGAGTTCCGTCAGGTGTTGGTCCAAAATTCTGCACAAATAACGCTCGATAATTTTTCGCAAACAAACAAGTTTTTCCCCCACGCTAGAACCTGCCCCAAAACCGGATTCGTTTCTTGCTGAAATTTCGCCCAAAACATTAGGAATTACCATTTTATTTTCGCATTCTTCCTTCTGCTCACTCTTACCCTTTTCACAACCTCTCTCTCTCTCTCTCCATCTCTCTCCCTCTATCCTGTTTGGTTTGAAACACATTCCAGCGCATCTTCGATTCGCTTCCTCATTCACCGTAAACAGCTTAAGCCCCACGCACAGGCCCGTCCGATACCCGATAGTCAACCAGGTCCAGTGCCGCTCCACCGATTCGGCTGCTGGAAAGTGTGCTCGAGAATCGCGTTCTCGAACAATCCAAATTTGCAACCGAACATGTCAATCCGGTTCAGTGACCGGAGAGGCACACGCGGCGGTGGTGGTGTATGGAAAGTCCTGAGCGAAAAGTTTCGTCCAGAAAAAGAACGGCAAAGCGCTTTTTTCCGGTTACTTTGTTTTATTTTGCTTGTTTTCGCGCCGGCTTGTTTGTGACGTCAATGACGCAGCAAAACAGTGATGCGCGCCTACTAAAAACACACCTTTCCAAACAGCAAAGCAAAAGCTAGAGCTCTTCGAGATGGTTCCTGGCTGCTTGTTTTTGAGCGGCATCACTATTCGATGCTGTCACTATCATAGATTAATATTTTATGCGACTACGCCATTTAGGCAGAGAGTGAAACAGTGCCTTGCAAAGGGACCAAGGGTGGTGACCAAATCTAATGGATCATTTGTTTGTTGTTGAAAGTTTGATAGAACGCGATCAAGCAACGATCAGTTTTGCGGAAGCCAACGCCACCAGCATGGTTCAAGGTCCGAAACGGTTATGGTTCTTCAGACACTCATTCTTGCGGGCAAATTAAAACCCATTTAAAGAAGATCACGCGTTATCATTCTTATCGGGAATGGAAGAGACGGCTCCTCCATTACACACACAAAAAAAAACCTCTCAACGTTTAAAACTTTCCGCGCAGTCGCTAAATTAAAAATCAACATAAAAATCCCATCTCACCCAAAGCCCCCTTGTCGCTATCGCTCGCATCCTAGCTCCTGCTCTAAAGCAGCACACTCAAAGCACGATCGTTGCGTCCTGAGCGAGATGCAATGCCGCTCAAGAGCGCTTGCGATTTGAGGACAGAAGTCTGCGACTGTTTCTATTTACCAGTGTGTTGGTGGTTTGCTGTGTTAAGCACACTTTACCCTCACCCGGGAAAGGTTGAATTTGAATTCCAAAGTCCACACGCAGAGGGTTTTTCGTATCAAACGTCGTCGTCACAGCACAGCACACGTATTTTTCGGGCCCCGCGTATCCATCGAGCGTATCCGACAGCGAACTGCCGGGGAGCGGGGCAGATAAGCGGGACACCGGAGGCAAAACGAAACGTATCACAGAGCGCCTTTAAACCAACCAGACCACTAACGAATCCGTTTAGTTTAGTCGCTGCCACGAACGAATTCGGACGTTTTGTCTTGTCACATCCAGTCACGGCGTACAGGGCGTCTGGGTGTCTCCTAAACCAAGGGATTTGAAGCGAAGCGAACCACCGAAACACTTCATCTGCTCCATGTGAACAGTAGTGGACGGAGAGAGGCATCCGTGTGATCCGTGTATGCTGCTTTGCCTAGTGCTCCGGAGCGATGAATGTGTTGCCCAGGGGTTCGACTATGTCAGACTCCTGAGTGATGTTTGCTGATTAGTGAACCTAATAGTGCGTGTTTAGGGTCGGGTCTGACTAGGAAAAAAGGTTAGTGTCTTGTCACATGCTGAATAGTTTTTATTGAAAAAGAAAAGCAAAACTTTTAACTCAACATCACCAAGCGACGAACCTTTTCGCAACTCGTCCATCTTGACTCTCTTCTGCGTCATTAAGTAAGCCGCCTTAGCAAAGATCGATGTGTGCAGGCAGTTTTCGCAATCATACGCATTAACGCTGGTTTGCGGCTACAGTACGATGAAAATCGAAAATCGACCACAACACTGTATGTGAGAGTGCAAACCGCTCATCAGTATAGAATCCTCGCGATCTACCCGATCCACTCGCCGATCTACACAGCATCTCCTCATCAACTGTATCCGTGTGCGTGTGTGTGTGTCTGTTAGAGTTGAATTAAGAGCGCTAGTGTGAATTCACTTTGTGCACAGCGCATTAGCGTTAGAGACAGAGAGAAAGAACGAGAGCGCTAGAGAGAGGGTACGAGCCCCTACTGCGAGCGCACGGCCGTCCAGCGCCACACCGGTGGGGTAGTTGTGATCGCTCCCCCTTTTTTTTCGCAGTGTAGCTTTTATAAAGCGCAGTGTCGTACGGTGCGTTGTATTTAATTTAAAGCGTCTCCTCGCTGCGGTCGCGTCGCGGTTCTCTGTGCGTTGGCGGGTTTTTTCGCTTTCGAATTTCGTCTCCTACCTTCCAGTGCCGATTCTGTTCTAGTGGATTGCGCGTCCATTAATGCTGCGGCTGCCCGTGCGCTGAGTGGCAGAAAGTGGACACTTGCAGAAACTGCGGGAAAGGTACAGAGGGGCGGGAAAAAGAAGTCCTTTCGAAGGGAAGCACACGCTCGTGGATAGTTGCATGCCTTCAGGAGGACTTGCTTTTTATGTGAATTGTATCAGCAATATGAACGAAACATTGTAAATCGTGCTTAATTCTCTCGCAAAACTGTGACTTGTATCAACAACAGGCTGGTGTGACAGTTTTGCATTACAAACCTTTAAAATACTCCAAAAGAAGCGTGCAAAATCTCACCGTGTGTCAGCAGGATTTTTCGGTTGTTTGCAGTGCGTCCGTGTGCGTTATCGTGTGACAGCTACCGTTCGCTATCGTTCTCCCGGAAAAAAACAACCAAGTGTTTGCATTTGCGCACTACGCGCCCTGCCCAGCAGATACGGTTTTTCCGCGCCAACCCGTTGTCAATTTTTATCTTCTCTCATTTTCATGCAGCTTCATCCCTCCTATCTTCGGTCTCTGTCGGTCCGTGCACACCGTTTGCATGCGTCGTGCCTAGAGAGTGTAGAGCCTGTGTGCGAAGGATTCTCACCGTGACAGTGCGTAGTGACTGCTCGGAAAGCGCCCCGAAAAGTGACAGCAGTTTGTGCCGGCGGGAGGAAACAAAACATTTGGCAAACAGTGAAAACGAAACCTTAAAACGAAAACCTTGTTTCTAGTAGGAAGAAATTCCAGTGAACTGAAGCTGCTGCTGCTGTGTGATAAAAGAGTGTCCCTAGGTGCGGTGTTGTTCTGTGTTTGATAGTGAAGCTGCTGAAACACTTCTGCTCCCCACATCCCAGCACAACGGGCGTGGGCTAAAGATTTTGACACATTGCGAGCAGTTGAGAGGTGGAACAGCTGTTCTTAGTTTGTGGTAAGTTTGTGTATCCCTTTCGAGCTCAATTTGTTTTCGGGTGGGTTGATGGTAAACAAAATGATTGAAAAGCTAATTTTGCTCGATGCAATCCAACTAAACCAGACAATCACGTTCACAGGGCAATGAAATCAATTCATTTTGATGGTGAGAAATTCACCCCAGCTGACCTTGGCTACCGCTTGACAAGAGCGGGCGTACAACAATTGCAACCGGTTTACAATCTCACCGGAGCAGTACGAACAAATTAACGCATCGCGGAAAAGCGAGCCCGCAGCAATGCCAGCATGACGGTGGGAAAATCGGCGGGAAAACACGCGCTCGACGCAGCCACTTCTATTTTGCGTGACGTTTTTTTGTGTGGATGACAACAGGCGGCGGTGGTCTGTCAGCTATTTATCTTAAATTCTCATCCACTTTACCCCGTTAGTACGGCCGGTTTCATTCCAACAGCTGTCGGAAAGGTCACGCCCGAATATAGTGTGGCATTGCTTTGTGAGCGCCCGCCAGCGTTCTCAGTTTATGCATTTTTCACAAAGCACAGTAACTCCACTGCACACACTTTGATTGCTGGATTGCAGCGATAAGGCTTTTGACAAATTTGGCAACACTTGGCCAGAAGGGTAAGCATTTGCTTCATTTGCGGGAGGGTTTATAGTTTAAAGTTCGTTAGCGGCAGCCACCTGCGCGTCCATCGTTAATGATCGGAGCGCCAACATGTGTTGGGTGGAATTTTCTAGATTTTTGGGGAGGTTTTTTTTTGTTGTTGCCCTCTCGCGTTGAGTTTGCTTCATGCTGCTTTTTTAATATCGCTTTGAACCTGCATTAGACAGGGGGAGCCAATGCCGCTTAGTTTAAGCCGCTGAGATGGCTCATGAAACAGGTAGTAGTAGATCAGTCTCCGTCTCTGTTCCGAAAGCAAGGCCCATTAACAAACACACAAAAAATCCCCTCAAACTTCACATTTGACGAAAGCATGTTTGTCATTTCCATCCGGGGAGAGGGCCCGGGAGCAATAGACGGATGACCTTACAACTGGCTGTGTGTGACTAGCTACTTTTTTGTCTGCCTGCTTAGTATCTACTATCAACAAGCTAGCTCAATCCCTGTCGCGCAGCTATCATAAACGCCCGACGAACTCGTAAACACATCGTAAATGTCAAATCAGAAGGGAAATGCCTTGGCGGGAGGGTTGAAGGCTCTCCGCGGTGACCCAACTGCACACAAGCCCCATGTAGCTAAAGACGAAATTTCCGGCCTTCCTGCCGGGTGATCTTGACTTGTTTTGTGATGTGTAAGTTTGTTTTTCTGTTTGTTTGATACACTCTCTGTCTAGAACCGCCTGGAAGGGCTTCGGCAAACACACACTCGAGCAGCATCTTTTGTGCAAAATAAAACAGGTTTGCAGCGCTAGTGTAAACAAGCGGTACTAATACTACCATAGAGGCCGATTAGTGTATGCAAATAGTCGTATATCATGTAAGAAGCGCCTATCTTAATCATCTTCCAGATCACGATCGAGCGATTGAATAAGAATCGCCGACGCGAATCTTTGTTTGAAAATGAGGAAAGAGAGAGAAAGAGTGAGAAATTCACTATCCGCTTCGGAAACACACCCAACTGCGATTCAACTTCCTTTGCTTTCCTTGCGTTTAATATCATCCCCTTTGATAATACCGCATCTTCCCATATTCCCATTGAACTGATCGCAAGTTCTCATCCTGGAAGAAGGAATTTTCCACTTCCAACCTTTCAGTACTGCCGTCTCATTATGATTCCTGCACGGAACCGGGATCGTTACATCCAAAGGTACCTAGCGTATTAATAAGTTCACCCCCGTTTTGTGATTGAGCAATTGCGTACAAACTCCATCTACCATCCATTCCCGCCACACAACCGATCGTTACCCAGTGGCACATGTGTCGTCCCGTTGCGTGTTGGATGCTCAATCAGATGAGCAACAAATTAATTGCAAAAGGTTTCACGCCAAAGGTTTCAATCAATGGGGCGTGTAAATCGATGGCATGCTGTGGCCCGTGTCTGACCCGACGAACGTACGCGGGTGCGCGAATGAATCTAATCGTAACCCTTTCACGTTGCATCCATCGTCAAGTGCGCGGTGCCGGCGTCAGCTAACCCTTTAATGCGCGGCAAGTGGCAAGGGTTTAGTTCCGGTTCTGTGACTACTTTGCTGTGATGAAATTGGTCGGAAAGTTTACTGAAACGAAAGCGGCGGTAAATGACGCTTTTCATTAAGCTACTATTAACAACAAGACAACTGTCTAGAGGGCTAGCAAACCGATGAGATTGCACATTGAGCGATCGGAGCGAGTGTTTGTACCTGAATAAGGTCAATTACACGACGTGAACCTACGGCAGTAGCTAATCGATTATTGGTGAAACTGTTTCAGCACAAACAATTCATCCCTTTGCCCTTCGACGGTTGTGACAGACACACACACACACGCACTAACTCAACCTATAAACTTTCCAGAAGGGTATGGTATTATTGCTCATCATCAAACCCTAACTAAACATTGCTTAAACATTAGTCTCAATTAATTATGATTTCCTCAGTGCCACGCTTAACACGTTAATGAACCCATAGGTTCTCGAATTTCTATCGATCTCGCCAGGGCATTATCATGACATAACAGAGCGCCAGAGGGAGAGAAACCTGTTTCAATTGCCAACCCATTCCAAGACGGGCAACCTTCACCAGCTACAACCATTATTTCGTACCTGCAATACCAGCAATGTCGCCAGTACGCAACGGGTAACGAGAAGGAAATTGAACTTGACCCACGCTCGTCGCCAGACCGCTTAGGCAATGACCCAGTGTGTGTGTTGGACATTTCATTTGGAATACAGTTCCATCTCCAATGGTTTTGATACAATTTTTTTTTCTTTTTTCGCCTCGTTACGCCTCCGACTGCATCGAAAGACTTCAACACCATAAGCGACGAACCGCTCATTCGCAGGGTATACGATCGCACGTGGTGTGCGATTATGTGTTTTCTTTCTTTCGTTGCTCCAAACCACTTTCTGTTTTCTCCGTTGGTGTTGTTTTCAGCTTCTTCCTTCGCTCATGATGCTCATGATTAGGTAATAGGTCGCTAGAGCGGTCGCACGCAGCACGATGCTGTGTCGCTAGCTCGATCGTCAACCAACCGACCGGCAACGGTCCGGTAAGCTCGATTAGACTCACCAAATATGCATCGACCCAGTGGTTGCCGGCTGGCCTATTGAGCTGTTCCATTTATCGGGAAAGCATCACGTCAGCTCGTTGGTATGCCCTCAATACGAGTAGTTAACGATTTTTCGAAGCCGAACACACGCACCGCGTTCGCGGATGGCTCAGTAGGGATGCAGCACCTGTGGCGCGTGTATCAACAACGAGAGAAAAAAGCGCCACCTAGCTTACGTTAAATCTGCTCATACTGATCATCATACTAACACACCAATACATGTCTATGCAACATCGTGAGGCAATAATGCGCTTAAAACATATTCAGCAATCGAGATAAACTGTTACCAGTTACTACCAGCACCAACACCACAACCACCACCAGCATTGCATCAGTGGAAGGCAGTGCAGTTTTTTGCCACCCCGAAAAGTATGCTTCGTTTGCAACAGGGCCCTATACTTAAGACAATATCACGCAAGACTATCACATTCGGGCACCCTTGAAGTTGATAAATGGACTGCCGTTTGAGCTGGGAGATGAATTATTTAATAAGTCGCTAATATCGGCTCGGGCTCCGATCGGGGTGCGGCTGTACGATCACTCAGCAGTCTAATTCAACACATTTTGACAGCACTGATCGCAATCTGATCGATGCTTTGACACATATATTTGATTCTTTCTTTTCCTTTTCTTGTTTTTTTTTTGCTGCCGTGCACAATTCATATACTATTTCGCATATGAACGCATTTTAACGCATATACTATTTCGAACCTTCTCGCGCTAAGAATAATTTAACCTTCTCACACCGTCCTCACGTTGGTCCACTTGTCCATTTGTGCAACGGTTGGGAGTGAAATCGTACCAAAAATTTACAAACAATCCAACACTTCGAAACGACACGATTGCCCAACCGTGTTGGCGTCCGGATGATGATAGACTCTGCACTAGGTCAGGTGGTTGCCTGTTTGGTGACAGCCCACTTCCCCCGTCCTCATCTTAACCCCCATCTCCCTCGCTAACCCATGAATCATTTTATTTTCATCTTGTGTTCATCTTTACTACAACACCCTACCTTGAAAACGGGGAAAGATCGTTCAAGCATCAGCGGTACAAACTGTACAGCGCACCCAGGCCCCAGGCGCGGGCTCTTCTCGCGAGCGCAGAGAGTGAGAGACGTGGCCGGGGGTAAATATTTGCCACTCTCCCCTGGTGCATGTCTCCCAGCGCTTTACACGCCGATCGTCACCAGCGAGCGGACAAGTTCAATTGAAAGCAAAATCATACCCGCTGCATGTGTTTACATTTCACCTGCCTGGCGGCTGGGCTGGTGGACCGATCTGACATTGAATATTTTTAAGTGCTCTAAAGCGGGAAGGCATTGGACGCATGGCAGCACAAGGGCAGATATGTTAGAGAAATGTACAAATCAGTGCAAATCACTTATATATAAGCTAGGCGCTCATTATGATCACGTGAATGTAATGAAAATTCGAAACGGCAATCTAATATGCATGTACAAATATGATCAAGATCATCTCACAAACTTTTGTATACGTAGATATTTCGTTATATCTTTTAATATATGTTTTTTCCTCTTACAAAATAACGTTATTAAATCATCGAAAGTCATCAATTGATGTTCACTGAGTCGCTTAGAATTTCCTCCACAAATTATCTTTAATCGAACATCGCAAAAGATAATTGCTTGTATCAAACACATGCGCAAACACAACACAAACGAAATATTTGCAAACATAACAACGCGAGAAGCGCATGTTTATTGATCAATATTGGTTCTTTTGAATATAATTAGAAAAACACTTTGCAGACAAAATTCTAAATCAACATAGAAGGCACAAACGTAGACAGAATCAGCTACATCAATTTTGTATCTCTTTTCATACGCATTTGCATTTATTTACCACCGCACGGTGTCTCTATGTGTACTCTCGCACCGAAGTCAACGTACGGAAGGGCATCTCTAGCATCACACCAGTACTAACGATGTTGCAAAACATCTGGCCCGTCGGCTTCCACATTCCGACTGAAGCGCATCAACATAAGCTAACAGAAGTCAAGGCCACTATGGGGCGATAATTTCCTACCAGCCGTGGTCTCGATCGTGTGTTCGCTCTTTGTCACATCCTCACTAACCCGTGGCAGGGCCCTTCTAACCCCTTCACGAGCCGGACTGCAGCGTGCCTGCTCGGAAACGTTCTTGTGCCGATTGGGAAATTGCCCTACTGATGGGAAGTCGTAAACAAGCATAAGCCACGCTTGTGACGATCAGTGTCACCGGTCGTGGTTTTGCAATGCAATCACCGCTACCGTATCTAAACCTTTGCAAGGCGGCTGGGAGGGAGAAGAGTAACTGATTCTAAGGTCAACCGGCCGCAGATGGTAGAACTGCCATGTTTTACGATATCGCTGTTACACGATCTGCTAGGTGGGATGCAGAGACATTGTTGGCTCGTTGTTGTTGCAAGTCGAAGTTGAAAGACAGTTGAAGCAATAGTTGACACTTTTCAGCCCAGTTAGTGTTTATTTTTCATATTAACAAATACCTCACAATATAATCAATCATGCCGACTTTCATAAGTCTTGTAGGCGACAAATACTCAAAAATTTGGCATGATTGTTGAATAAGCTGCCTTATTCGGAGAAAAATACTTTGGATACGCTTGTCATCATTTACTACACCACTGCAAACCACAAAGACGGTCACGACATGATAGATACGATCACAAATAAACCTTTTTTGTATGATTTAATTAATCATAATACTAATGCCATTCACTTCGTATTTGTGCCGGAAATAATCCGATCCGTTGAACCCACAGAACCAACTGCAGTGATGCTGAATTTTTAATCAAACACTGCCGTGCGAGTTCCTGCACCTGCAACAAGGAAATATATTCCGTTCAGGAAACGAGACGATCTATTGCCATTCAAAACATTCAGCATAAATGCTTCGCTACACAAAAGCTCACCGACTGAACCTGTACCGTTTCAGATCAACTGAGAGGAATAAACGGTACAGTGTCCCTGAATGGGACGTTTTCCGTATGATATGTTTGTCTTTTGTATATATACTATGGGGAAACACATATTTGAAATGTTGTCAACGACCGGTGAGTTACCGGTAGCAATCGTCACGTGTTGAATAAATTAGATATGGAATGTATATCATTTGCCAACAAGAACTGGGATTTATTTACAACTTGTGATGATAATTGCGTTTGCATTAAAAAAATCAATGAATGCTAACGCAATTCCACATTCTATGGCAATGAAACTTAACTTAAAAAAGAACTCTCCCAGTACATTGACATTTGCTGTTGCTCCCAATCATGTCACCATTCAAACCCTCCAACGTAATCGATCTACCACATTCATTAACGCGTTCTTTACGTGTCCTTATCCGTCTCTTTTTTTCTCCTTTCCGTCAGATACGACCCCAAAAGACTTTAGACAACCTGGTCAATGTCAACACTGCCTGCAGGCGTTCACTAGAGCTCCCCATTTCACACTCAAGTGCTAAACGTGTATGCTATCCGGCTCCGGTTGCGGCTTCTATAGAGCGCAAACCCCGACGGCATAGTGCTTCTTCTTATAAGTCTGCAAAGTTGTTCCAAAAACACATACACCTAATAACACAAAATGGCTTCCACAAATGCAACCACCTCGTCCAACTACTGGGACTTCCTGTTCACCGAGCTGGCCGATCCGCGGACGAACCACTGGCCGCTGATCTCGTCCCCGGTGCCCGGTCTCACCATCATTGCCAGCTACCTGTACTTTGTGCTCAACTTTGGTCCGAAGTATATGGCCAACCGGAAACCGTTCCAGATGCAGAAGACCCTGGTCGTGTACAACTTCATTCAGGTGCTAGTCAGCATATATCTGTTCGCGGAGGTATGTTTTGGAGTGCGATCATGTTGCACGCGCTTTTTGTCTGATGGTTCTGCTCATTTCGTGTGTTTTCTGTAGGGTCTGGACGGTGCCTGGCTACGGCACTACAGCTGGAGATGTCAACCGGTGGACTTCAATGACAATCCCGCCGCTATGAGAGTAAGAACTTTGGAAACGATTCCAAGGTATCTCAATCACTCATTACCTATAACCGTACTTGCTCTTAGGTCGCCCGTGGCTGCTACATCTACTTCCTGGCCAAAATCTCCGAGCTACTGGATACGGTGTTCTTCACGCTGCGGAAGAAAGACAACCAGATCACCTTCCTGCACCTGTACCACCACACCGTCATGCCGATGATCTCCTGGGGCGCTACCAAGTACTACCCCGGAGGACATGGTACATTCATCGGTTAGTGTTGGGCGGCGTCGATGGTTTTTGCTTTCCGGTTATAATCCTTACCAATGCTTTTCTCGTCCCAAAATCTTCACAGGTGTGATCAACTCTTTCGTGCATATTGTGATGTACACCTACTACATGATGGCCGCCATGGGACCTCAGTAAGTGTTGCTCAGTAACTGTTGAAGATGTGTGATGAAAATAAAGGAAACCTTAAATGACTTTACGATCTTAATCGTACCTTTACAGGTACCAGAAGTACCTCTGGTGGAAGAAGTACATTACCAACCTGCAGATGGTAAGTAGAGAAGAACATTATCCTCCAACAAACCTAATATCTTATGTTACGATTTATTTTCCCCTTACTTCTTCCATCCACAAAACACCACAAACAGATCCAGTTCGGTATGGCATTCGCGCACTCCGCTCAGCTGCTCTGGACCGACTGTGGCTATCCGCGCTGGTCCGTCTTCTTCACCCTGCCGAACGCGATCTTCTTCTACATGCTGTTCAACGACTTCTACAAGAAATCGTACGGCTCGAAAAAATCCCAGCCCACCCCAGTCACTGCCACCGATAGCGCCTCCGCCGTCAAGTCGATCGAAAACAATAACTCGCCAAAGGTTGCCAGCAAGGAGCTGTGAGGGATGTCACCATCGGCTACACACCACAGATCTTCAACAAGTCTTCAACGTAACCGAAACCCAACACAAACCAATAGACGACCTAGCGGGCACCATCACGCCCGATGGTAAGCTGGCCACCAATCTGCATGCAGCAGCTACACCTCGACCACGACTGGTCCGATATGCCGCCGCACCGTACCAGTTGGACGGAACAGTGTTCCGTGTTGCTCAAACCGTACCTTGAACGTACCCATGATGACTAGTGTTGCGTACCAGGTGGCCCATGGTTTCCAGTCTTTCTCTTGCGCGTGAGGGCGTGCACAGCAGCGGGTGGCTTACTGATACAATCCTGCGGCGAGGGAGAGACCATCCTATGGGAGAATTGCTCAAAAACAACAAAAGAAAGGGGAAACATGGGGCGCATGGGACAAGTGATCGATTCCGAAATCAATAGAAGGTTAGGTAGCGATCTAGGGTAATCTTAGCCAGTAAGTCTACTTCGTTTTATAAAGAAAAATAAATTAATGATACAACCTGAAACCCGGCTGGTGTGGTCTCTTACGCGGAACTGTTGATTGATGTGAAGCGGATTTTACATCACCTCAGCGAGTGGCTTTCGTGAGGGCTTAAACCCACGACTTCACAGTACTTTTACTTTTTCGTGTCACAGCTAAAGGAAACGGGTAACAGGTAAGGGTCGATCGATCACCAACTAACCACAACTAATCGCTCTCCCGACATTCCCAAGGTCGATTGCGTAGTGATTTGACCGACTTGTTATTTCTTTCTTTTCTCTCCTTTTTAACACCTACCGTTTTTTTCGTTTGTTTCTTCACTACTACCCACCATTTGGCACAACGGCGATTGCCCAAAGACAGTTTTTTTTTCGCTTTCGTTCTGCTTACTATTGATTTGACGTCAACTGGGGTGGTAAGTTGTGTCGTGCCCACCCAGTTCCCGATGAAACTTTTGGGGACATATCGTTGTGGTTTAGTTTGCATAATTTAACTAGTCCCTCTTTGCCAGCTTTCGAGCATTCCGACATACCTACTGCCGGCTTGGAACAAGTTATGCGAACTTCAAACAACAAAAGGCAAAAAATGGTCATTTTTAGATTCCTGTCCGCTGGGTTTCGAAACGAAGTCGAACTCTGCGGACCGTATCGTAACGCGCGCCAGTGTGGTGGATTTGCAGCAAGCCGGCCTAACCAAACAGAGTGAGACATAGAGATAAAGGGAGAGATAGAGAGAGAGAGAGAGAGAGAGAGAGAGAGAGATAGAGAGAGAGATTGAGAGAGAGAGAGAGAGAGAGAGCGAAAGAACCGGTTTAACAATTTCGGTTCGATTTCGGGAACGAATCTTTGGGAGCGACTGATCTGCTGTCAACCCCTGAGACCGTGCGACTCAGCATCCGAAATGTGGTGGATATTAAAAGTGAAACGATTGGCGGCTTACAGTTTAAGCAGTAGAGTTTATTTTCTTTTTCTAAGCTATTACAGCACTAAGGGACAGCTGATGACTGGTTTAGCAAATAAATAAAACACGTTTAAACATTACTGAAGTCCAACCCAATTGGCCGAGTTTAGTCCGCCTTCACAGTAGCGGGCCGCTTCCTGTACGCCTGCCGGTAGAAGTTGATGAACAGAAACAGAAAGATCGTAATGTTGCTGACGAAAAAGTACGTCAGTGCACGCGGCACCTGACACTGCATGCTGTTGATCAGCACGAAATAGCACAGCATAATGCCGAACTGAAGGAGCTGCAGCGTCGTCAGATGGCGCTTCCAGAACAGGTACTTCTGGTCCCAGAGCTTCTTCTCCTTGGGCGACTGCGGTCCGAGGGCCGCCAGTAGGTAGTACGTGTACATGAAGATGTGTACGAACGAGTTCAGCACACCGATAAAGGCTGCTTGCGTAC
>KB665544.1:407277-423419 GCA_000349065.1 Anopheles quadriannulatus | reverse complement strand
TGTTGGCGGGGGTCAGAGAGTAAGGTCGAGTTAGTTTACGGCTCGCTAGACTAATTACCCGTCACGTGATCCACTTACCGGGAATGTACTTCAGATAGAACCACGTAAACAGCACCATTATTGTGTGGTGGTAGACGTGCAGAAATGATACCTGGTTCTGTTTCTTGCGCAGCACGAAGAATACGGTATCGAGCAGCTCGATGATTTTGAGAAGCAGATACATCCAGGCTCCGTTCCATACCTATAGCGGAAATAAGTTGGTAAGTTAGTTTCATATACTTCTGTTTCATATGAAACTTGCTGTAGTTTTCAAAAATCATTTCTCAAAAAAGGGCGTGCTATATGGATATATGAACAATTACTTCTTAGATATCAACCAAACTACCAACAGCAATGATCTTCACAACCACTCCAAATGACTTAATTATAACATTCCATCTCATAACTCAAAAATTCTGCCTTGTCATTGAAGTGAGAAAACAACAAAACCAATAATCCAATCATGCAGTAATACACCAAATTGCTGGGCGCACTGATGATTCTCATGATCATGATTCTCATGTGCATGATCTGGGCCTGCAGTACCTGTGTTACTTCAACAGGATCATATTCATTCAATCGGCTTCATTACACAATGCGAACGAAACATTGAAGAGCAACACAACGAAAACCAACACAGGAAGCATGCGTTCATTTTTGTTTTTGGTTTTTTTGCGTTTCGTCTCAACGCAAGTATCGCACCGTCTGAGCCAACGAAAAAACAACGAAATAAACAAAACGAATCCATCAACCAGAACTGCTGAGAGGAAATGGCAACATTAGAGGCGAGCCCAACCAAATGTAGATAGTAGAAAAAAACAATCAAAAAGGGGATTTCTTCGCCTGTGTTACCTACACACATATGCCGGTGGAACGAAATTAATCACTGTAATGAGTTTAACCTCCACCCGGGCAGACGACTTTTGCGTCTGATGACGGCGGCTGCTCCCAAAAGCTTCATCTCCATTTTCCAGGCACCTACTTATTCCTCTTGCTGGTCCGGCTGACGTATGCCACAATAAGGTGTTGCAATGGGGGGGTTTTCCCTCCCCATTAATAAAGCCATGTGCCATGTTGATCACCCACAGGAAGGAAAAAATAACCCGCACACAAACACTCCCCAACACACGCGCGACCCTGTTCTCGTACGGTAACAGAACGACGTTCTATCCACGATCGCGATCTTGAGGGTACTGGAAGTTAATAGCTAATTTTCTGCTTACCGACAGCTGGAGCTCTTTGCTAATGCCAGTCACTGGTGCACCGCAGGACATCGACATGTACTGTCCAAACAGGCCGGTAAAGAATGGCGTCAGACAGAACGCGGTCGAGATGATGACTTGGGCCGCATTGTACACGATCAGTGTGCGCCGCAGCTCGATCGGTTTCCGATGCTCCATCCACCGGGGACCGATCCAAAGGACGAACAGTAGATAGAGGCCCGAGATTGTGAGGATCGGTGTGGGCGTCTGCATCAGTGGCCAGCTGTCGATAAGAGGATCTACAAAACACACAATCACATACACACATTAAATCAAATTCCACATTTCGTTTAAACGGATCAGTCTCTCGTACCTGCCCCTTGCGAGAAATTGTGGTACTGCACCGACATTCTTTCCACGTAGTTACTCATCTTGCTTCACTTTTCACTTTCGTTCGTTGCACACCAAACTGCAACGTTGTTAACACCAAACTGCAACCTCCTGATCGGTACACCGCTTCCGGAACAGACTGAGAATTGCTGGTTCGGTACTCCGCTCAAGCTCGCGCACCGTTACAGACTGATCGGGAACTGCCTCAACTGCAACCGCGAAAGGGCTCCGGTTCGCGAAATTCCGGCGAAAGAAAGTGAAACCGACGAAAGTGTCTTCCACGTGCCCGGTGACCCTTCTCCCTCTTTCCCTGTTTACACGCTGTACTGCTCACCAAACGAGCAACAACAACACATCTCATTTATCGGTCACATTACTGCACGGCGAGACCATGAAAGGGATAAAGTGAAGAGGATTTTACAACCCTGTGAAAAAGCGGCCACACGACCACAAACCCCTTGGACCCTGGACGATGGAAAGTTATTACTTGTCCCTTTTTGAATTCTCTTTTGCTCATTCTGCAACCACGGCCGGCATTGCATCGATCAGATAGTTTTTGTTTGTTCCTCTTTTGTTATCTTTTGCATTGCAGCTCCGTTTCTTTCGCCCTTCCGGAGCCCTTTTGGGTAGAGGCGGTCGGAAGAAAGTCCTCTGCTACCCGTTGCCATCCGGTACCATTCCCGCCGGCAAAAAGGGGAAAGTTTCGTTACTTAAGATTTTGCACCTGAGGTTTTGATGGTGATGTGTGTGTATGTTTATGTGCGGTGCTTGGCAAGGAGGGCGGCAAGTGCCACAGACAGAGTTGGATGAGTTGATGAAGAATTTACCGCATTGTTGAGCGCCCGGGTGGCTGATTGACTTAGTGACTTGGGGGTTAGTCACTTTGAATATCTGCTCCCTCATTGCGCTTTGCGGCTGGGGCGTTGAATGGGGTGCATTTTGCTGAGGTTAGGTTGGATGCTCGGTACTGGCAAGCGTTTGCCGGTTAGATATGTCGACGCTGTCAATCGAGTGAGTGTTTGTCTGCACTTTCTGGAAACAATTGTTTATCGGAGGCTTTTTGCATCAGCACGATGTGAAGCTTTCTCCGAGTGTGGAAGAGACAAAAAGTACAGCACCCAACGACAATTTAAATTAATCGATTATTCAAGTACAGTGTTGATTAACTGAAGATTTATCGATGATGAGACATGCAAACAAAGAATGTTTTCGTAGCAATGGAATGAACTTGAAAACAAATCATCATTGTAAATATAATCTAAGCACATGTTTAACACCTTTCAAAAAAGACGTTCGTCTAACTTAGGGAATAAAACATAAACGGTTTTACAATTACGGTTTTTATGTTTCATTTTGGAACTTTGTTCGCAAAATGGAAATCGTTATTATTACAAGAAATTATTCATGTAGATCATGTATCTTGCACTTTCTAAATAGTTTCTTTGGGGCCTTTTTTAACTGAAGAGAGTTAATGAAATTAAGTACAAATAAATTAAATTGACTTCCAGTTTCTTAGCTAGGAGTAAGAAACAAAACAAAATAAAGAAATACATAGTGATAAAAGAAAAGATAGGAAAAAGCGTTTAATTTTAAAGTCAATAAAATCAGAGTAAATTGTACAGCATACTAGTGAAGAACTAACAAACCAAAAAAAAAATCATCAAATAATTCATTTGTTTAATATTTTTCAACTACTTTTGAGAAGTGCTATGATAGTTTTAGCTAGTTGGACATTTGACCCAATATTTACATTCGTTAAGTTTGATTTTGAAGCTTTGTTTTTTTTTTCTGGCATACTTTGTTCCGTCTATTTGAATAGGCTTTTTTACAGCAGCTTCAAACACGAATGATTCGCTGTTTTCTACACCTGTTTAAATAAGTTCAACGAGTGGGTTTGAACACATTGAAACGGTTTAAACATTACATAAAGTTTTTATGTAAATTTCTTAACCAAAAATGCATTTAAGTAATTTTAAGCACAACATGTTCCACTCAGACGTAAGATACTTTTTGTTTGGATTAGGCAACTTACACATAACATAATAATTGCATTAGCTAATTAAAATCATGTATTCCTAACCTATTTTTGTTCTGGCTCATACAGTATTACATTGCATTAAAATAATGCTTTTAAGTTCTTTTACAATTACAATTACAAGACTGCTACTGTAACCGTGATGAATTAGTTACGAAAAATAAAAAGCATTAACTCGTAATCACCATTAATATTTATTAATCGATCCCACTGTGAATTACTCATTCTTTGCATTGCATACAAGCTTTCAGCTGTTGAAGCACGATCATAATACGCCTAAATGTAGGCAACCATCCGTACCAGCCGGGTGCGCCCAACGGCTTAAAGGCATGAACATTCGAAACAGTTTACATCGCCTAATACTATACTGACAGCCAATATTTAAATGCATTTGAAAAAAAAAAACAAAACCTTGATCGACGTAACGTAAGCATCCTATCAACAAGCACACTTTATTGTAAAAACAAACCTTAATCACTTAAAACGATGATACTTGAACAAGCTATCGCTATCAACACTTACCGGCACTTCCGTTGCAACGTCCATCACCTGCCAAATGCAAATTCAGGTCAAACACTGCTACACAGGTGCGAAATAAAAAAGAATACACAATCAACAGCACTAAAATGCTCCAGCTTCAACCTAAAGCTTGCCCTTCCCCTTGCGCTCAGCGCCGGGTGATGGTGTAAAATGTGCCGAATTTCCATTTGTCGACGAAAAACGCTCCATTCGATGTAACTAGCACCATTTAACTGTGACGGCAGCTACCATCAGCAGCGTTCCCAATTGTGTTGATTTTTTGTACGACTTTTTTCTCTGCCCCTAATCCTGTGCTCATCGAAAGCAAAACCACCGAGAACCATTCACACATTTGCATGCTCGCAACACACCACGAAATAGAGCGAGATTTCGATTCCATCCCCAACACACACACACACTCACACACACACACACACCCGGAGAGTGGCACAATCGATGCAATTGATGTAAATAACCACTTGATGACGATTAGCAGCCGATGGACCAGGAATTTGCTCGTTTATCTCGCTTCGCGAATGCGTACTTGGATCAAAAATGCGAAAAACTCGTCCCGGCACGATGGCTCAACAGAGGAACCATTCTAGGTGGCATCCCATGGGATCGCTTGACACCGTGCCAAAACGATGCCATTGTGAGATATTTTGCATTCACTAGCAAAGGTCACACAGGCTATGCCGTGCGATGATGGATCCAGAGTGCTACCAACTCAAGACCGATAAGAAATGGCATTAAACGTTTGGTCAAACGTTAGCCGGCTTTCCGAAATGTTCCCCCCCTGTTCCCCTGATGCTGTAAAGCGCGCACGCGAAACGAAACAATTGAAAGCAAAATGTTGTCGACATGAAATGGAGATTACAAATGGCCCCTCCAAAAACGGCCGCACCACCGAACGGCCATCGAGAATGGGCACCTTGTAATGGTGCCAATTTTCAGCAACCGTTAGCGTTGGCTAGGAAACGTCTCCCAGTTGGCTGTGCTAACGGCTGAGCGGCCGTTTCTCTTCCCGGCGATCCGGTGATTCGGTGATGCGGAGGTAATCGTTCACAAGGATCAATTTGTGGGTGTGCATGCGCCTTTTGCAGGACACAAAACATGACCATGTTTCCGGCACAGGCCGACATACAGCGTAAAGGACGATGCCGTGAACGTTGTTCCGAGCAGCTTAAGATGGTGGCGTGAAGGGGGGGGGGGTGGAGGACCGATGTAGCAGAGGATTAGAGTTTAGTGTACACTTAATCCGGAATGAATCGAAAGCACCTCCACACCACTCGCAGCGGACAGCTGTACACGGGGAGTACGATGCTGTTTAAGCTGTAACCGAGAACATGCTACATCTATCTTCCCCGTGCGATGGGCGCACACCTTAAGATGATTTCTGTGATTTCAGTGCGATCTTCCCTCTACTCACAGCGAATTAGAGGGAGGGTGCACAAACAGGGAGAGAGAGAGTGGATGGGGAGGGGTCATTTTGTTAGGATGCATTCGAATGCAAATCCAAAACGTTGGCAGCTGGCAGCAAATGTTATTAATTGTACTACTGTTTGGGCCTGTTGGCACATCAGAAACATTTCAGCTTGTCTGGCCGATATGTGAGGAGCGCATTACATGCTCATGCTTTTAGGCGTCTGTCTGTTCGCTGCTGGTAGAGTTATGATCATTCGGATGTGTGAGCAAGATACGAGTTCGTATTTCCCCGTATCGAAATATGGTTCAAATGCTTGCAGTTTTATATTCACTTTTTTCACGTAAATTGCATATTTAGAAATAAGTGAGATGATAAGCTGACTTTAAAAAACTTGAGCCTGTAACACTATAAATAATGTTAATTAAGCATAATGTTCAATGAAACTTCTTCCATTAGAGTATTTGCTTTACTTATTTCCTCAATGATGTTGACTAGTTACAAAACAATCAAGCCAATTACAAAATAATAAGGGACATTTAAATGATTCAAAATATTTTTGCTTCCTACAATGTTTTATATAGCTAGCAACCTATCGAAAGGCAAGATTACACTTACTGTGTACTAATATGTGCATTGATACAAAGTCTTTATTAATTTAAAAGAGGTGTTTATGCACAATTTTGGCTGTTTCTTAGTAAACAAATTCACTCGCATCTAACACGAGCTAATTTTAGAGAATAATTTCACTAAAGATTTTACTTTGTACCCTCCGACCGTCTTATTTGCCTGTTTGATGTCAACCAAACGCGCCCTTTGCTTTCCAGAAAAGCGTCAGTCACTAAAAAACAAACATTGCAATAGACAAATAATGTCAAAACAAAACCCCACTGTTAACGACTCTCCGCCTACAAGGTGCAGGTGGCGTCTGGTTACGTCGTCTCTATTCTATGGTGCGGCTCAAGCTCATCCCATTCGTTTGTAGTCAATTTAGCCCGGGCAACCCACCGGCTAGATAAATTGCTTGAGCGAAGAAAAACACCAAGAGCAACTTCAAGACACATGCCGCTCGCCACGTGCTATATAAACATGTGACTCCAGCTCATGTCGCCTATGTTGATGAGAGTAAGCGATGGCTGCAATACATCTGTGGTGCGTAGCGACAATTCTATCGAGCACAGTCAGCCTTTCAGCTGGGTCACAACTCACGGCAAACCCATCGCATTCCTACTGTTACCAGCTTATCAATGGCCACCGGTACCTAGAACCGGGCACTTCGGTCGATCCCAATCAGTACTATCACGCGTACGCCGTCTTAGCTCCTACACAAACAAATTCCACAACCTGGAAGCTCATCAGCGCACATCCCACCTGTTTTCACCTGTGCAACGTCCGAACCGGACAGTACCTCATGGTGGCACCCAACGACGGAGTCTACGCGGTCAACAAAACCCAGCTGCTTTCGAACACATTTGCCGCCTTCATCTTCGGACCATCGTATCCGGACTGGCCGTCCCGGCGTGCTCGTATTACCAACATGCTAAAGATGCAACCGCTTTGTGCATCCTCCAAACAAGAACTGATTTCCCAAAAGCCACTAATCGTTGCTTCGTCGACCCAAGCGGGGCAAGAGTCGACCGGCGGGACGGCATGTGAGTGGCAGCTAGCTGAACAGCCATCCTGCCCCAGTGACGATCTATGCTAACGAAGCGACCCTGGCCGATGGTTCCAGCACACGACGATCAAACCATCGATACCGTCGATTTTTGTGTGCAAGGCCATGTGCATATCACCGGAACCATTTCTCCCGCAACGTGCACTAACTCATCCAGTACGTTCTTATCTATCGCTTTACATCTCGCTCGGTCTCTGTTGCTCCCACGCCGGCGGGTTCGTTGTCTCTTGTTGCGCGTGTGCTAAAAGATAGCCAGTGGCGGTCATCTATTTGTAAAACGATCATCAACTCGATCATTCATGGGTATTTGCTGTGCTACAAGCGCATTCTAGCTGATAGAGCAACCCACCTACCGATGACAGCATCTGTGTGTGCCGCCCGTCGTGTCGCAATCGAATGGAATCTCTATAAAAGTGTGCACAGCTGGGGTAGTGGCCAGCAGTACTCAACCGTGTGTCTTCTCAGTAACCGTGCGTGACGTTTCACTCATACTCACCATTCAACACTGCCACATCATGACGATCGGTGTGATCCTTGCCGTCGCGTGTGCTCTGACGTTTACCTGGCCAGTGGAGGGGATGTACCTGCAGGAGCGAGCAAACTGTCGCACGGAGGGCTGTGCCACCCAGTACGGTTGCGTGCCCCGGTACTCGCAGTACAAAACCGCACTCTACTGTCCACAGCGTTGCATGATCGAACGGTGCCGTTCGGTGGAGAACGAACCTCAGCCCCGTGTCTGTCACAAGATTACCTCGGTAGCCACCGGCCAAACGTTGGCGGCGATGGACTCGTACGATCGTCGTGGCGACCAACGGTACTACGGTGCTACATCGCTTCAGAATCCTAACACGGGCCGTGGCGAGCAGCGGTACGCATCGCTGGTGAACCCCAACGCGGGCGAACGGGACCGCTGGAACCTGATCGTCGGTCCGGGCAATTACTACTACATCCAGAACAGTGACACCAGGGAGTATCTGCGTGCGAGTGAAAACAACTATCTCTACCTTGTGTCCGGCCGTCCCACTGACGAGAGCTTCCTGTTCAAGCCCGACCTTGTTCAGGGCAGCTGGTCGAGCGTGTTGCTGCAGTCGGTATGCTACCGTGGTTACATTTTCGGCGAGCAGTACAGTGGCAGATCCGCCAGCTATGCAATGATGACCCACGATCTGGATCGTTGCTATCGTGAAAGTGTTTGGAGCATTAGCAGCGTAAACTGTTGAGCGTAGACTTGTGAGGAGCACATAAATTAACCTTTCCTGCCGTTCGAGCCGGTCGAACGCTACTGCCATATTTGTTTGATCATGTATCCAAACGAAATAAATGAAAGATAAATACGATATGAATTGCATTACCTTTTTGTTTTTGTTTCAGACCAGGAGTAATTACAAAAATTAAGAGCATTGCGCTTCAATTATGGTTGCACTTCACAAAATGAGAGCAAAGTCATTAGGCTTCATTCGCCGTCGATTGGGTTGCGTGTAATCACTTTCATGTTGACCCACATAGCCATTGATGTTGCAAATTGACATTGAGCCGAGAGCAATGCAATCGTTCGATAAATAATTTCCTAGAACCATTTGATTTCAATAAAGAATACACAATCTGATGCACTTACCATAAAAATGATTTGCCTAGTTCAGTATTTTTAGATTTTTGGGCTTGAATAATCAGTTTTGTATAGGATTCTTATTAAAAAAATGCCTTATACTTAACTCTCTTCAAGGGTTTTTTTTACAATTCAATCAATTTTAATACAATTTTCAAATGGCAGACAAATTCTACGGAGCTCTATCTTGTGATTACAAATACGAAAGCCTGTATTATGATATCCAAGTCCGTAGTGTAAAGAAAGAGTCTACTAGAATAAGTCGACTAGGATAAGCACTTTCAGAAGTTGTTATTACTGAATATTCCAGTAACATGTAGCTAACATCAAAAGAGTGGATTATATTCACTTACATTGGCTGTTGTTTTGTAAAACAGTTTATTTTTAGCAATTAATTACTCTCCAACCAACACAGCACTACAATCCAATCATCATTATTAACGAGTAATTTCAATTTATTTGTTTCTAAAACAAAATGCATTGGATCCGCCTTCAGCACTCAACGAATTTTAAAGACCTTGTCTTGTGCTGAGGTAATTGTCCCGAAATGGTAGAGCGCAGAACAAATTACAATGCAAATTACCAGTGCCATGTAAATCTCCAATTCTCGACGTTCATTATCTCCCATTCCCTTATCGCTGTAATGCTCACAGCGCTCAGTCGTATCTAAGGTCGCGGAACCGTAAAGACACACGTGGCTGGTGGCCCCCTGTTAGTGCTGGCCTGTTGCCAACTTTTCGAGGAGCAGAAGAAAAAAGGACAATTTGTTCCACCTCGTCAAACTCCAGTTCAGAAGTCAATTAAAAGCCAAAGGATGTTTTGGTGTTTTTTTCTTATCCGCGCCATAACATGAGCTTATTGTGAAAGCTGACAGTTTTGCAAAAAACAAAACAAAAAAAGAAAGTAAGCAACTATGTGTAGTCGAGAAAAAAAAAACAGTCAAACCTAGCGCACGCCACTGCCAGGTCCGTTTTTGGCATGGTCTGGTTTGGGCAGTTGGGTAAATCCCTTTCGTTGCAAATTTAAGACAAGAAGCTGCACCGAAACAGGCCGTAATGGAGTTGCTTATGGATGGAGCAAAGGAAAACAAAACAAAAACACAACAACATGACAAGAACTAACGTTTTATAAAAAAAAACCTAACTTGCAAGTACAATAAAAAAACACACACACACACACACAAAACAGAACAAACGTAAAATCACGCCAAAACTCAGCAAACCGTAAAAATCTCATTTTATGCAACGATGATGCAACACACTGGTGACATTCGCTCCGCTTGCAAATGGTGGCCGGCTGCTGCATCGGCCTTCCTCCTTTCTTCCTTTTTCATTTGCGCGTTTCATTTGCCTTCATTGTTAGCAGAAAGTGCCACCGAATGGGAGGAAGGAGGGCTGTTTTCGGGATCTCTCAAGATGCAACTCGTTAGAGGTGGGCGAAAAAAAATCGAGCTGCAAGCGCACAATAAAAGACACAATGACACAAAAGACGCAAGAAAGCACACAAACAAACAAACACACACACACACACACACACACACACATTGGTAGCAGCAAAACAACACCCGAACATAACGGGCCCCATAAGCCCGGCTGCATGCCAAAACGGGACCGAAAAAGGGAAACTAATTAAATTTCTACTAAACTTTGCTTCCTTCGACCGGGCATGGAAAACGATCCGAGCGCACGCCGTAGCACCGGATGATGAGGGCTACGGCCCTACGTTTGCTTCTCTTGTTCAATTCCCTCCTACGGGCATCCGGTTTTTTTTTCCATCCACTGCTTTTTTATGCTCATTGCATCACACCGTGCTATAGTTCATCTTCGATGCGGCGTTGCTAGCAGCCTCTAGCGACCTTAAAAGACGGACCCGAGCCCGAGATGGACTCAGCGAACCTAGACCGCCACCGTGCTGCACCGCGCTGAGCAGCGTGGAAATAAATTAAAGCAACGTGGAAAGCCGGGAGGGAGACACCGTTAGAGACCGGCCCAATTACACCGTTTTCGGGAGCTGACAGACCGACAGGACGTCAGGGCAAAGTAGCCGGCGTTTGCAACTCTTTGACACAAAACAGACGCAGCCTAGCTTGCTGGGACCCAATCTTCAAGCATCCCGTTGTGCAGCTGACCATAAGGGAAGGATGCTTTGGTTGGAAAATGCGCCCGAGAGAGAGAAAGAGAGAATGAAAAAAAACACACCAAGCTTATTCGTTTTTTTTTTCGGAAAACACCAAACCAGCATTCTAGCGAATGCAGGGAAATTGAAGGCGCTACCAAAAAAAGCAGCTGCACGAAAGCGTAGAACATCATTAGGACAACGAACGCTCCGTTCTTACCGGATGCTGAGCTAAAGAGGGAACACAAGCAAAAGGCTCTAGCAACCGACAATAAAAAAAACAACAGCGAGCCCCAAGTGCCTTAAAAGGATTTGCAAGCCTTTGGCCAATTTCGGCGACAATCGAGAGACCATCCGTAGTGGAATTTTGCTGGAAGTTTTCATTCAAACCTTATGCCGCTTTTTGCTTCAAAATTCCTTCCGGTCCGGCTCACTGGGCGAGATGGCCGATTTTCTCCCTTTTCGGTACGATACGAGCCGGCATTTCAGGCAAAAGTAGAATGTTAATGAATGCACATCCGCCGGACGCACAATGTGCTGCTTCACTCTCACCCTCAATACGGACACGGAGCTAATCTGGAGCCCAAGTGTTGTCACACTGCCACGCAGCAGTCCAAAAGCAAACGTACTACAAATCCTTCCTAAAGAACACATCAAGCAGGTACACGCCTGATCGTTTGCTACGGGAAGGAGCTGAACGTACAACACGTCCATATTATTTCTACAAGAATAGGAAAAAACGAGTTGAAGATTTCTACAATAAAACAAGAACTACTCGCAACACATTCACTTTGAACAACAGCAAATGCTTCAACACAAACACAATGTATTGCATCACGGTCCAGCTCGGTGTCGCTCGACGCTTTTGTTCTATTGGTGTATGTTAGTCACCATTCGCCACAGTTTGTACGCTTTTTTTCTTCTATTTTAATCTGATTAACCGGACATGCACTTTGTTGACACACCGCACCGGAAATGAAGTAATAAATGATGGTATTGACCTTGTGGAGCGGCGCGGCACCCACCCGCGACGCAAGGTAGGTCCATGGAGAAGGGTTTCATTTTCCGCTAATCATTTCGTGCCCAACTGATTTGAATTTCGTGAGATAAAGTCGAGATAAGCAATGTTGCACATAGGGTGCGGCAAACGGTCCCACGCATGGCAAGGGCATTGTAATTCGCGTAAAAATGATCTATTTGTTGAGCTGCCAGTTTGAAAAGCGATAAAACATGCAGTACATCATTGCAACTAATCATACGGGATGGGTTTCCGTAGCAAATCCAATAGAAAAGGCATGCATGGTTGTAAATGCATGCAACAACCTTTTTTTGGTCGTTACCAAAGATTGTTGCAGCATGTTATCATGTTTTTTTTTTTCAACTTCCAATTGGAGCATTATAGCAAAAGCATCAAGAGTTAAATATCACGTTCGAGTAAATGCAAACAAATCCGTCAATAAATCGGCCACAGACAATGCAGTATTTTTTGCATTGCAGCTAAATTGCATGCTCCATTTTTCTGAGAGAAAAACGCATCGAATAGAATGTCAATTATCCAGTGCTGGATTATCTGTGGCCTTCTGAAGCCTTTTTTCGTTTTTCGAATTTCATGCCCATTTTGTTTTATGCGATGAAAAATGCATTATAATGCTTCTTTTTTACTTAAGTTAAATCCCAATAGAAATGAAAATATTGAATAAAACCACATTGGATTGCATTTTGTATAACAATTTGAGTTGCCTTTTATAGCTACCATCCCTACAAGGGAATAGATCCACGCCTGTAGTTTTAGATGTCAGTATTATTTGATTATCGTGCTGTCCAGAGGCGTCTAAAACTTCTAAATTGTGTGTAAATGACTGGCATTTAATAAACAAGAGACCAAACTTCTTTTTAGGTAATTTCATTTATAATCCATATTATCCGATATGTCCCGAATGTACGACTTCACATAACGAATCATTCATTTCTTTTCGCTTCTATAGGGGGTTTTTACGATATCAACCAGCTGTTTTATATAGCGTATTACACTTGACGATTGAAATCATGTCAACACTCCATACAAAACCACAAACCAAACATGCCTCAGATTTCCAGCATTTTACGAAGAGCTCGCAGAAAATTTGTCGCGGTACAAAAGTTGATCGTCTGAATACCAAATAATGATCTCAATTGGGACACTTTTGGCAATTTAATTATAGGTGTTCCTTTTGCCTATTTGACTCCAAATTATTCTTCTTCTTTTTCTTTGGCACAACAACCGCTGTCGGTCAAGGCCTGTCAGTACCCACTAGTGAAGTGAGCTTGGCTTTCAATGACGTATTGTTACCATAGCAGGATAGTCAGTCCTACGTTTGAGGGCACGGTTTATTCGGGACTTGAACCCATGACGGGTATGTTGTTACGTCGTACGAGTTGCCGACTGTACCACGGGACCGGCCCCTTTATTACCCCTTTTATATTTTAGGCCTGTATTTTCCATAACCAGTTGACAGTTACGTTCCACCATATTGGATTTCATCAAAAGACACTTTGCAAAATCCTCTTTCAAATGTTTCTGTTTGAAATGAGTTATAATACATTTGATACGGTTTCAAGCATAGTTTTAAACATTGTCTAACTTTTCTTGACAAATTATGTATACTTCTGCAGGCGGTCCCATGGTATAGTCGTCAACTCGAACGACTCAAAAACATGACCGTCATGTTTTCATGGGTTCAAGCCAAGAATGGACTGCGTGGTAATGAATTAAGTACCGAATTAAGTATCAAAAGAAATATGCTTCAGCAAAAGTTAACCGATTTTTCAGGCTTAAATAATTCACGAGTGGTTTTGCATTGAGTGTTGACATGATCTCAGACGCCAACTCCAAACAAAAAGACGCAAAGTCCAAATAAAAAAACGCAAAGTCCAAACCTTACGGTTGTTTTGAAAATGCTTGTCCAAAAAGAACGGACAAAGTTTTATAACTTTCCAGTTAAAAAAATATATAACGACGCCCAGAAGGGTTACCTATCGAATTGCAACAACATTTTCAGCTAAGATTGTGAACTGATAACGATATTTGCAACAACAAAAAACGAATAAATCTTGAACGGATATTCGTCAATTTTGTCTAACATAAAGCTATTGCTTGAAGAAAATGCACCAGTCGGAACACATTATAGCGATGATTCCAACAAACTGACATTATTTTTTTCAACACCTTTAACTACACTCTACGCCTTGAAACGATACCCCGATGGTGGCGCGATAAAATGGCAGCATTTTACACTACGCGCATTATCACATAAACCCCAAACACAACTGCCTACTACAATCCTGCTGCTAACGGCGTGAAGACGACCGCGATCGCTGCCAACGCACACGCAAGCACGCACGCAGGCACGCAAAATCTCTGCGCGCCGAAAACTCTTCAGCCCGTCACATAAATCAACGCGGGGGGGGCGGGAACGTAAACGCTGTCAAATTAAGAGAGAAATAATAATATTTATGGAGTTGCGTCTCCACGCTCGGTCGCTTCTGTCACTTCGGATAAGGTTCCGGTATTGGTACGGCGCGACCGTGGATGATTTTATTTTTCCCTGCCACTTTTCGGCTGTAGCAACATTGCCGGGCGAACCATTTCACGCCTCGCCCCAAAAACCACCCCAGCGCTGCGATACCCATCTTCAAGCTGCCCGATTTGCGCCACCGAACCGAACCAATGCTACCGATGCCAGTCGCTCGAGTGAAGGCATCAATTTCCATGTTGTAAACATTAGCATTCCCTAAGCACCGCTGACTGAAATGGGCACTCTGTGCTTGAGCCGAGGCTCTGGAGCTTGGGGCTAACCGCCACCTCGCAATCCCTTGCAATCCCCCACGCTCCGCCCCCTCATCCAAGGCTCGAGGTTTCGAGTAGGTGCCATCCCCACGCTCGATTTTACAACGCGACACACAAATGATGGCGCGTTTTCCACGAATCTAAAATGAATACAAGAACCAGCACGAGCAATGCGCGCCTCGTTCCGTACGCGGGGTGCGAATAATTTATCGCCGAACGCTGTGCGTGAATTTACAAATAAATGATACTTGGGAGCGCGAAGCGTCGAGCGTTGCATTTCGGTGCTGATGAGCTGGACCAGGCATCCTATCGACCGGTGCTGAAGATAGTGCTGAAATGTAACGAAACAAAAAAAAAAAGATGCGGTCGCTCAATATTGCAAATT
Source organism: Anopheles quadriannulatus (assembly GCA_000349065.1). Taxonomy (NCBI): domain Eukaryota; kingdom Metazoa; phylum Arthropoda; class Insecta; order Diptera; family Culicidae; genus Anopheles; species Anopheles quadriannulatus. The sequence goes on along the minus strand of KB665544.1, from coordinate 408,204 downwards.
ACACCCAAGTTCAACATCTGGCTGGGTCAATATATTGACTAAGAGCCGTCTGTTGGATATGAGCGTGTATTTGAAAAGCACGAATACGAGCACAGCTATATTTTGGAGTTTGAAACGTTCATTATTACTTTTCCACTCGTACAACTGTATCTAAAATCATATATTGAAGTATATTGCGGTGGGAATACTGTTGGTTTTGTTAAACAGTGTACAATAATCGTATATTCAAAGTAAAATGAAATGTTAGCTTTAATAATACAAAAAAATGGCTAAACCACAAATTTCACTACAAAATAATAAAAAATAAATGAAGAATAAACAAATAATTGAAATATAACATAATGAGTACAATGGACCCTCGTAGGACAAGTTTAATTCTGTAACGTACTCTTTATACGCTGTATTACGTTCAATAACCGTGATACAATTCTAATAACGCATCCAAGTGAAATTTCGTGAAAATGAAATGAAATTACAGTGAAATCTCTCTAGGATGCGGTCTCTTCAAGATGAATTGTTTCTTTAAAATGAATATTTTGACGGTCTCCTCATATTCCATACTTTTTGTGTCTCTTCAACAGTAATATCCCCCTCCTAAGGCAAATGTTATTCAAGCTGAATATGCGATTTGGTAGCCGAAATTCTCTAACCGCTAGGCCAGACTAGGTGAAATATAAAGCGAAATGAACTATTTGACAGGTGAAATATCTGTCAGATAACGCATCACAGCAACCAGCTGATGTGCAAAAGAAACAAATAACGTGTACAAAATCGCAGCAAAATCCGTTAAAAAACGGCAATATCAAGCATTTCGTTAATATTCAGTCCACAGTTCATCATTTCTTCCCATTTGTAAATGTTTCGCTTAGTAAGATACTCTTTTTAAGTCAATTTCGAAAGCCGATGTTGTATCTCCCGCAACCCTTT
>KB665544.1:319502-401183 GCA_000349065.1 Anopheles quadriannulatus | reverse complement strand
ATCTCCGGCTACTATTAATCCGATTCCAACTCCGACAAAATTGTAATCATTAGTTCTGCCCGGAATCGGAATCGTTAGAAGTGATACGCAGTCATCCGAACGATGCTGATACCGTCTTCCTTAAGGCCTTGAGCTTCTTGCCGTAAGGAGACATAACGCACAGTACCTTTTCATCTGTGGTCTTTTCATCGGTGCCATCGACTCACCGTCTCTGTTGTCCTGCATCAACATGTTTGCACCATCTTGCCCACTAAGAACTAGAAATGTTTTCTATGAATACTTTAGCTTCGATCCAGAGCTGATCGGTCAAACCCTATGATTCGTATGTATGCAGAGTGCAATGCTCATTCCGATGCATTTGACTTTGGGGTATCTTCAGAGCAGTTCAAAGAAAGACTCCGGCTCCTGTTATGGCCAATATAATGCTGGGCATTTCTATTATTATCACTTTTGTAATTATTGTTGCTGTAGTGGAACGTCATTATATTACTTATAAATATTGTAAACGAACCGAATATTGTAAACGTTTTTTGCAAATCTTCAATTGGATCACTGTATAAATCCTTTATTTTGTTTAATCAGCTAGTAGCTATATTAAGACAACATGCCCATTATGGGAAATGAATAAGTCACTGAAAACTAAGCCCACTAGTGGTACAGGCAGGCCTTGACCGATAACGGTTGTTGTACCAAAAAAAGAAGAAAAAGAAGAAGCAAGTAGCTATTGATATCAATTGTATCTCAAACTGACATCTAAGCAGCAATGCTTCACCGTTTCGAATGAAACTAAAGACTCAACATCTCTATTAAATACATTGAACTTCAACCACCTAATAGTACGATGTTAAACCGTTAAGCGTGGTGTGATTGCTGTCAATTTATATAAATGGCTTACCAGTCTATGCTTAAGTCTTTTAAGATTGAAAGAATACTAAAATTGACACCAAAAGCTAACCATAAGCCAAAACAACATTCACACATAAACGCACTCACAATCGTGTATGTTACAAACGTTCTCCATCTCACTATACTCCTCGCATCGAATATTTACGCCCAATTATATCACCCATTCAACGCCCCCATTCGAGGCCCTACCTTCTGCCAAACACCCGTTTTTACTCACACCACCAATCAAACCCACAGCAAAGTCTCCCATTACAGTGAGGTCAGGAAAAAAGTCAATAAGACTTTCTAAAGGACATTTCATCGTTAGCTGGTCAAAAAGTTTCTCCTCACGTTGTGTGCACCTTTGCACCCTTGCCTTTGCGGTCCTAGTTTGGCCACCATCCAAAGTCCACACATGATACCGTATCCCTCGTTTCCTTCTCCCGTTTCGAGCCGTTCCCAAAATGGAAGAGTGATTTGAGCAAAAGTTTTGTTTTTCGCCCGAAGAAATCTGCCCAGCCCAGTCTTTGCCAGTCCGCCCAGCACGTAACCACAGCACGAAACAATCCAAATCGCCACCGGCGGGACGCATTTCTTCACTATATTGTGCCTGGCCAAACAAAAGTCAAAGGAATATCGCATGAGCGCAAACCCCAGTATCCCACTACCAGTGAGAAGGAGCAGGCACGAGGGGAGGATTTTTCGGGACAAACTTTTACCGAAAACTATTATTACTTCTTCCACACCCGAATAAACATGCTGTCGGGTGAGTTTCTTTTTTTCCATTTTTGTCTCGTTTTCTCGAAACCGAGCTCGTGTGCATAGGACTGGAGGATAGCGGGAAGGATTAGTTTGGCAGTTTTCTTTCACCGCCTGCAACACTTCCCACCGCCTTACGACCACCCCCCAACAGCAGTCAGTTCTGCAACACAACTTTCCACCGTCCCTTATCCCTTGCACCGTCGATCTGCACATTTGAACCTGCACCGTATCCAAAGGGCCCGGTTCTTTTGTTTGCAAGCAGTGGCGGGAATAAAATTTTACTTTTATTACTCAACGCATTGCCCTTACGGGTCAGTGTCTTTCACGGCGTCTTTCTGGAGCATCAAATGTGTCGGGCTCGGGAAAGGATAACTATCGAGAACGTGCCCCAGTGCACTGGCCGGAACAACTTCTCTGGAAAACAGCTACAAAATGCAAATGTATGTTCCCCTTGTCAGTTCCATTCCCCCATTCAAATCTAGAGCCCATTCGGCAAGGGCCCCCCGGTACTGCCAAGCCATAGAAAAGCAGTGAAAAATCATTGCAATCTTAAACGATCCCTTTGTTTTCCATCTCCCAGCAAGGTGTGTCTGGGCTGGGGAGGACTTTGCTGCCAGCTTCAAGCGACCCGCTTTTCCGATAAACACACAAATCCGCTCAATTTGCTGCAAAGATAAAGTTTGTCATCCCTTTCCACACCAACCGCACGACCAGAATGCGAGTGATCTCCATCTCTAATGCCCAGACACACGGGCACACTTTGCACACCCATAGCTCCTCTTGCAGCTCAAACAAAATACCAAAAAAAAACTTTCCAATCCGTGCACGAAAGCATCTCGATTTTACCGCTGCTGGTTGCCGCATGCAAGGATTACCCCCGTAGCTTGAGCAGCGTATCGGCCACTCTAGTTCGGCCGAAAGGCGAAAACTTTCACTCCGTGATGAAATTGTGCAGAAAACTAGTTCCAAAGCTTGCCCAAATCCTATTCGCTAAATCACTAAATCCGGCTGCACACAAACAAAGCAATAAAGGGGCTAAAAAGATGTAATGCCTGCAACACTCGCAACACCTTCGCTGCAACCGTGCCAAACCGTGGCCCGGGATCGATAGAAAGTGTCGCAACGAATTTTCGTCCACTCGCTTGCTCTCCCTCACGCTGTGGAAGAACACACAGCAGATAAGATAGCAACATACAAGTGCTTACAAGTAAGCAACACTGTTAATTTCATTTTCCCGCACCTAATCGCACCGGCCAACCTTACCCGTTGAAAGATCAATCGAATGTGCAACGGCAACACGACACCGAAACCAATTTTCACCAGCGAGCGAATGTGTCGATGTGTTGTGTCGAGGTAGAACCGACTAGAACATGGACGATTGTACTCTAGTAATCACACCTCAGGAACAATACTACCGTCGTTACACGTACAATTCAAATAAACACCCGATCACGCTTGCAACTGGTTAAATGTTTTGTAAATTGTACCACTTTTCTGCACGATTGCTTCGCCGCAATGCAATAGTTCCGAAATGAACATCCTATTTTATCGCATCAAAGCATGTGGTGTTGGAGATAAACTTAACGATTTTAGTTTTGGTTTGGATTATTTTGTATTCCATTTATTTTATCTTCTTTTCAGTCCTTTTAAAGAGGGTCGTTTCAGCCATACCATAATCCATATGTTTATTAAGATAATTTTAATTTCAAAGAAACAATCTTATCGATTCTTAAATCACCCAAAAACATTATTTCCATCATTCGTATTCGAGTAAACATGGGAAACACAAAGTAAATATGGTAAACATTGAACTTCTGTTGTCTGTGAAGCAAACGGCCCTTCCATCCATTCCAGCCATTTAAGCCAATAACTAGTAAATTTCTGACCACGATCAGTCAATTTGTATGAAGGCTTACACTAGAAAACTTAAATTACAGACAAAACAAAACAAACAAAAAAGCGAACTTGTCATTTCAAGTCGTGCTGCCGACTTTCAAGTTAACTGGCCTGGATCAACATAACACATCGGAGCAACTTTTCTCGCCTCGCCGCACTTATCAGGCTTGGTGGCTTCATACCGACATCAATATCATCGACATAATCCTTCGTTCGCAGCAACAAGTGTGCATCAATAAATTAAAAAGAAAATTACATGTTGGTACGCCATCGCGTACCACCATAAATAAAATCAACAAAATAGTATTGTAAACACATTATGATGTTAAATTTGAGATTTATCTTTTAAAATTAGTTCAAAAGTTTTGAAAGTGATAGCCGTTACACTCAACAACTTGTTCAATCCATTAGTTACGTTATTGCTGTTTTTTTTTTAAGACACAAAAGTTAAATATTTAACCTACTTTTTTAATGTTTAAAAAATAAAGTTGTATTTGAAATGTTACTTTTCCTATTGCAATCATTATAATTGCACTCATTGTTAAAATCGAAATGGAATACTTATGACTAATTATTAGGTAAGTGGTAGCTAAGTTAAATATGGCCGAATGGTACCTTTCATGTAAAACCAATTTTTAAAATTAATGTTATTAAATCAATTAATACAAAAGTCATATTAAATTAAGCTTCCTCCTGCTTGGTGTAGCGTCCTACGCAGCCGTATAGTCCTTGTTAAGGAGTGACAGACCATTTGAGGTTTAAATGCACGACGGGCATGTTGTTAAGTCGTACGAATTGACGACTGCTGCACAGGACCGCGAGAAATGAAACTTATACAAACTCAATGATATTAACTAAAACCTGAATTATACATCACAAGCGAAATGTAAACCTGTGAGATGAATGAGTAAGAGACATGAAATGTACTGCTAATTTGCTGGATGTTATAGGTTTCAAAAGCACATAGACTGAAAATCACACACTTCTTGGGTGTTTATCATGGCTATTGTATTCGCGCTTTTGATATGAAAACTAAGGATGAAATAACATGATGTCTTACCGGCGTATTGATACCCACAAACCCCCGATCAGTATGAAGCACCAAAAATTACAAAAAGCTCGTCTGTAGAGTCTAGCGAACGAGAACATACCGATGATTCGATGCAAATTGATATGTATTGTTTAAGGTTACATTCACAACCAAGAAGAAGTTATGTGTGTCGTGTAATTTCCTTATATTAATTAAAACATATTATTAATACAAATATATTCGGCATATTTATATATAACAACAAAGTTCACCACGAAATCTTATTATTACACTCATAGTTCAAGCAAAACATCCTCTTATCTTATTGAGTAAACCGTCATCTTTACGCCAAATTCTTGTCTCAAGAACAAAAACATTTCGCAAGAAAATGTTTACTCCATTTCCTTAACAACTTTTTTTAGCTTCCCGTATCCTCCATTGCGTTTGCAAGCAAAGACAACGCTGCAATTGCTTCTAATAACTCCCCGGAGCATCTGCCATTCGCCTTCATAAGTTGCACCAATATCGAGCGTTCGAGAGCAGCACAGATGCATCGGATGGCTTCATTCTGTTTCCTCGCAACTGGGAAAGGAACTGGAGCATGACACAAAGCAGCGATAGAAAGCAAAGCAAAAACAAACACCAGCCTCGAACCAAGCGCCCGGGCGTGCTTATCGATATCAATAAATTTACCACGGCTATCATCATAAATTTTCATTATAAAATACTTAGCAGCGCCAAGCAGCGAATAAAATCTTATGCTTGCGAACGGTTGCTTTCCCTCCAGTGTTTCACATTTTTGCATTGTTTCCCGCCTGAAATAAGTGTGAGGGGAGGGGAGTGTTGTTTTTTTTTTTTCATTCTTTGTTTCTGCCAACACATTATTCCCTCTGTGCGAAACGTTTTCCTTTCCTGGACCAAGAATCACGGTAGAAAGCAAATAATGCTGGCAAGTGGAAAGTGCCCAAGCAAACACGCCCCATGAATCCTTATCGAGAGCAAATAACCATAAGATTTAATTTTTATATTGACAGATTTCTACTTCACCAAACCGTGGCTGCAAAACGCTTTAAGTCACCCAGAACAGCCCACCAGCGATTGTTTCGTGCTTACGGTTTGCTCGCGGCTTTTTTCATAAGTCTGCAAATTGGCTTTTGAGAGAACGCGCTCCTTCCGAGCGTGCTCTCCGTAATTCACCCAACGAAACCGCCATGGCGTGTTGCAAGGGGGCAGCAATAAGCCCAAAAATCATCGTGTTATACCGTCACGACAGACGCCCCTTAAAATGGCGGTGGTTAAGGAAAGGAAAAAATAACACTGATTTTTAGTACTCCCTACCACGAGAACCACGCCGGACGTATTGCCAAGGAAACGGGCAATAATATCGAACGATGGCTTCCTCGGCGAAACGAACTTGCTGCAGGAAAATAGCACATTACAGCGCGTTATAAACATGCTAATGACAAAGAACGGAGCAAATGTTTAAATAATCTTAATGGACCTCACGCTCTAGTACAAATACTCGAGTCGCTCCGGCGAGAAGTGGTGTGGTGGGGAAAAAAAACCAACAAATTCTCACCCTCCACCACCACTCAACGCCAACCCCGCCAAACGCTTTACAGATTATTTCACCCACTTTGCAAAACAGTCGACCGATAGCCCCAGCCATTGCCGCAAAGGCAATCGAAAGAGGGAAGAGTCTTCGTTGGTCGTCCTACTCTACTCTCCCTCACAGGCTTTCCACAGGCATACGGTTCCACCTCATCAAACCGATCAATCGCTTTCGGTACGCAAAATCAGAGTCGCTTCCGTTACGCGGCCGACGCGGCCTTTAGTACGCCGTCCGTTGGACGCACTGCACGTGTCCCTGGCGGACTGGCAGCAGGGAGTGCATGGGGCAAGTCTTCCTGCGCCGTTACTACACTTGCACACAGCGCTGGACGGCGCATCGTAAAAACGACGACACTGATGATACGCCGTGCTCGTAAACATAAAACGTAACGACACTTTCCAAGGGCCTGTTAATCCATTAAACGATGGTCGTGAACGAACTACCGTATCGCACATCGTTTAAAGCCTACAGCTTCGTTACAAACGTCCGCTCCAAGCATGCAATGTCTTTTTTTTTGTTGGTTGGTGAACACTGGGAAAATGGAAAACGTTGGAAAACTTTGGAACGTTTCGCGAATTAATTAGTTTCCTCGCAATACCAAGTTTAGTTCAAATTGAGGAAATTATTTCCTAAGTTTATGTTTAGAAGAAATACAATAATTGAGTACAATAAGTTCATGCAACATTTTTTAGATTGTCAACAAAAACCGCGGTTTTACACTCCAACCGTATACCTTAATCTGTAAATTTACTATTCTCACTCACATTCCCACTGTGGATTGTCTCGCACAGTTCTTGTGGTTTGTGGTGGCGTATTGATCCGCGGTTACCAAAAATCTGTACGGTTACCTCGAATCAAACCTACCTCCCCCCCCCCAATTCCACCGCCGGAAGCCATCATTGCCATCGGCAACACTGTAATGAATCAATAATGATGTCTTCATCCGCAAGCCTACACAAAAGCCCACAAACCCGGGCAAAACGTCTAAAACGTCGCGTGAAAATACTAGACCTCTCTCTCTCTCTCTTTCGTATACCGCAAGCCTATCGAATCAGGGTGATGGAATGTGGTGGAAAATCTGCTTAAAAATATGTAACCAGTAGCAGGGCCTTTTTGTACCATCGTTGTTGGGAGGAAACATATTTCACGCTGATCCTTCGACGAACTGGCAGAAAAATGTCGATACACAAAATATCATCAATTTTTAACTCACCAAAGAAGCCGGCCAGAGTATCCGCCGAACGTCCCAGGAAAGGATGAACATCGTTTACAGACAACGGGGTTTGTAAAAGGAAGCAGAAAGGAACTTGGAACACCTATGCTGCCTGCCTTTTGGGGACGTGAAGAATGTTTGATCGGAATGTGCGTAGTGATTCGTAGAAAATTAACACCAAATGCCATCGAGGGCAGGGAAAACATCATTGAGGTGAGCAATGTGGGTTGGAATTTTAACCTTCACCTTTGCTGAGGCAGTGCTTTCGTTGCCGGTCGGGTCAGATGAAACATTCTAAGGTGTTGAGTAAAAAAAAACATGGAATCTTTAAAATCAATTTAAAACCGCTTTCACCATTTTCAAATGACTTTTTACTATTTCATAATAAGTTTAAAAATCGTCTTTTTTACAATATTGTTCATGAATACTACTCAAAGTTTTGTTTCATCCTTGATTCAATATTAAGATTTATTATTTTTTATATTTATTCATTAGTTTATTTGTATAGATAAATATGGCATATATAGCCATCTGGCAAGCGCTATCATTTATGTAATGGGATCATTTGCACAAGATGCAGCACTTCTGGAATCTGTTCGTAAAAAACGTCTCATATTGTAAAAAATGGAGATATATTTTATAATATATCGACATAACTTCAGCCACCAAATGTACAACCTCATATGGGAAAATTTATATGATTTGCAGAACATTGATCATAGGAATATGCACAAATCCCTACTTTGTAGAAACCTCTCTTCTATCAATTAAGCTTCTGTGTGGTTGTCGACCCAACTTGTCGTTATAGTTGTGCGATTTGTATTACATTGTAAGATATTTTTCCCACGAAAGGGATTGAACAAACACACAACCGGTATCGTTTAACGTTGCGAACACATGTGTAGAATGCGTAACGCTACTTTTTTGCAGAATTGAAGAAATCCTCCCTGTGAGCTGCTTGCGCTGCAACTGGTCATTGTAGTCTTCAGATTAAGTAAAACATATTTTTATCATAATGATTATATCTGAAATGATTCGCTTTAAATTGAGACGATAAAAAGTGTCTGATTTGTGTAAGGTATTAAACTTTTTAAATAGTAACAGCTACGAAGTTTTGAGACTTTTTTGAGCTTTTTTGGGATTTTGTAGCTCAAAGGTATTTATACAACTTACAGAATGATCTTATGTCGCCTTAATTGCATAAAACATGAAGGAAAGCTTTTCACCAAAGTGTGCCTTACATGATACACATCATATTAATAACATCATACATCGAATTATAAGCACAATTTGCTCGAGTAGGTACAATAGAACAGGAAAAAATGTTATATCTCTCTGATTTTAGTTAGTCTATTCTAGAAGTTATTGCAAGCTAGCATATAACATACAACTACTGTGTATTGAAAAACTGTTTACGTCTTAAAATCTTTTTTTACAAACCACAGTCCAATCACTCCTACCACCAAGTATACTCCATCCTATCGCAGAGCAAGTGAGGAAGTGTTGTTTTTGGGAAGCTTTGCTTAGCGAAGGGATTACCCCAGTATATGCTATCCCTTGTTTCCCGCTCCCATCGATTGGTTCTGATATTCGTTTATTCACGGATTTATGTCTCGGCTTTGTGCACGCATCATCAAACATTGTATGCCTTCAGTAAGAGTAAAGAGACAGTGTGGGAGAGAGAGAGAGAGAGAGAGAGAGAGAGAGAGAGAGCGAAAGACGGGAAGGGATTGGCTTTGTTTCTCATCGTTTCTTGTTTTCATTTTTCAAAAAATCATGTAAGCCCAACTCACCCAAACCAGAGCGTGGGTGACAGCGATGGCACAAAATCAATGGGCGTCCATCAGTTCTCGTCAAGCAGCGAGGATTAGAGTAATTTTTTAGGATTATCGAAGTCATAAAGTATTCAAAACGTGCACACTTTTCGGGCTCACCGTCTCGGTACTCCTGCCCACTGCCGCAGTAGGGATTCGATGACAGAAGCTAAAATAAAAGTTACATCACCAACCGAAACACATACACGCAAACACACACACACAAACGAACTTGAGACCAAACACATTTGCTCAACCGTCGTGTAAGTACGACACGGCAGACAACCACTGCCGGAAACAAGACATTTACAAATTGGTGAAAATCTATGTCGAATTTGTAACGCGTTGAAGCAAAGCTACCCCGAGCCCTCGTACGGAGCTGTCGCGAAGCTTTCGCTTGAACCATTAATCTTGCAATGGGTTACCCCGTCATCGGAAGGGGTTTTTTCATTATTTTTGCATACGGCGAAACTCGTCACACCAATTGCAGTACGTGACAGTAACGAAACCACGAAAAAAATAGTTTCTCATTTTCCTTCTCCCCTTTGTACCAAAAGGCTTTCATTACGCTACTTGAATTACGCTCCGTTTAAAGAACACTTTGTGTGCACGATATAATTGTGTTTACTACTGATTAAATTTCCACTCCCAAAAATGAGACACCACCCATAATAAATACACACACACACACACACATGCCCTCAACATCATCCCTCTGACACATAATTGAAGCCCGTCTCAAACCACAGAAACAAACACGCCAACTTTCGGGCACGGGCACTGTTGCATTAAACATCTGCCAAGCGGGCTCACCGTCATCGGGTCCAGCTGGCTCCATCCGTGGGGGGGGTGAAACTTTTTCCCCTTTCCATTGCGACATAACGACCCTCACACTGCTTCCGAGCTGCTGTGTGGATTGTGGTTTGATTATGGTGAAATAACAGCGCATTTGGTCTTTTGTTTTCTACCTGCCATCAGCGGGTCTTCAGCGTCCTGTCTGGTTTGCAGATGACGCGTGTCAACGGGCAAGCACTTTGTGTTTTTTTTTTTCGGGTTTATTTGTTTGTTTAACTTTTCGTCCTTTCAACTGGGAGATTGAGTGGTGAGGTGCGGGGAAACGACCCGAGGAGTGGATGAATTTTATTTTTTTGCGAGAGAAAAAGTTAATAGATTGTAATTTCGTCAAAATGCACGAATACTCAAGGGCATCCGTTGAACCATTAGAAGAGTTTTCATTTAAAAAGTCATCTTTTTGAGTGTTCAAGTATTTGTGAAATTATATCAGTTTGTACTACTTCAACTGCTAATTGAAATCCAGTATTAAAATTCAGATATATCAATACAAAAAAAACCGGAAGAAATTGTAATTCTATGACATGTCTTTGCATGCTTTCTATTCTAGCATGGAAAGCTTGCTATTCGCTGTTGCGGTTTGATATTGCTGCAGAATATACATTGACAAGTAAAAAAACACTTCCTGCTATGCTTTTGACAAACGGTTTAAAGTGATCAAAATTGCTTCAAAATGTTTATGAAGTATTCGTCTATTTTATTAAATTTATACCGTAACGTAAAATTGTTACTAGCTGCACAATTTATACTATGTATTCCACTATCATCCTAAACAAATTTATATTAGATTCGTTGATACTCACTGTTGATAGTACTTCTTCTTACTAATATCACATTTTGTTTTAACACCGTTCTAGGATTGATGCCGTGATTGAATATTCTTATTTCCTATGATTCTTTAATACTTGTGCAAGTATTTCGCATTGACTCAGGTCATTACCGTCTGATAAACCAAATAAACCTTCAAAAACGCTCTGAGATGAAGTAGCAGAGATTTTTGGTTTGAAGTTATCATCCTCGTTTGTTAATTTATGCTTTTTATGGTTTCAGGCTGATGATATGTATTTATTTCTAAACAACAACAAATAAAAGAGGTGTTAGTATTTAACTACCTCAGTGTCCCATGAAATAGAGTGTCTCGAAGATTTTTTACTGCTTTCCAAGAATTTCTTGAATTGCTTCCGACAAGTTTATGGATTCTTCCCACGATTTCAGCACTTTCTCCAGATTGTATTAAATGGTTTCTATTGATTTTCATTAGCACAATGCCCATACATCGTGAGAATGATTCAAACATATGTGAGAAACGGTAAATAAATTACTATAAGAACCCAAAACATCACGAGAAAATAACAAAAAAGGGAAGCCCTGAAATAAGTTCTTTAAACAAGAAACGAACTTATTTTTGGTTTGAATTGATATAATTCATTCAAATTATTTAAAGTACGAAGTGGAATTATTTCGTAGGCCGTGATCAACAGCTTAACACAAGCAATTGACATTCAACCGCTCAAAATTCCAGGGGAAAAAATATTAACCGCAATAAAATAATCCAATCGCTGCATGATGAATTCATAATACCGTGACAAAGCAAAAAGAAATCCTTCGAGTGCAGTGTAAATTATTACAAATTAAAATAAATATTTAATTCCCCAGCGGCACCACACCATTCACATCCATCAAACTACATCGATACAAAGCTACGTCGACTTTTGCCGCACGTGATGAAACATGTATGAGGTGTTGCACATATCACCTGCACGTATCACCTGCAGCTTACAATACTTCAAACGTATGACAGAAGAGATTTATGCCGACCTGTGGCAATCGCATACGCACCTTAAATTCACACATTGTTCGTCGCACATTTATTTTACCACAAAATATGGAACCATCCAGCTAGCCACAAGGCCGTGCTGTCAGGGCGGACAAAAAGTTACATATATCCTTACCTACGGACCTGGTTCAGCAGCACCAGGTGCAAAGCGGGGAAAGATTTTCCCGGCCAGAAAAGCATGAATTATGGAAAGCACATTGCGAAGCAGCACATCCACGCGTGCTCGGGTGCTTCCTGAGATAAAATGAAGTTTTTTTTTCTCGACATTCTTACCAAAAACGGGACATACTTTCTACCTAGAATTACGAAAACAAGAAAGATGGATTTAATAAAAAAAACACATTTTTGCCAGGGAGATGTTACCCGTGCAGTGAATTATTAGCCTGAAGCTTAGTTTTACCCCCGTCATCAGTGTGATCGTAGGTGAGTAATTGTTATTGCACACATTTCAACGAGATTTCGCGCTGTACTACCAAAGTTGTGCAATTTTCTAGTACAAAAAAGCTGCGTAGTTAATCAATTTTAACTAAATACAATGAATTGCATCTCTCGATTAATTGATTCCCATTCCCAGTTAGTGTACATTCAGTTATTAATCCATCAATGAATTATGCTAAAAAGTGATCGAAATCAAAAGTACGTTTGCTATCGATAGCTCTGCTGCGAACACCGGTTCGAGCTGATGCAGAAATTGGTGATAAATTGCTAATCATATTTAACAATTTTTCGACGATCAATCTCAATTTCAGATAACACCACCTCCAACACCTCCAAGCGTACTGCCTCGCCTTGAAGTGTTCGTTCACTATGTCCAACCAATTTGTTTCACCTCTTCCTGCAGTTCTACCCCAACAAACCCCAGCGTGGAGACTAACAAACGAACCCTCAAACATTGGACAGCTTTCCGATGGGTCCATCAATCATTAACATAATGTATGCTAACATGCTTTGCATCCCCCTCCTCACCCATCACCCAACAGTTTTTGTATCTCTCCGTTCATCAACTCCATCAAGCCCAGATCCAGACTGAGCACCGGGTCCGCATGTTGCTGGAAAAATGGACATTGAAAAACCGAGCACCAGCACGCTATCAACACAACCTATCGAAACGATGACCTACCGCCGTGACCCGCTTGACCTTTTTTGTGCTACGCACAGAAACCCACAACTACCCACAACCCACCTACGCTTAATTGAGTGCGATGACAATTTAGCTCAACCCCTGCCAAGGGTGGGTTCAAATGCGAGGTATCAATTGCTAGATTAGACAGCCGGAAAGAACGCGTGTGTGCGTGCACATGCACAGATGCATCTCGCACGTACAGTGCGGCTCATCCTCGCTGGCCATAGCGAAACATTTTACGGATAACCTCGTTATGACTCCCAGTCGACTAATGATCATAAATATTTATGACACCATCGCTCAAAAACCGACCAGCAGTGACGGGTCGTCCTTATCATACGGCTGTCCTCCCACTTCCCGGCTGTACATTCCCTTGGGAGTCCGGGCGCTTTTAGGCTCATCGCCTTCATTATGTTAGGCGTCGTTTAGGACGTTTTGAAAAACGAAACGAATGGCACGCACGACCTCCAGCTGCAGTATGGTAAAGGTGAGAAGTATAACGGTTGAAACTATGTACTAACGGGCTACAAAATCAAGCGGTACGCTTTCGATAAGTCCATTGAAACACACACACAGACACAAGCGCAAATGCTCTGCCAAAAACCTCAAATCAGATGCTAACTCAGCAACGGCAACTGATTCCAGCGTTCCGATATCAACTCGGATGAATTAATGCGAAAATCAATTATACGCTTTGCTACATCCCTTTGCCCGAGACCTTTCCGTGCATGGCACGCAGGGCGTAGTTGCAGCCAGTGGGAAACATTCCGTACCGTCACAGTCAAACACACGCGAATTGCATGCCAGCACATGGGCTGGAGGAGTTATTAAATCATCTGCAATACAATTATCCTACCGACGGTGAACTCACTCGAAACATTCGAACGGGCGTTCTGCTCTTTGCTTGCAGCTCAGATTAATCGAGCCAGCTTGAACTGATGCTGCCGTACGTATCGCTGCAGTATGGTAACGAGTGCACTGCTGGCGGAAATTAGCACGCAGCATTCGAACGTTTGCTATTTTGGTCGATGCTGGTGAGCAGCTTTTTCGCTGGTAAAACGCTGTAACGCATGGCGAAGCACCATCCGCCTCCATTGTAAGGGGGTGTGCTATTTTAAGGCCACTACTGCTGTGGACCATTTGAATCGCTAAAATTGTTGTGGGTTTCATATGGTTTTAGTACACATGAAAGTTGTTAGAGACTGTCTACGATTCCATAAGAATATTTTCGTTTTATTTTATCTTTTTCATATTCTTTCTGATGAAAAATTTAACTTTCCAGTAACAGTTAAAGGAGTGCATGAAGAATTGTATTATTTTAAACAATATAAATGACTGTTAACTAAATAAATCAGACATTAGGCACATAATTCAGAACCTGGTTTTATTATGGTCATACGCTCAAATCAAAACTATCAATTTTGATGAATTTTTAGAGATTTCATGATTACTTAAAATTTTGTCTACAAAAAAAAGAGTACAGGTAGTCCCCGAGACAGGCAGATGAGAGATACGCGGCTTTCTAACACAGTTTTGACAGTTCTTTGAGCAAATTGTATTTATTCTTACAACAATTATAAAATGCATCAAAACATCCCCTTTGGGTGAATTTTCTAATTCTTTTAAGAAGGTTTATAATTGAAAAATACAAGTAGAATTATATAAAATACCATATTTCAGCGTGTATAACAACCCCCCTTTAGGTCAAACATGACCAAAATCAGATTGAGGGCAAGGAGGTGTGTGCGGTTTGAAAAGTGAGGAAACAATTGACCTCGCTGGTTTTTTAAGTTAATGAGTCAAGTTCATAAAAAGAGACCAACTCAGCATGTGGTAAAAAACAACAACTCAGAAAATCGTTAAAGCATCTGAAGGGAAACTGATAGCCTCCCATTAGCTTGTACTTCCTTTGATCTAAATAAAATTGATAACCTAGACAAAGTTATTTTAGATTTTTGTAAAATTAAAACAAAAATTATCTCAAATATTGTACAATTAATCAACGTGGTCGTTATACATGAGAGGGTCGTTATACACGCTAAACTACGGTAATGAATTTATCTAATTCATACATTTATATTCATCAAAATTACTCATCAATTTAGTTATATTTTGCCTGGACACCGTGAAATTTGACTGACGCGGAAATGCGAGATCAATTCGGCATAGTTACGCATTTTAAAATCTTAATTTACATATCTATGATATTGTTCAAAATTATGTACTAGTGTCAAAAATAATTTTATCAATGAAAAAGAATATCACAATCATTGATAATAATTTACACAAAACCATAACAGATGGCTCAAATGAGCATTCCAACATGTGTGTAATTACAGCTCATCTTTGAAGCACAACATTGCATTTTCAAACTTAATTCCACGATCGATCACAATATTGCATCGTTTCCAAGAAAATGGAAAGGTAATAGCTTCGTCTTGTTTACAATACACCGGTTTGATAGGGGAGGAAATGCGACATACAACCGTACAGCGGCCTTTTTGCATTTTTTACCAGTCTCCAACTAATGGAGAGATATTTCAATTGGTTAACCTTGTAGCATGGAAGGGGTTGATGTCATGTAAGCCTTCGAAGAGAGCTGGTTTTATTCCAGCACCGCATCTCCTCCTACTACTCGATAAGCTCTTGCTCCCCCAGCCCAATCCAGTGTGTACCCGTACGAGAGATGGAACGATTGATTAGATTTTCCTTCATAACGACGAACAACCAACCCGGCCCAGCATCAGGCCAGGTGGAATCCTGATACTTGCTGTACCAAATATGCCATCCTTTATAACGAACAAATCTTCCAAAAAAAAGTCCAAGCACTAGAACGGGTCGCAGAGCAAAACCGAGCCGGCAGTAGTACACAGGGCTTGCCGAATATGTTGTTGTTGTTGCCCCTGTTTGCAACAATGAACTAATCAAATATTGAACCCAAGATGGATCGAAGTGAAATGAGAGAAAAATCACCTGCTTCTCACGAGAAACGAGGAAGGGTGTAGATCGGCAGGATGTGTTACCATTGAATGGTGTTTGGATGCCCTTTTCCCTCCAACGACTGCTACCCACGGTACAAAAGACGTTTTCGGGAGGAAAAAATATTCCCCCAAAAAATGCCGATACTTCTTAAGGCGCTCATTCCACCCCAGCAAAAAAAGGGGTGAGCAATCATCGTTTGCCGAAGCAGGTGAGCAGAAAATAAATCACACGTGCTGGTGAAAAGGAAAAATGTACCTTTCCTTACCAGCCGGCTCTAATGGAGGGCTGGCTGACGAAATGCTCGAGCTGAAAGCACGGGCACGACGGACAGCCAAGGTACGTGCATTAGCCGAGATTGATGATTTTCCCACTCAAGAAGATCCATCTGCCCCGGGCAGAGAGCTTTGGCATGTTTTTCCTATTGGCCATGACGCCCTTGCAGGTCCTATCATCTACGAATGAATCCTTCCAAACCAAGCGAGACTACGCTTTCTTCGAAGGGTGGATCAATGTTTCCCCCACCCAACGTGCAACACACTCACTGTGATGCAAAACAGTATTCCATCAATTCGACACATCCATTCCGAACGGACCCGGGGACGACCAAATCCTTTACGGGCTTTTGTAACACTTGCCCGATGCGAGGAAGGATTCACACCACATTACCATAACAATCCACCGTGTGACTATCGGAGCAACCCGACCGACCGACCGGCCAGGGGGTCGGGGTCTTCGATTGGACACTGTTCGCGTGATCGCTGCGACCACAATTTTTCATCAACTCATTCGATTCATTTTCACCCGCCGAACCGGCCACGGATGGATGATGGATACGGTACGGGGTTTAGTCCGGGTGAGATCGATCATTCCAGCGCAAGGTACGGCGTAGGGAGCATATACTCTGCTCTGCCCCCCTGTACGCTTTTCGTTCCGTAAACGTATTCGTGTAGTTAATTCATATTCATCGTGGCAGTGCGGTGGATCAAATGTAGCTCATCGTGGGTATGACACCGCATCAATCGTAATCTATCGGTAGGTTAATAAATGGCATTTATTAGCCTGTTGTACTGTAGGTTGCATTGGTTAGGCCGGGTCGTTAGCGTGTGGAAAACGCTTCAGTTCAGTTCAGTTGGAAATTATGTATTGTAAATGTAGCTAGGAATATGATAACTTTATTTTATCTTAAAAACATACTTCCGGGAACTGAAAAGCTGACTATGAAAGTTAGGACATGATTTGATTTTACTACTTGAAATACTGAGTTCGTCATTGGGCTACATTCAATGCACAATATAGATGTCTGTCGCCTTAAAGAAGGACTGTCCTAATCACGTTAATTAATTCATGGAGGCATGAAGGTATTTCAAGAACCAATAAAATGAAACGAAATTTATTTAAAAACACACAAATATGAAGGGATTTAAAACGATATTTGATATTACAACAAATAGCAGCAAAAAATAAAATAGTAACTATTCGTTGTACCAAAACTGTCATTCTTAATTCATTGAAAGTAAAGTCATCAATTAGTTTAAAAAAAGGATTCAAACAATTGCATTCGAAAATGGTAAGACTGCTGAAACTCAACCTGAAAGTATTCATGAAGTCCTCTGATATAACCAGACCCCTTCCAAACAGCGTTCTTCACACTTACCCTTCGCGTGTATGCTACCCCCGGGAAGATTCACCGAACATTTTGGCAATAAATAATTCCCTGGGACACACATCAAACGTTCCACTCATCCGAACCACTACACACACGTATTTGCCACTCTCACAGCTTTTAAAACTGCACTCAGATCTGCATCACGTGCTAACAATATTTACGACAGTTTATTAGTATCTCTATTTGAAAGCTTTCATAGCGACGCTCAGCAGAGTCAATGAAGCGAATTAACTTCCAACAAACTCCAAGATGCAAAAATTACGCTCTCCTTACGTCACATGAAACAGGGAACAAATGCAACCAGATATTCTGGGCTAGTCAAAATTGCACACGAATGTAGACCTTTTGACCATTTGGCCACAGTATACACGCATATACCATGCTTATCCATACAAAAAAAAACATTTTCAAATGGATCGATTGCACTTCCGACTTAAAAGTTCCATTTTCATGTGCATGCTCTTTTTAAAAAAAGGTATTCAAATAATCCGTTTTGTGTGCCTGCAACACAGCAGCTCTTCACGATGCAGCGGAAGGGACACGATTTCGATCACACATCCTGTACTTTTACGTTAACGCTTCGCATCGCTCAAGAAGACTACGTGCTGAAACAATCGCTGAACAGTAATGCTGCCAGCCCGCACCATGGCAAAAAGCGATCAGCCCCAAAGAAGAATCCCCACCGAAAATGGAAGCTTCTGCCAGGAAAAGTGCACACTGGCACACGGTGTGAAATATAAATTTAAATATTTTCCGCTTCCCTATCAATCATCGTTGATGGCATCGCACTCGAGCGCGGCAGCAATCGTTCCTGTCTTTTCCTGGCTCGTACTCCGATCGTAGCTCGGCTATTTTCCTCCAGCAACTCTGAGTGTGCTTGCATCCGACCGGGATTGTTCCATGGCAAAAGCACAGAGAAATCCTTACCTTACCGGTATCGGGTATGTGTGAGTTTGTGTGTGTGTGTGTTTTCATATTTTTTCGTAATTTTTTTACACTCTTCATATTAAATGTCCCCTACATTTTCAACACTTTCCCACTGTATTTAGTTCCATCACCGACTCACGGTCGCGCTGCACAAAAGCAGCCGTAAACGTGCAGTTTGCAGCGTTGCTGCACAATGCACATTTTCGGGCGATGTTACAACTTCACCGAATAATGCGAGACTTTCGGTCCGTTTGGATCCGTATGTCTTTTTTGTTCCTCTCCATCCGTACGGGTTTTGACTGTATTTTGAGTACTATTTTTTACACCTACCTCGCATGGAGCCACGCGGTTAGATCATGATGGTGCAACGCCAAAGTAACTGTGATTTATGGCGCGAGGGGATTTTTATCACAATAGCAATTTCAAGCCATGATCGGTGGCCATTTTTCGCCACCCCGGCGCACGGTGCTACTGTTTTCAGTCCAACGAAGAGGTGAAACGACGGTAACTTTTGGGAAATTTAGATGAACATGTATGAAGATATTTAACAATGCCTGATAAAAAAAAACTATGTCAGATGCATTTTACATCAGTACCATTATTTCTCTATGCTTTTTATAATGTATTTTTAAACCCTTTTTTAAACTTTGGGCGTAAGACAGTTAATAAATATATAAAAGTAAACTAAAATACTTTATAAATAAAGGCTATAAACCTGATATAATTTGTAAGCAACTAAAATTATTCCAAAGGTAACAAAGATGATTTCCAATGATTTTTAAAGATGATTTCCGAAATATTAAATAAAATTTTAACAAAAATCCCATCACGCTTTTATTTAAGTTTCGCATCCTTGTCTTTGAATCAAACCCGCTAACGTCAAGTACACGATCTCCCTCGGTCGAGCCACCGTAATCGAACTTGTAATCATCACCTCCACACCCCCATTCCATTACAAATCAGGTAAAATCTTCCCATTAGGCCCGACCGACAACGACGTCTCAATTACCAGCAAAGCTTCGCGTTCACTGTCAACCACACAGCAACGCTGGTTCATGATTACCCATAATTTAGCCTCAAAAACCACCACCGATAAGAACCCGCGAACGTAGAGAACATGGGGGTCAAACACGGCCCCGGCTACAGTGGTCCCGGGCCGTTCCCACCTCTACGCCAACAGATCCTATCGAGCGTTTCGTTCAAATGACAGCCGCTTTTACTTAAATAATCGCCAACCTCACACGGTCCAAAACGGGCAAGGCAATCAGGAGGCAACGTACAACAAAGGTAACGTTTCACACCAACAACACCGACGAAAAATCTTACTTCCCAGTGCAAAGGCCATGTAAAAACGATTACAGCAACGACACACACACACACACACTAATGCTGGCCGGTTGGCCGATCGCGAACGATTTGTTTTGTTGCTGCGGCAAAAGCGCCCACCGTCCTACTGTGACTCTAAATTTACCCACCAAAACGCAGCCTAACAGCACGCGAAGCAAACAACTCCACCGAAAGCTGTCGTCTAATCGTCTCAAACATCTTGCTCGCCACGTTTCTGAGCATTTTCAAATGACATTTAAGGGAACCAGCAGCTTTTCTTTTTTGTTCTGCCCCTTTCCCATTCCGTCTCTGGCCCACAGAAAAACGGGACGCCCAAGGGGGGCGTCAGATTTGGCTGGCGACATGAAAGCATGGCACCACCCGTAGGCTGCTGAACGTTCCGCGGAACGGCCGTGGTTTGAGTGCTGTTTCCTAATTATTTCCTACCTGGGAGGTATGTTTCCATTTCCGCTTAGCCTCTTTCTACCACGTGCTTATTTGTCGTCTTCCCATGGGAGGGGGGCAAGAGGATGGAGGGAAGCTAAAAACTCATCCAACCAACTCGGTACACGGCAGAAAGTGAGGGAAGAAAAGAAAATTGTCCTACCCATCTTGGGCAACTGACAGCATCTTGTTCAGGTTAACAACAGTCCGCGGAAAGCCATCAGGCTCTTGGTGATACGGCCTCAAACGAAACTTTTTTGTGTGTAATGTTGCTGTTGTTGTTGCTTCTCTATTTCGCGATCTGTTGAAGAGTCGTCGGGTGGAAGTCATTCCCTAGGTCGTTGTCGGTGCTTGTCATTAGCAGAAAACTGCCACTTGCACACTCTCGCCAAGTCTTGATACGGTGCGAGGTATTTTATACTTTTTTCCAGTTTTTGTTAAATGCTACAATTTTGTAACCGTTAACCGCACACAGCACAACCGATAACGATCCAGGGCACACGAATAGAAGACATGTTTATAAGCAGTAAAAAGACTTACAAAGTACCTGTTAATCACGCATATAGTCGAGCTAAGACATTCTTTTTCGAAATAAATGTTTTAAAATTGTATACAATGTATACATGGCAGTTGTGTATTAGAGTTTAGTTTTTCCATTGAACTGCAATTATTCCAGCTTATTGCATTTACTTTATTCAATACCATATCCTGATTCAAAACTCGTGCAAGAAACGATCAGATTATTTCTGTTTCTGATGCAGAAATATTAATTAATAATACAATTGACAAACATCCTCTTGATGTGTTATAACACATTGTAGATGGATGAAGAACTGGGAGACTGTTCAGTTTGTTTCATATTTTTAAATTTTCTCATATGTTTCGAAAGGTTCTACTTATTTCAAAACAAAATCAAAATACATCAGTTTTATTTACATAAAATAGTAATGAGTCAATAAATCAATGAACTGATTACAAAGCTTTTGCGAAAAAGTCTACACTTTTTGACAAACATTTCAACTTACTTTAAAGCTTAGAACGATTGTTTTACTTTATTTTCGAGTTTTGACTGCCTTCTATTCTTATATGCTATTCTTAATTTGTAACTTGACATATTGTGTGTATTAATTTGTCATTATTCTGTATGGATTGTGCCTTATCAATGAGAGTGATGATTTGTTTGCTATTAATGTTTCCCTCCAAAAATTCCCCTCTTTTTTATAAATTTCTTTGTTTAATTCTCATGCCAACCTTTGTTGGTTATTTTATTAATTAATGATAATGCGAACATCTCTTTCAATTAAAATAGCCAAACTATTTGAGTATATTTTTGTTTAAGCGTTTCAACCTCATTACATAGAAATGAAATATTTTTATATTGTTCTTTGATGTATCGTCAACCGCTGTTACTCTGTAATGTTTCTCTCTTTTAATTTAACTATTTGCTTCACACAAGCACAGCACTATTCTCTCTTTCCATACCACAAACCACCAGAAACGTAACACGCTCAATTTCATTCGCAATACAACACGCTGGACGTGATAGTTACCATCATCCGTTGTCGGACGGCCGGCCCCGGAAGGGCGCAGCCGATCGTATTTGTACGAATGGACCGGAGTATCGCCCGCCGGCCTCGAGTATCTGATCCGTTTAACTTGATTATGGGGAGGTTATTTTCTGATAAAACAACTAATCGAGCATCATTTAGTGTCGACGACGAAGAGAAGGGCCGCAGCACCGCAGCCCACCTCCCGCCGGTACAAAAATATCCTAACGTGACTAAATGGATCGAACTAAATTAAAAATATGTAAATTGAAACCTTCGTGCCAACCTTCGTGACGCCAGCGCTCTCCGTTCCGGATAGACCCACGAGCTTACCTTTCCACACTGAAACTATCAACTTCTAGCAGCCCGGTATGGGCAGCAGGAAGCGTGGACCAGACGGATACCATTCTGCCGCCGGCAGGACCATCATCATTCCCATCAGCATGGCGATGATCACCATCGTCATCGCGTAATGTACACAAGTTCACATAAAAAAAAATCCAATATCGACCAATGCTGGCATCCTCTCCACGGCTTTTCAACCACATCGTTCAGTGTTGCCCATTAAAAAAGTATATGTGCGTGCATGTGGGTGACAAAAAAGGATAACGGCACAGGAAACGGCACGAACGCTCACCATCCTCCGCCCAGTGATAAACCATATTTTCATTATCTCGCCAAGTGTTATCAATCTACTTTTCACCTCACTCAAAGCCGGCAACTAGAAATAACAGTTAGACCATCCGCCACCCGATGCCGGGATGCCCGATAAAGGGTGCCCCATCCTAACCGGTCCTGGCTTACCGCCTCCAAACAGCCACGCGCACTCGAATGGCTCTCGTTTTAATGCGACCACCCAACACTTCGACCCCGATCAAGCATCCTTCATCGTGCCGGAACACCCCAAGCCCCGGCCCGTGGTTCCGTTGATTATCCCTTCCGGAAACCGGAGTCTTTACCCCGAACCCCTCCCATCCCCATTCACAGGCAGTGCCATCATCCGGAAATGAATATTTCATAAATCGTTCAACCCGCACCGAACACTGGGGTCGTAACCAATCGCATGGCTCTATTCAAAACCCACCCCGCACGCCCCATCCCACAAGCACATCCGACCACATCCGGTACCCACGCACACACGCACGTACACTCTACTACAACGCACATAGACGCGTGCATAGTTCTCAGCAAACCCTATCTCTTTCTCTCTCGCTTTCTCGCTTTCAACCCCAAACTTCCCATTCACCTCGACATGGTTAACCGCAGCAACACCCGCAGCGGCGCTCGAGGATCCTTTCGGCCAGCCCCCTCCAGGAGTGTCGCCCGCCCTGGTAAGATTTTGGGGCCTCGATTGAATCGCTGCTACTCGCAGTAGTACGGCGTGTGCCGGGTTTCTTATCGCAAGTACCGACCAAACGCTTTACGGTAAGTGACGGAGCATGGGGACGGAGCGTTTGCTTTATCAAATAATTAATCTGTGTGTTTTTCGGGGATTTTTATTGCCCCTTTCCGATTGTTTGTGGCAGATAGTGTGCTGTTTGCTTGCTGGTGCTGCTCGCACCACTGCTGGACGGGGAATGGAGAATGGTCTCGAGTACGAAAACAAACACTTGTGAACATGGTTCTTTGGTGATTCTTTTTTTTTTTTTTTGAGAGTTCTTTGCAACACGATTCTAAGGTAATGTTATACTCTCCTCGTTTAGTTTCATTTAATTAAGAATGGTTTGTGTTATTTTGACAATTTTAAATAAAATTCTTATTTTGTGTGATTTTAATTTTAAATATTTTCTCTATTTTGTCATGTTGATCATCTTTTGATAACACTATGGTGACATTTTCGTTATTTTTATGTTCATTTACTTGTTCCTTATTGAACAAGTACTTGTTGTTGTATTCAAATGCCAAATAATATCAACATCTTCCGTATACATAAATTCACTATCAACCCTTCTGACTCTCGTTGAAGCAATGCTCCAAAGGACCCTTCAAACCTGACTTTGCCGTCCCCTACAACCTGCCTTTTCCCGGTTTGTTCAACCTGCGGTGAACAAAGATTAACGTGCAACTAAGTCGATAAACGGTTTTATTAGCACCGGCTGCCGGATATTGTTGAGCATTAGTTGCAACGCTCTGGTTTCATGTTTTTTGGAATGCAGACCAACGGCAGATCAAGGCGCAAACCAGCAGCTGGACGGCAACTGAGCTAGACCGATGTTTATTTCGGTGAATGGAAAGATTAATTGTGGTTTTAATTTTCTATGCAAATGTCCCGAAAATACGCACCCCGGGGGCTGAAGGTGCGTATCGACCGGCCGGCGAGACCGCCACTGGTGCTGGTCTGTGCTTTATTGTGGGTTTTAGTGCGAGGGACGGATCATTAGCAGCCAAACGGACCACTATTGCTATTGCTACCGAATAGTGCTAAGAAAGGTTTGCTGTCGTTCGGTAAATAAGCTTTGTGCGACCGATTAAGCTATTAATGGGGTGGAAAATAAGTGACTGCTGTCGGAAGTTATTTCTCGCCGAGATAGCTTTAATTGAAGAGAAAGGGCAGATAAATACATTAAAAAGATTAAACAATGGTTATTTCATTAATTTAAATTACGATAATATTGAAATTCGATTTAATTGAATTAATACTTTATCAAAACTATTATTCAAAAGCTTAGTTTAACATAAGTAGCAAAAAATCCATCTAGATTGAAAAAGCGACTTCAAATGTATCATTCCATGTAAATATTTCGATATTTTAAACCAGCAACTACTGTTCAAAGCAAACCGATACATTAATTACCGAAATATATTAAAGCCCATTTCCCATGTAACGCCATGCACGCTCCACCGGCTTAAACGATCGTCCCCCACGGGCACGGCAAACATCAAAATGTCGTAAATTATATTTTAAATATGCTCGTCCTATTTTCTCACTCGATTTTTTCGCACTTTATTTCCCGCCGACACCTGTACCTTCCGCACGGTTTTTGCTGGCATCGGACCAACAGTTAAATACTCTCGCCAACTCAACAGATTATTTTCCACCACAATACACCCGAGCCGATCGATGCATCGACACGCGGGACCCGGAATGCAATAAATCATACCAATTGCAATTGGTCGGAGGCTTTTTCGGGCAGGTAAATAGGAACGGTGCGCTGTTGGCAGGATGCTCCGAAGCTGAAACAGAAGGGTGTGAGATAAAAATAAAATCCACCCATGCAAGTGCTTTAAGCGTGCGCCAAGCAAAGCCACGCTGGGACACGCCGAATCGAAATAGTGCGATTTTCGTGCACCCATTCCAGCCCAAACAAGGAGAGCAGGGAAGCAAGGGAACGTAGATGACGGTATGGCACGGATGGCATTCCGAAAACTACGGAACATTCAGCGACGCGTTTCGCGTGTAGAACATAAATTCAATTAAGTACATGTGTAATTAATTGCTAATTGAAATAAAATTTAATTTTCAGGTTCATTGCGGTTTTGCATAAATCAAGACCGCATGCAGAAATGACAGTGAGAGGAAAGAGAAAGAAAGTGGAAACGTAGCAAAAAAAACGCTGGCTCGGATATAAAAACATTCACCCAATTGTTGTTCATTGCCAGTGCCTCCACAGTCACACATGCCCCAGTGTTTGGAATGATGGGCTTTTTAAGCATCCTTTATGCGCTTCGTTTTCTAACGGCTCACGGTTTTTGGAGTGTCCTGCTTTTCGCACTTGAAGTGCGTGGTAGTGAACGTTTTGGCAAGCAGAAACTATATGCCCGAGTGTGGCAAAGATACGGCACTTCTTTAGGTAAATGGTGCATAAGTGTATGGTATCCCAACGCGGTAGCATCCTTCGCATTTACACAACCCAACCTAACCCAGCCCCGTGTGTGTGTGTGTGTTGGCACCGATAAAGGAAGCTTATTTAAAAGCGAAGCAACCACATTAGTCCCAGCGGTCGCAACCGTTGGAATGCAACCGAAATGCTAAAATGGAGATCGCATGTATGCTAATGAGAACGTCGGATTCGTTCCATTCCGAGGGCGTCGTTTCGGTGCGGTACGGCGTTTATTCCGCTCAATGGAGCGATAGTTCGTTATCAGGCAGTGTCCCGGCCTCCGTAGGCACCATTAGCACAGGCTCACTAATTTCGGCTGCATCCCTTCTGATGGCTCAACCGGTTTTTGGTGTTGGTTAGGCTGGGACTGAGCCTGTTTAAAGAACGGTTTGACCTAATTTGCCATGACAATAGTTGAATGTTGTGTAGTGGTAAATGATCTTTTACGATACTAGGTTATGGAAAGCCAAACTGCGATAGTATGTAGGGTTGTACTGCAACATTTCAATTTACCTCTGCCTTTATTGCAACATTCAATTTAGCAAGCCGGTTACATCAACAGGTCTGCCAGAGCAAATGTTCCATTTACAACGAGAATGTAATTCTTAGAAAGCTTGCGAAATCGAAACTAATGGCATTGTGGAGGTTGTAACTGAGTGCAAATAGATCGGTCAAATACAGCGCATACAATGAGTTAAATTGTGTTCTTAGCTATTCAGTGTAGCAATCAATTAAATCGACGATTTCGAGTTAACATGGTATGACTTGCACCACAGAAATTTAGAACAGTGTAATTAAAACTTCAGTGCAATTGTAAATCAGAGTTTCTACGCTAGGTCCTAATCATTCAGCTAATCCATACACTTGAAATTTCCGCGATTTGGAAATCAGTTTTCCACCTCTCACGGATACGGAGATACACGATAATAGAATTTCGTTCCATTAGTATAACATCTGGTAGGACATCTACTGGATCCATTAGTAGAATATACCGCAGCCCAACAGGTCCTGGCGTGCTTAATGCGTCGCACGACAGTTAGACCGCCGTACAGCTCGAACAACTTGAGGTTGTAGCCGGCTTCTCCATTGATTTTCCATACAAAAGAGGCCCAAAAATCCATTTGAGCATTTTCCTCTTGAAATTTCTGGAGATTTGACCAAAACCAATGTCTCAGAGGCGTATGTGAGTACTTGTACCATAACGGTACAGTTCAGTCCAAGCTTCGTCCACCGCTGCAGATTCTTTGGGATTAACTACAGAGGTAAGTTGTTTTACCGCATTTTCACTGTTATATAACCCACAAACTTATGGAATAATGTACACTCCTTGTTTTCAAACTCAAAACAATATCAATTAATCTCCGGTAAAAACACCAAGGCACTTCTCTATGTAATTTTTTTATTATACATATTCGGGATTGAACAAAATGAGGAGATTGTCTTGACAAAACTGTTATTATTATTTACTGTGGACATTTACTATTTAAACAATTTTATCTTTTCATAAAAGTATTAAAGTAATTCAATATGATCATTATTTAAAAAAAAAACAAATCAGTAAAACTGCATAGGTATGATAATTTTTGAATAAATATATGAATGTTAATATAAAAAATCTGAAAAGCTAAATAACAATAAAAATATTGACAAAAACTATTAGTGAAATACTGACGGTTTGATAAGCTCCTAGTTTTGGTTAATAATTACTTAAATGTTATGTAGAAGAAATTTTGCATATTGAAATGTTGGCTAAACAAATATACCTCAAAATAATGTATGCCAGCCTTGTGTTAAACAGTCTAACAAAATAACAACCATACATTGCAACATATTTAAAGTTTGAATAAATCACTGCAGTAAACAGAGCATTACATCACATTTTCACGTCCAAATCTGCACCCACCATCGAGCTTAACGTAATAAATTGTTTATTACTTTCCTTCACTTATCACCTTCAACTTGACTCCCCACAGCCAGCCAGAGTAACTTGTAACCCTAACCTTCTCTTTCTTTCTACACACAAACACGCCGATCCACACGGATATCATGACCTCCTACAAACGACCCACCCACATCCTGATGTGCTGCTACCATCCTGCCCGGATGGGTTTTTGAGTAAACATTAAATTTTAAGCGAACTCTCCGGGGTAAATATTTGCACAACTTCTGCTGCAAAACTCCGTCTGCAATCGAACCATCCGCGCACGTTGGTACGGATCCTTGCAGCGACCTGAATCAGCTCCACCGTTCCACCTTTCAGCCCCATTTTACAGCGCGAGACCCGTAACCGCACCGTACAGCGGCACTAGGAAGTGGGTTCGTGCTGAACACCTCCTTCGAGAAACATCAATCATCTTTCATCATAAAAATTTCACACCAAAAACACATATTCATCCCCACACACACACACACACACCCTAGTACATAGATCTCGGAAGTCACTCATCGAGTGTTCGTGCTCGGAACCGGCGAGTGTTTCATCGAAAGTGTCAACGATAGCGCCAGTAACGGGGCCGGGAAGTGCACCGACATCGTCCGTGTCTGCACCCCCGTGTGTAAAGAGGAAACACCCATTCCCGATTCATGGCCTGCACACGGTCCAACGCGACAGTGCGCTTATAACCGCACAGGAGAATAGCTTCATTTTCTTAACGGCACGGAAGCACATCAAAACCACGTGACTGGCACACGCCGGAAGAGTCAAGCGTGACGACGGAGCGCCAAACATTTAACAACGATAAATTACCCTTTTTATTGAGCTTGAAATTTAGTTGTCAAAATTCAGCACATACACCCAAACACACTCACACACACCCTGGGTGATACACGTACATCTAATAGGGTGGGCATACTGAAAATGCACGGAAAAGTGGGCAAGCAAGAAGGGTTAAAGAATGGTTCACAAGTCCACAGCAGCTTCCAGCCGCGTTTCCATGGTGATGCGCAACCGGCGGCGAGTGTACGAAACTTTGGCTCCGATCTGTTTCCGCTGCATTTGCAGAATGCATGCCTGAGCTGATTGTGGAGTGGCCGGAAACGAGCGACAGAAGTAGTGAGAAAAATGTG
Organism: Anopheles quadriannulatus; assembly: GCA_000349065.1. Lineage (NCBI taxonomy): Eukaryota > Metazoa > Arthropoda > Insecta > Diptera > Culicidae > Anopheles > Anopheles quadriannulatus. The sequence continues at coordinate 372,380 of KB665544.1, read as the reverse complement.
CAAAAAAGTAAGAAAATCAAGAAGGAGCAGGAAAGAAAACGAAATAGTTCTAACAAAGCGACCTACAGCAGCAACAGCACACAAAAAAAAAAACATTTCCTCTATCCACGGGAATGCGAAAGGGATGCATATTTTTCCAATTAGGACAAACTTTTCAGCTTCCCGTTTGCTCTACCTACCCCACCCGTGCCATACCATTTTCAGCTACACCACTCATTTAACTTTAACCCTCAACTTTCGCTGGACGGTTGGGAGCGGCGAAAACGATGAAGCCCGCCCGGTTTGAAGTGGGCCGTAATTTATGAACAGATTTTTTCAATTTGTTCCACATCAATGACGACCGACAAGCATCATGTGGCTGGCCATCGCAAACACACCGCAGGAGAACCAGATAGACACGATTGCAAAAAAAACACAAGCTTTTTTCCACCAGATTTAGCATTTTCATACGATTTTTCCCCCTTTTTTTTGTAATGAGAAGACCTCATCAACTCACTTCCCATTATCCGCACCGTCCACCTTGCGGCAATTCATTAGGAAGTCTTCCACCGGCGTACCATTGCCAGTGGGGACGTCCAGCTTCCGGGCTTGGGTTATTAAACATAGCCTCGGTTCATGCATTACCAACAGGGGTGAGGTAAAGGCATGGAACACAAAAAAATTACCACCCATCGATTCCAGTGGAGTGAAGGACTGTGGAACAAAAACTTCCATTCTTGCCAGGATTTTGTCGTAAATCTTCTTCAGCAAACTTCACTAGAATGGAACGGAATACGAGCTTTTGCAGTGGCACACGGTGATGGAAATGCGGGAGTAGCCATTCTAAACCAGCGGGATGTTCCATTGTTTGAATGAATTCTGTACGCGAATTCGGTAGTGGCATCCATCTTTTCGTTTTTTTTGCAGCTTCTTTAGGCACAGTTTTCAACTGCAACTGTTCATCTCATTAAGTAGAACCGATCGGTCAGTGAAAAGCTGAACGTGTTCATTTTGGCGCAGAAAGAGAAGAAGAAACACTTGCTATTGAATAGTAAAAAATCTTCAATTTCAATTAATTTTGGCCAAATTGCTGAATAACTGAGCTTTAAAACGAGTTCAATGGAGAATAGAGTACAATTTGATGAGACTTTTACGTTTAAAAATACATAAAAACACAAAAACATTTTCATATAATAAAATTTTTTTCGGACAATCAATCAACTCAGTTAAATATATTATTGATGTTGTTTGTCTTTTGGAATGGAAAAAAACAAACAACATCAATAATATATTTAACTGAGTTGATTTATTGTCATTAATAATACTACAATACTAATTTTAGTTTATGAAGGAAAAAAATGTATAATAGTAAATTATTGATTAAAAAAATATCCTATCATTATTATTGCTTTGCTCTTTGGTTTATTTTTTATACCAAATAATAGTTAAAATTCAGTGTAGTTCTAAAACCAATCGTTTTGCCATTGTGATCAATTGTAAAACACTCTTTAATTTATAACAATTCAATGTTACATAAAAAATACTGCTAACTGATTATCTTTTACGTCCATTAATATCCAAAAAACATACAACTGGATGCTATTGTTAGTCCGTATTTTGGACCGTTTTTCTTTAGTTTATTTTACTAGTAGGAAATAAAAAATCCCTAATGGTTCGTCTAGGGCTTTGGGACCCAATCTATCCAATTTGTTTCAGTAATCCTATTTATATCAGCAGTCAAATTCAAAAGCATGGTATATTAAACCTACGCATTGATCATATTTCCAAATTCTCTAAATATCACTGTATCCTCCCACAAAACCGATGATAAATGTTCCGTCAATACAATCGAAAGCACTTGTTTGTTCATTTGACACGGTTCAGTTTTTGTGAGGACTTTTGTCAATTTTTTTTCTCTCTCTCTCTCTCTCTCTCTCTCTCTCTCTCTCTCTCTTTATTCTTTGGAAACATTTCAAAATCAAACTTAAAAGCCCCCCACTGACACTGATGGAGGATACCACCAGCAACCTACACACATCTTTTCATTACGAGTGTCACTTTTTTGGAAACTTTTGTCCAGCTTTTGCTGCAGCGTCCAGTACTCTTCGCTTGGACTTCAAGCACATTCCCTACCAATTTACTGAAGCAACCAGAAGCAAAAGCGCACACACATACATCCATACATATGGACACACACACCAAACCGAATTCGAAGCTCGAATACACTGTTTATCCATATTGAAAGCAAACACGGCTATTCCATTAATCTCCAACAGACCGCTATCAATTATATGATAAATTATTCATAAACAATGAAATGGTGCCTGACATCGGTGGGCAGCTCGGGCAGCTCGGGCTGTGCGAAGCTTTCATCCACCGGTCCAGCACACAGGTCCGAACCACACACGAAGAAAACCACCACCGGTGGGGCAGGAAGGAACAAAAAAAGCACTAGGCATGTCTTTTCCAGTTACGGCCACGGTGCACGATTACCAAGAGATTGCCAAAAATACGGACGATAACCGAAGCAACTTCAAGATAATGAGCTCGATTTGTAAACTTGCCCCTAAGCCTCTCGCCCCGGTTATGGTGGTTGTCGGTACGGAGAGACCGCTGCATGGCCGGAAAGGTGCAGAGCCTTGGAAACTGAAATCGAGGACTTTTCCAGGGAAATGTGGGTGAGTGAAAAATAAGAAAGAAAAAGTATATTAGCCATCCACTTCGTCCCGAATGACATTCGACCGTCCTGGCAAGCGATTTCATTTTATTTCGATTTACCTCCAACACGAAACGATATTGGGGAGAGAGAGAGAGAGAGAGAGAGAGAGAGAGAGAGAGAGAAAGAGAAGAAAAAGCAACTCGCCTTCCCTTGAGAAGTAGGCATATAATTTCATTCCATCAAATGAAATTCGTTTGCGAAGCACGAGGGAAAACTTTTACCCACCAAGCAGCGGGGGCAAAACCGTGCAACCAGGAATAACCGCATCGAGTTGTGATTGACGAAGAAAAGCACTCGATGAAAGTGAGTTCCACCGAAAGTGGTATGAAAAATTAAACGACCGAAAACCCCGGTATCGTGCCTTTGTGCTTACGGACTGCTTCGAAACCGTTTTCCTTGGCGTTTTCCCGGAGTGCACAAAGCACGGAAAAGGTCATTTAGGTCCAACCGCTTAATGGAAGGAATGGCACACGTACGACATCAAATATGCAACGTGCACATTGCAAAATGAAAAGCCGATTCAAATTGGGTGGATATGCACATCGGGCGTTATTGTTATTGACATTGCTTTATGAAAATCATGCGCTTCAATAATCTTTACTAATATCATCGTGTAATGGCAGCAGCGGAGCGGTGTGTATGGTTTAATTATGCTTTCAAAGAAATGCAATCATAAGATGTTTTGGACCATTGCGTGAAGCTATTGTTTATTCCAAAGTTCATATTTTCCTTAATTTTAACTAACGACAAAATATCTTTCGAGTGATGACTGGAGAATAACCTTCCGCGATGAACGGAATATTATTTTAAAAAAAAGACAAAATAAACATTTTGTTAAAATTAAATTGCTTTGTTAAATTGGTGGATAAACTGGGGCTATAACAATGCGTTTGTTAAATCAGGGTGGTCCCGTGGTACAGTCATCAATTCGAACGACTCAATAACATGCCCGTCATGGGTTCAATCCTAGAATGCATCGTCCCCCGAAGCAAGGATTTGACTATCCGGCTTGCGTGGTAATGAATTAAGTCTCTAAAGTCTGTGTAATGTCCACGTGGGACGTTACGCCAAATAGAAGAAGAAGCAGAAATTGTGAATAATGTCGATTCAATAAATAACAAATCCAACAAACCAAAAAAAAACCTACAGAAGCTCAATAAATTGATGGCTTAGCTGTATAGAATTTTCACATTTCTATTCCTTTAGCTATCTGTAAAATTTATATTGTTTGATCAGGCTTGTCTTTTTTGCATCAGTTATGCCGTCTTTGCCTTTGTTAATTGATTGAATGATTCACTCAATTCGTACAAGATATTTAAACATAATTTTGGCCATATTTTAGTTTAAAAACATGAAAGCAAGATAATGCCAAAATGAAAGCATTAAATGTTACATTACAATAGGATTTCAAATGATTTTTACCATCACATATTTCTGGTAGCGTTACCAAGTCGTTTGTTGAGCGTGGATTTAAAAAAGTATATTATTCGACTAATTGTTCACACTCTTGCACAAATTTTAGGCTTGTCCCGTTAGTGGATTTTCTGTTTCTAATCGTATGCCCTTATTTGGTCAGGAATACGCACGCGCTGTCCCAATACCCGATCGTCGATCGTTGACGTGACGCGCAAACTCTGACAGCTTCAAAATTGTACAAACTAGGACAAATTACCATTAGATCTTTTTGTCTGAGAAAGCCAGTAACCATCACTACTCAAGAAAACTAAATTAAATTAAAGCCTCAAATCCGTTTGTTTCGTTGACTTCGAATTATGTAGTTTTTGAACCTTTTAGCCATAATATCATAAGACAGGCTTATTATGATCATCTTATTATTAAAACTACATTGATGCTCCGAAAGAATATCCATCGAATGGTATCACAATTTTAAGTCTAGTTGGTAAATTGGCCAAGATGTTGGAAAATTATTGCCAAAGCAGTTGGGTGTATTATAAAGCTACTGTATATTGGAACAGTTTCTGAATTCCAGTTAAAAATTTGACATTGTAAAGCATTCCCTATAACATGCATGATTTCAATTTGAGTGCAATGTAATAACTGTTCTCTTCCAAAATTCTACATGGTCCTTATTGTGAAGTACTGCCACGACACGCTCTATTATAGACTATGATGTGAAATAAAAGGAAGACTGTTACTTTTATTACATTTCTTGTACGAGGAATGTCGTCTGTCAAGAATAACATCTACCTCTTCCGATCTAACAGTACGTAGAAACCCAATGCAAACATCAACCAGTACCATGCGTACACTCCGTTGATAAATGGTACACTATAAACAAGTAAATGATATCGCTTGGTGAGATGACATTTCGTTCCCTGTCCCTGCAAACGCAGCCCTTTCATCCCACACAGCACTTCAGCGCTTCCTGTCCATCCCCTTAAAGTGGTCCTTAAATCGAATAAAAACCATGTCCTTCCAGACCAGCAAGATAGCAAACGGTATCATACCTTGACAGCTACCCACAAGAATGCTTCCCAAAATTGACTTCCAAGCATCGTACATTTCCGCCCACGGCCTTCATACTACCCTTGGCCTTCCCTGAGCGACAGTAGCTTCGTATGTTCTTGGTACCGAGAGTTTTTTGCTGGTTGCTTCACCTCCTTCTGCGACACTGGTGATACCTCCCGCGTGACTCGAGCACTCCGTTTGCGTGAAGATAATTAATTATTATGACGAGAGATTACACTTGTAATGAGTTTTGACCTTTTTTTGTGTGTGTTTTGGTTGGTTGGTTGGTTGGAACCTCAACCTTTGCCGAGCGAAAGTTTCATCCTTCCCACCCCAAACATTGATGACGATAATGTGCTTGTTTTGTGGTCGTCAGTGTCCCTACCGTCACTGTCGAGTACTTGAGCAGTGAGCTCGTTGTAACGGCACACTCAAACCACAACCTTCGTCAGCAGCTGGTACCGTACTGATGGAAGCTTCCTTCGTTGCCATCACCTGTCTAACCTGCGGAAGGTCACACTCATCAACCTTAACCCATCGGTTTGGGCCCTTCCTCCGTTAGTGCCATTGTTCTAGCACTTTCTAATGAAGAGCTATTTGAAGGCATTGAACAAGATGAAAAGCGACCTCCTTCCTTCTTGCCCGTACATTGTGCGCCACTCAATCCCAACCGGAAACGGCGCCCATTGTTGTGTAAAAGGGCAGCGATTCCAGAAAGCTCACCTCAGCTGGCCAATGATTGAAAGAAAAAGCCAAGAAAGTGATCACATTAAATTCGTTTCCCTTCGATGTAAAGCTACACTCCTGATGGGCTGCTAAGTATAAGTTATTGTTTCAAAAATTTAGAAACATAAACGGACGGTTCACAAAAGCAGACCCGAGTGTAGCAGGGCAATGTGAAGCTTTATGATACAAAGCAAACTCATCTTAGCAAGAGCAAGAACGAAAACACAAGGAGGATGGACGCGTGCGGTGCAATAATAAATCTTGTACGACCTCTTTCAAATGGTGCAAAATGCTGGCCTGCCCCACCGCTGCTGCCCCGGAAAATTTCACAAAACAAGTCATCATAAACACATACCGCCATTTTCGTTTCATTTTCCCAAAAGCTTCCCATTTAACGATTAGTGCGCAAACAAGAAAAACATCTCAGCATGGCAACGGCATCATGGTCGTCGTTGTGCAGCGCTGCTGGTGGTGCAGCCGTAAAACTGCACACACTCAATCTTGCCCACACGCATCAGCATCGGTTCGGTGAAACATTGTCCCCCGCACCAATATGGAGCTTGCATTCGGCCCCATTCAGTCGGAGCATATATTCATTTTCTACACCGAAAAAAAGGAACAACAGCTTTCAATGGAAGCTTTCAAATTGGATTTCATCCATTCCATCCTTACCTCTGTATTGCTCCAAAAATCTGGCAAGGAAGTGGTAGGAAAAAAACTAACAAACAAACAAACAAAACATATCATACAGCCACTCCGGAGCGTAGCAATAAAAGTCTAAATTCTAATTTGGCAACAACACATATCGTACACTACTTTGCAAAAACCACTGCAAACCAAACGCCACAACCACGAAACGGCAATGGGAGACGGCACCACAGGCATGCATCACCTTCGAAATGGCCATGGCGGGCCTCCCGAGGTGGAAGATCTCCTTCGGAACCCTCACCACAGGAAGGTGGTCCATGTCCGGTGGAGGAAGCACGGGGGAGCGTCCGTTAGGTTTGAGGAAACATTAAATAATGCTCTCAATGTTTTCCGGCCCTTCTTCCTCTGCCGGTAGCGTTGGAGAAGGAAATCATAAATTACCTTTTATCAAGTGCGTCCAGACGAGTGCTGTGGCCCGACACGTACGTGTGTATGAATCGGTTTAGGTTACGCTTTGTTTCGCTTTTGGTTTGGGAGGGCCCGGGCAGGGGCGCAAAACAAAACCACAACCGAAGTACTTTAGGTTAGGGCAAGCCCTGCTCGAGAATGGGCCACCCGTACGCCCGAATGTTCCAGTGTGTGTGTGTGTCTTTTTGTTGCTAACCAAACAAGCATTCCCTCTGCAATCTGCAGCTTCTTTGGAGCGTGGAGTCATGCAAAACGCACTCCCTTTTTGCCTCCACCATCTCCGGCAGGTATGCTTTTGAAGTCGAACCCCATATATCGACTGCCAAACCGATTGGAAAAATGGGAAGTACTTCAACGGCAAACCAACGCAAACCAACGTCCCTAACAGTGTGGAATGTTCGATTAATAACACTTTTGTACGGAACGCACTCGTTCCCAAAACCCCCAAAAACACGATGTTGCTGGCGGTAGTTGAAATTTACGTTCAACAACTCTTACGCCCGAGTCTCGGCCGACCCCAAAGCCAGACTTTTGCGTTACTCTTTTCTGTTTCCCGTTTGAAAACTTTGCCCCGAAAACTCAGCTGCCTTTGAACGATAGACCCAATCACACACAAACACGTACAAGAACAAAACCGCACAAATTAATACCCCATGGTAAAGTTTTACGAAACCGCTTGCCTAGAGTGACTCCTGTGCGGGTAGGTGCTTCCGTTGTTTGACGATCCAAACCGCACCAATTAGTTATTTCCAGCCGTGCGTACATGGTCCAGGCGTGCTGTTTCCTCATCCAACGTGGCCGAAGAAAGTACGTGTATACAAGAAGGAAAATTTATTGAGTCACTCGCATTCGGGTAAATACAAACAAGAGCACACGGGGCACCAGCCGATCGATCGGACCTCACTCTTCACTTCTGTATCAAATCCAACGTGTCGGCAATGTCACCCTTGCGGCTGTGACCACAGGCTGCCACCAGTAGATGTATGGCCGCTTCCACCGTACGCCGCACGTCCTCCGGTGTGCCGATGGCCGGGTTCACCTCCACCAGATCGACCGCCGCCAGCCGGCCCGTCCCGTACGCTTCCTCCATAATGTAGATGCCTTCGCGGAGCGTCAGTCCGCCCCGGACGCTTGTGCCCGTGCTCGGTGCTTCCAGCACGTCCAGCGAATCGATGTCGTAGCTCACGTGCAAACTCCGCTCACCGTTGGGATCGATCCGTTCCAGCGCCATGCGCATCACCTCCCGGATGCCGTACTTTTCCACCTCCCGCATGCCGAACGCGTTGATGCCAAACTTCTCGATGATTGCCCGCTCGTACGGATCGACCGACCGCAGCCCGATGTAGGCAAGGTTCTTGATCGAAATGATCGGCTCCTGCCAGTCCATGCCGGGGATGTACGGCCAGTAGTCGCACAGCTCGCGGGCAAGCAACGCCACCGGCATACCGTGAATGTTCCCGGACGGGGAGGTCGAGTTGGTGTTCAGGTCCGCATGTGCATCGACCCAAATCACGGCCACATCCTTGCTGTGGTGCAGATGACCATCGATCGATCCGATCGCGATCGCATGATCTCCGCCGAGCGTTATGCACAACCGATCGTCATCCAGCACCTCCGTCACCTGGTGCGATAAGTTCCTGCTACAGCTGGCCACGTGCTCCAACTTCTTCATGTTGCCCACCTTACGGCCCTGGAAGTTAAGCGCTTCATACTGGATGTCACCGTAATCTTTAATGTTCAGCTTGGGCGATATCTCCTGGATGTGGTCGATCAGGCCAGCTTCACGGATCGCTTTGGGCCCCAAACCGACACCCTTCTTGCGCTGGCCCTTGTCGAACGGTACACCGACGATTCCAATGCGTTCGTAATTGATCTTTTTCGGTTTGATCGTCGCAAACGAGTGATCGGACGTCGAGGTGCAGTAGCTGCTGGTTGACGCTCCGAGCGTGACACCGGTGCGGCCTACCAGCCTCGCTAAAGCTATCCGTGGCAACATTGTAGTGTAACTGCACTGCGCGACTGAGCGGTTAGAATGTTTTGCACAGAGAGAGAGTACAACCGCCGGCGATGAGTTTGAGTACTGCGACTGAAGACGGTATTGATGTTTGGCTACGGACAATCGTTCAACCGTCGTAGCTCTTGCCTAATCGCTTAAACGCGAGATAACCTTGCCCTTGAACAACAAATCTGGACAGGGCTTATCGCGCGGCCGAAGCGTTGCTACTCAATGGGCTTGGTCGTCGTTCGTTTTGTAACTGTCACTTTCATTTCATGTGTACGAGGAAGTGTGATCCAGCAAAAGATCGTCTTGAAAGTTACGACTCCGTGCGCGAGAGAGAGTGCGAGTGAAATCATTTTTACCCGATCTCTGACGAAACCGTTTCAGTTTGGTTTGTTTGGTAGAGCTTGTGTGAATATACGGTCTTTTACAATTGCGTTTCAGAATTAAAGTTCATTGACCACAGTGGAAATAGAATTAGAAGATGTTCTTGAGTATTTTACCATAACAAAATCAAATCAACTCTAATCATCACATTTCACATATTTCCCTTTAAATACTCTCAGTTACTGTCAACGCTTTGCACCAAACGTCATCTTTAAAGCGCTTCTCGACTATCCAGACCACCGACTGCCTTGCAACCAGTGTTGTACCAGAGTCTGAGCTAATGAATCCGCAACCGAGGCGCTTGTTCATTTTGCACTTTGTTTTATAATTCAACGTACACTGCCATTGCCATGGCAAAACATATCATCGGCTAGAAATATTCCCACCGGTGCTCACAATCACTCACTACGGAATGCTGACGCCTTGTAGATCATTTATATTTCAGCAGAACACGGCTCTGCAAACCGTTTGCTCACTTCCGTTCCGAGACTCACCGTGTGCTAATGCGCTCGGTGTGGATTAATCAGTCGAGCACTCTCAACCACAAGCAGGTTAGTTGTGAACTGTAGCACAGCACACAACTGCAAAGGATTTGGCGTTGTTGTTCTTCCGGGGAGGGAAGTTTTTGTACCGTCACACCAAACCGTTCAACCGCTCCAGCATACAGTCAATCGCTGACTCTGCCAAATAAGATGCTACCATTAAGCGTCTAATTAAAATTGATTTTCATTATAATTAGTTCTAATTAAGTGGCAAACGCCAGTACAGTACAGCTAACATTTCGTTTGAGGCGAAAAGCCCCAGCAGGGTTTTTTCGGGATGATTTTTCATACCCACCCACAGGACTGATTGGCGTCTTTGCGCTTAGAGACTGGTGTACGACAACGGCCCCGTGGGTATTCGGAACGCCTAGAGACTGAAGCCACCATTGACTAAGATACGGTTCGAGCAGTACGTTGACGTGCGCTTCATTGGAATCACTAGAAGAGGGACTAAAAACGCAAGAAAACACACCACCCACAGCTGTCTGAGTTTCGATAGACGATCTGCAAGAAACAACAAACAAAATCATTGCCTAACTTCCGCTCAATGTGTTTGGTTGCCTAGATCGATTTATTGACAGAGCTCTAAGCGATCGCTTTTCCCACTATTGGCTGTGAATGGCAGTATGTGATGGAAGCAATTCCATGGAATCTCCTCTCCGAAAGGGGAGTGTACGTCTCAAGCGTTAATGATTGCAATCACTTCAAGACAACTGGCTGGCAATCCTGGCTGGCGTCGTTACAAATGAGGTGTTAATTCGTTCAACTAACCCATCTCAACCAATATCAAGGTGTTTTGAAATTGTTTCAAACCTCCTCCCGTTTGAATGGTTTTCAGAAGCAATTACTAACGTTGGAGTGTATTTTTCATTAGACTTTTAACCACCCTCTTTTTGGGTGGTTGATTCAAAATACAACAAAAGGTTTAACCATTAATTAAAACACTCGATTAGAATACAATTTAATCTCAATGGCTCACCAAAACACACATCACACTCAAGTTATTTTTTTCAACAACATTTTGTCCACGGCTGGTTTCAATCGTATTCCAAAAATTGTATTCCCCAAACCCGGTCTCAAGTGTGTTTCCCATTGTCCACGCACGTGATTCTGCCCACAGACATCATGTGCGGTGCAAAAGTGTTGATTTTCCCACAGTGTTCGACCTGCACGAAGTGGACCGACTTGATGGCGCAACATTACGCGAATGACGAAAATATGATTATCATTTTAATTTAATCTTCCCATTCATATGCACACATACCCGCGCGCCACAAATACAAACGTACACGCACACGCAGCGCTGAAACGTATTAACCAGATGGGGGCAGGATCAGCAGGCCACAAGCGAGGAATGAAGCGACCAGAAATGTCATATTGTTTTGCTTTTCTTTCGCTGTTATCGTTTTAATTTCAACGATAAAAAAAACCCCGTTTCGCTCCGTCCCGGCCCTGCCAGGCATGGTACAAAAATGAGAAAACGCAAAGTTAAATACTCATTTCGTACCGTACCGCTTTGCGCGAAAAACGCGCACGTGGACGGGCGGAACACTTACCTTGCCGCTTACACACGTCGCCCAGCTCCAGCTCGCTTTACCTGCTTTCGAAAGTGATGTGAACTTGATTAAAATTTGTGCTTGCTTCCCAAACCGCTGATTTCAACCGCCCATTGCGCTCGTTCCCTCGATCATTTGGGAAGAAAATCAGGAAAACTCAAACCCGTTGACACATACGCACACACACACACACACACACACACACACACACACATACGCGCCCGCCTGCGCGGTACTATTACGCTTTGCCACAGCGAAAGCGAATGCAAATATTTGATTTCACTCACATGTTCGGCAAACAATTCGGTAGGCAGTTAAAATTCACGTACTACGCCCAAATCACGATGTGATTATATTACACATGGCATGCACGCACGCACGCACGCCAGCCGCGGGTAGATCAGATCACACTTTTTGTTTTTAATGATTTGCCTCATAATTAATTAAGGTTTCATTTGACGGTAAGCTGCCTACTTGGGCGGAGCAGTTCGGTTTCGTTGTTTTCCTTGTAGAGCTCTTTTTTAATTGGTTAAATGACATTCCCGCTGCGAAACGAAACCAAAAGCACGTAGGGAATTTATTATGGACCGCTGGATACACCAAATGGTAATTGTTTCTTTTTCTGTGGAGGTTTTTTTAAAGCACAGTAGATAGATTGTACTTCATGATGAATTCCATTATGATGGTTTTTGTCGATTTCAAACGATTTCATCACTTAAATAGAGATTAATAAACCTTAATTGTTTAATTAGCTACTGCTTATTTGTATGTATACATTCATGCTGTTCATATCTTTACAAAAAGAGGATAAGTCAAGGTCTAAAACGTGAACATACAAGTATCTCTTTTATTGCTTTGCAATAAGTAGCATGTTTAAAAGTAAAACCAACCCAATTGGTGAGTCATGATTAGAGCCATATCTAACCATAACCGGAAGATGCAAATTAAAAGCAGTGAATGCATGATTTAAAGGAAATGTCAGTTTACGCCAACACATTTTTTTTTAATAGTTTAAACACTTTCACTTCATAAATATAAGAGTTTTTTTCAAAAATCCAAACAATTGAGGTGATTGTACATGTAGTCTGTCTTCTGTAAACTGTATTTTTTTTACGTAGCCCGGTAAACATAAAAAATTATAAAATGTAGGTATTTTGAACTATTAAATATTTAAATAATTTAAACTCGTATTAAATAATTTATATTTGATAAATATTTAAAAATCGTAATAATTGTAATATTTAAAAAATATGTAATATTAAAACTAACAAAAACATTAAAAATTAACTTTAAAAAAAGGTTAAATCTATGAGATTAACACAGACAGTATGAAAGCATGCGGGATAGTTCGCGATCGCATACAGTTTACATATTTTACCTTCTAGAAAAGTTAAAATTGACGTACTAGGGACTTCAAAAATAAATTGTCCATTTTGATATGGCTTTCTTGTATAACTACATTTGCAGGACATTTTAAAACATCGACAACTAGCAGTAAATTATAAGAACCTTATCGTTTCTCTCTTCATATTTTTTTTATACCCTCCTATCTTTAATATTGACCTTTACGCCATCTTAAATCGCCAATCTCAAATCCAGCTTACCAAATACAGAAAAAAAGCGTACGCAATGTTTTTGTAGAGTGATATACTTTTTTTTGCATTTTGCATATTATCGCAAAAATATTCACAGCCGCTCGTCCCGAGACACGGGATCAGGCTCGTCTAATCCGTCCGAGCAAATATCGATAAGCTTCAGCTTTCCAATATAACGCCCTGCGAGTAAATCCGCTTGCCTGTGTTCGCCCCAACTTCGTGTAACGTGTTTTGCATATTTTCCCCCTTACTCCTCCTCACACCACATTCACATCGAACTCATTTCGTTTTTAATAACACAGTTCTTCATCACACTTTTTCCCTACCCAGTGGTGCATTGCGGTACTGACCCTTTCCAATCCCGTTGGCGAGGAAATCTATGATGCTGGTGATGGGAAGATTAGCCGCTGCTGCAGGCAATCAGTAAAAGAACAGACGCTTCCTCGACCATTTACGCCGGCCTGTATCGAACTACCGGGAAGTACACTGACTGACGCGAGAATCGTCCCGTCCACACGGGAAGGTCACTTACGGCGCCAGCTTGTTGGAAAATGCAACAAGCGCATTCTAATCCCTGCACATAGCACACACACACACACCCATACACTGCTCAATAAAATGCTTGCCCTGTTCATGCCGTAAGGATGAAGGAAATGAAGAGTCCTTGCGCCAAACGAGGAGAGTTAGGATTGAGTCTGCTGCGTTTATCCCTTTGGCGTACGATCGCACACGGTATGCACTAACGCCGCTGGTGTACATTAAGCATTGCATTGATTCCTTTGCCCATTAGGATGCACATTCCTCGATACCAGCGGCAAGTGCTCGGGAATGTTACGAACACGCTACTCTCTCACTCCTCCCGATGGTTGCATGTGAAACGAGCTAGTCCAGATTGCGTCGTAAGATGTTGTTCAATCTCGGTACGGGGTGGGTTCGGTTCCGTGCTGACGGTAGACTGCAGGGCAACACATTACCTCAATTAATTTGCACGAGCTCTACTCGCAAGAATGTGCCCCGCAGGTGCTGCCTGGGATTAGATGGGATTCCTAGGTAAAGTCTTCAGTGAGCTTGCACCGGTGGGCCGATAGCGATAGGAATGTCCGAAAGCCAATCAAACTTTTATCATGCAATTCACGCTATGAAGATAAAACAGAGTCAGAGGCTGTGCTGTTTAAAGGAATGTTTCACCTGTTAAGACTGCATCACGAGAGTTAGGTTATGATTGTATTCGCAGACTTTCTTAATCAGTAGGTATATCATATTATTTAATTATCTGTCATGTTTGTAGTATTATACGGAATTCATCACAACCAAAATCTCCCATTCTTTTATTTCTTGCTTTATTTTTCACAACTCATACAATAACTCAAGATCCAATTATTGCCAACAGTGGGCGCTGCAACGATTGTGTAAGGCTGGCAAGCGGCATACTAAGCGGCATACTACCTTGGACCTTCAGACTTAGACAATGAATATTATACATCGTTCTTACTCAACTCAGATTCATACGCAAAAGATAAAATGAAGCCTTTCAATAAAAGGTGGTAAAAATCATCCTACAAAAAGACTCCACAAAAAGGATGTTTTGTGGTTTTATCTCAAAATCAGACTCATAGATTCTCAGACTCTAAAAAATAACTGGTTCTGCTAAAGATAACGAAGAATAATTTCTTACGTTAGAGTTTCATCGCATTATCTTGAAAAGGATGCATTGAATAACGCCGTCTATTGGAAAAATTCGTTAAATAACAGTTATTAAGGTACAAGGTTTGTAGATTTGTAACAGTTGAGATGTGAATAATTTAATTTAAATATAAAGAAAACAAAATGCACGAGGACTTCAAACGTAAAACGGTAAAATCCGCTTTCAAACTGTTTTTTTTTTTTTTTTCATTGTTCAAGGAAGCATAGAACAAGTCTCTAAAATTAATAATTTTAGATGATAAACTTACTTTTATTCCTCACATCAACGTCATAGCGAAGTTAGCTAAGAAATGTAAGATCATCAATAGATTGAACAAAGATCTACATTTCATTGCGAAAGTTAAATTCTACAAATTCTAAAAAAAATCTCAAAAATCAAACTCAATTCCAAAAATTAAAGCGAATAAAAAATAGAGTTTTGAGAAAATTCAAGTTATTACTTTTAAAAAAATCGACATCAATACAGGGTTTTCCAGGAGTTCTCATAGCTGTGGAACACTTTATTGACTCCTTCTCTAGTGAAATGAACTTTGGGGATGGGGTAATGGGAATTGGACTCTATGGCACGATTGTTGGACAAATCCAATAGTAATTTCGAAGGATCCTGACCAAATAGGGTGCCATAGAGTCCAATTTCCAACATATGAAGTTCACTTCCTATAAGAAAGAGTCAAGGAAGTGTCCGACAACTATGATAACCCCTGGAAAACCCTGTATGTAGCACGTGCGAGCGTGAAGTGGACTATAAACATGGGTCAATCAATAGAAAATGATTGAACTTAGTGGCTCCTAATCGGATTTCTTGGTGAATTGTTTTAGATATTATATTATGCACTCTTACAAAATAATTTAAAGTAATGAATTATTTTGTATTTGCGTAAAATTTCGTCCTTCTCGAACCTACCAACAGAAAAGGGTGAGACTATCATCGTTAAAAATTAATCAGCTTTTGCAACAATTTCATTTCAAATTTAAACACAAAAGGATTCTGTTAAAAACATTAGTTTTCTAATAGCACTGAGCTAACAACAACAAACCAAGATCACGTTCTTTTATACTAAACGTTCAAATCACAGTCATGCAAATCACACTCTGTCCAGAATACACTCAACAAACAAGCGCTTCGTACCATTGTCTACCATCATCAATCATCGTCGCACTTTTCCCGCCTGCACGCCTCACAGCGTTTGTTCTCACTTCATCAATGCGCTAGATGGTGCACAACTTCACGGAAACTATCCTGACCTTATTGGCTCAGAATTTCCACGGCACCACCTCGCCTCGCATGTGCAGCACAGCTCCATTGTATCGCCGGCCGGGTAATCGAGTAAACAGATTTAACCATGATTAAAGGGTCCTGTTTCGCTCCGGATGCCAGCGATCTGTACGATTCGATGCCTCTCGCTGCAGCGGTTCCGGCCATACGTAGCGGGGCGTACGGCGTATCATTCCACGGCAGCATAAATAAGCTGGAACATCATTAAACTCGTTGCACAACCGATGCGAACCGAGCGGAACCACGAACGCTGCTCGTTAGTTATGAGGCGGGTTTTAAAAGCGATTTAATCTTCCAATCTACCCAAAGCCTTGCCCGAAACGCGGCTGCCCCAGCCAACCTAAATCGGAGCTCATCTCGTTTAGCGTTTTTCCACCACCGATCGCAGAAAAGTACACGATACGGCGCAGGTTTGCGCGCGTGCTTTCATTCCACGCCGGCCCCGGTGCTACTTAACTGGAAAAGCTCATTTCGACCTGCGCTTTTGAAATTGAGCGTATATTTAATCTCATCTCGAAATCGGTTGGCTGCCGGCTTCAAACAGGCTTCGGCTTTTTTCCCCCATTCACCATAACTCTAAACCGCTTTCGGCCGTGTTCAAGAGCATTCCTAGCAAAGCACTACCTACTACCAGTTTCGAAAGGTCCTTCATAAAAACACACAAACTGACCACTCGATAGCGCGCACAGGGGCACTATACATGGAATACCTTCATTACCTGTCGTGGTGGTGAAAAATGGACGCCCGCGGTATCGGCGGTTGCAAAAATCTGGTGCGTATGTAATACATTTTATTTTCATCCCCACGCCACGATTAGGGATCGATCAGTGTGTGGTTTTCCGTACAGCCGAAAGGGTCATCATTCATTTACGGCAAATCTGAGCTGATTAGATTTGCTCGCACACACCGCTTCGCAGTCGCTTTTAAGCGGATTTGCACTCTCTGCCCAGGTGGAAAGTGGTTTTTGGAAAGGGTTTAAATTGTATGTTTTACAGAGTAGTGCTTCATTGGAAGGGAAAGGTTTTCCCATTAAAATTAAAGGATTTCGTATTGAAAGTAGATAATTCCAAACGGCACCCATGTTAATAATTCTCTTTTGCATGGAAACCCCTGAAACCGTGAAAAAATGTAGGACAGAACTCATTTCGCGTTACCTTGGTGATGTGATAATGCTTAAAATACTTAAATCATTATCACGTTATTGCGGCAGCTCGTTAGCTCGTTTGTTGCTATTGTTTTGCATTTATTAAATACCGTAAATTACGGGGTTTTATTCTGAAAACACCATCAACCAATTATTGTTTCTCGCGTGTACATTCTTTTCATCACCAACAATTTAATTGAAATGATAATTTTCTCACATTAAAGCGAACCATATTTCAACCAACAACAGAATGCCAACATATGAAAAAGGTAGGTTCAAAATCTGTAACTACTGATTGTTTTTCAGCGTTTTTCAGCAAAATAATTAAAGAACGAGCCGTTCTTCCATGCGTTTAATTGATACAATATGGGAGACCTAAACATAGAAAAGCGTATCGAAAGAGATCAACGATTATTGTGAGATGATTCTCAACACATACACAATTAAGTATAATCTCTAAAACAGTATTTATTATACATAACATACTAAAACACACTTAACATTATGACGATACACACCATACTGGCATGATCTTGCTATTTCTTCGTTTAATTATTCATTTATCTCTTAATTGTGTAGTACTAGCATACTTTTATCGTCGCCCATTCATCAATCACAAACGGTCAGCACGAATACATGTGACAAACACATTGAGTGACCCTTTACCAACTTCTAAAACATACTACCGTAGACCCCAATAGGAAAATCATGTTAAATCCAAAAATATTTTAACACAGTAAAACTTACCTAAATACCATGAAGGTCAAATAGCTCTTTTTCCAATGAAAGCGATTAAGAAAGTCCCACCCAAAAATAGAACCCTGAATCTAATTCCACCCTCCCAAAGCCCATCCTTTCTGGTATTGAATGAATCCATTCAACTCGTAACCGCACTCGGGCGTACAGAATCGATTCGGAATCAAAATCGCATTATTGTCAATTTACGATTATTATCCCGGAATCTGGCCCATACGTTCGATCTTCCCTTTTCCGGTCCAAAACTACGCCAGCCAACATACGCACGTTCATGGCCGTCGGTTAGCTATATTTTTTTCGACCTTTCTTGCATACCGCATTTTTCACTACCCGGTTGTGTCAATTTTTCACCAGCTCGCAACAACCTTGCCCTGAAACCTTCCCATCTACCTGCGTTAGCGAGACCGGACATAACAACAATTCGGTGGGGGTTTTGTCGAGAAAACGCCTTTGCAAGAAAACCGAGCAAGCGTGGCCCACATACACGCATACACAAACAATTCAACTCCTTGCGTTCAGCACCATTCAATCCGATTTCCGACCGTAAATGTAAAAATCCTCCCGTAAGCTTATTACGGTTCCGTCTGATGGAAACGCACGCCGAAACTGGAACGCATCCGTTCATTGCCATATCTTTCGCCCCACGCAATACACACACACACAAACAGGAAACCCAGGTTCACCGTCGTACAATAGTGCATACAATATGTTTTTCTCCTTTTTTCTGCTCACATGAAAGCTGTGGGTCAAACATTCACCTAAAGTAGTCGTTTCCAAGTGTCACGTTTGGCCAGCCAGCGCGAATTCGAACATTTTCATCTTAAATGTTTCATGGCTACAGCTTCCAAAGAACAGCTCCTTCCTACCTTCCACACACCTCCCCGAAGAAAAAAACCCAATACCCACGAAGACATTGAGCACGGTTCAATCACCCATCAGGAAATGGTGGCCGTTTCACGTTTGATCGTTATCCTTTTGCCGGTGTTGAATTATTTAAATCCCGCCAACCTTTTCCAAACGATCCTTGCCGGATCGGAAGAGGAATGGCACGATTGGTACCGACGGTAACATGTTCATTCATTCTTCCGGGACCGGGTAGCAAGGGTCACTAGCAGACGGTGAAAACACTTTGCACGAAAGGTGTCGATTTTATGGACACTATTAAATTGGCATTGTTGAATTATTAAGCAAACAAGTAGCCAGCAGACCTGGGAAATCGATCGTTGAAAATTCCACCGAACTGACGGGTTGTTTTTTTTTTCGGACGATCCGGCAGGCGGAATGAGGTGAAGATTATTCGATTAACTGACTTGGTAGGAATTCCTTTTCGCAGGGAAAATGGGGATATAAAGAAATGGCATGAATGAAACTTGTAAGTCAACCTTCCTGAATCAGTAGCCTTGATGGTATGATACATGTTGTTGTTTTAGCTATGGTATTTTTCATGTATGTATACATTTCATTATTAAGTAAAGTAGAAAGTGTAAGTATGTAAGTAAGCACGCAAGATTTAATACAATATGGTTCTTTTGGTCATAAAATGTTCAATAAATCAATAAGTTTAATGAATATAAACGCCTCATATCAGTTTGACGCTACGCAAACCAGACATGATTTTGAGATCTTTCCGCATTTCCGTAGTAGTAAAGCAGAGCACGTATATTCTTCCGATTAAACTATGTATTGATTAAACTTTTTGATTAGTTAAACTATTCCATTATTATCTGCTTGATTATTGATCTGTTTATCAGCTTACCTATTATATTATTAAATTATTATATTATTAAATTTCTATGTAAACTTGCATTACCATCAATTAATTTTCAGTTCGGTTTTTATCATACAATCGACACGGGTAACAATAACATTTATCCAGCCACAACCATCCAATCGAAATTCCTAAACCCAACGCATCGATCCTTAAAGTTGCACAAAAGCACCATGGAAACGTCCAAACAGCATGGCTGCATTGAACGTAATAATAATAATTCTAACATGGAAGCCCTTCCAAACCACAAGCTATCAGAAATTGCCACACCATCCAGCACACAAGCACTTTATGCGTGCAGTTTGACTAGCATATGAATCTATCAGCTCACCTACCGTCAAACCAAGCCCGACTTACACCCCAACCCGACACCCGTCCTCCACGAGCGAAATCCAATTATTTCCTCAACCGAATGATTGGACGGGAGAAGGAATTTTGAGTGATTTATTCGACGAGTACGATTCGCCGAATTTATTACGCGCACACGTGGCGCACCGGATGTCGTACATTATAGTGCATTCAATTCGCTCCTCCTGCTTCCAGCGGGATGTGGAGAGAATTACATCAATACTTCGATTTATTTTTTGTTTCCAACCTGCAGGTAGCAGAGCTTTTCCATTATTTTTCCAATAGATTACAATAGGGTGGTTCGAGACGGGGTTTGGATTGTGGAGATAGGTCGGCTTTTTTATCTAGCACCTTACCAGCAAAGCTACAGACCGCATACCTCGCGTACGTTCGACCGACCGTAAGTAGCAGGATGCAGATGCATCCCAGCTTTCAAACGACTCGCTCGTCATGTGGCATATTTGTGCATGTTTGTGTGTATGTTGGTGATAGCGTTTGTGTTTGGGAGGGTGTAATACTTGACTCGGGGACGCATCCTTTTTTGGAAACGACCGAAAACATATGCTCACAACCGGTGAGGTAGAGCTAAATCCCTTTCAAAACCGAACCGACTGTAGTACGCGCTTGATAGGAAGAGGCAGGGATGCGACTACAACGGCCACAGAGAGAGAGAGAGCGCGAGAGAGAGAGACATGCTAACAAATTGAGTTATTGTAATGCGGAATTGATATTACACCGATTTGAGGTGCATTTGGCTGGTCGCACAGTTGGATAGGGTTTGGAACTACCGAAACTCGATCGATTTTGCCATTGGGCTGCACTAACGCAGCTAGCGAATATGCTGCTTCAGGACACTCGCGGTTGAGATATGAAGCAATTTTACAGTTCAGTTAGCTGCGCTAGACACGCTGGATGCACTTGGCGCTGGAAGCTGCTGGCGAACAGTTGTAGAAGCTGAAGGAAAGCTTAGTGTACTATCTTCGGTACGTCAAGACAACGATTCTAAGAAAAAGACCGTACGATGCTCATTAGATGCAAGCATTGCAATTGATTTACGATCTCGAAATTAAGTTGTCTCATTCCGCACTACTTTTGGGTTGCCACGCGTTGCCATTGCATCCATTGCGGAAAGCTAAGCTCCCTGCAGGAAGGATCTTACCAACCAACCCAACCAACCACCAACCAATCGAATGAGATTGTGTTGTCGAAAAGCCCGTGCAAAACCGTACGCTACCACAGGCCATATAGCAAGCGAACCACAAAATGATACTGACAACAGTGAATGCAATAGAAATTTTCCGTTCGGTTTCGTCTAAATTGAAACGCCCTGCTTCCTGAGAATGGGATGCCACCGCATTAGAGAGCTTTTATTACGAACAATACAGGAACTAAAGAGAAGCCCGCACACAGTATCCGACAGTGTGACCCGATGGAGTCACATCGGTACCGACAGCAGGACTCAATTACAGGAATTGCATTACACTGGGTCCGCTGGTACCGTCTGCAGGATTCGCCGAGGATGGAAAAGGGGGACTTAGATCTGATGGGAAAACAATCAAAGAACAAACCACTCATCATTAGTAGTGAGCAACTAAGATAATGATGGGCTTTTTCTTGTTATGTTACATCTTGTTTCTTCTAAAGTTTCATAGTTTGAATGTTTGGTTGTCGCTTAGGTTTTTATCCTCTACTTTAACGTTTTTATCCATAAAAATGCAGCAGAGCCGGAGCAAAGGTTCTGTAAATAAAAGTTCAGCGATCAATTCCCCGGTAATTCGAAACACAAACAAATATTGCTTTCTCAAACCGATTCCTCACCCTCACCGCGTCGTAACGCAACTTAAAGTGAAACCTAAAGCTCCATGCCTAAGCTGCCGAATTCATCTTTCAAATAAAACTTTCAAAAGCTGCATCTTCCTTTCCTTCACGATTATGCATTCATTCCATGGTGAAGCACTGCACCAGCTGGTCGATTCCGATGCCAAAAGAGAAGAAAAAAAAACTCTCACACCGCCCCTTTTGCCCTATAATGCCCCTGGACGCAAGCCCGACACCCGAACGGTTGGGGCCCTGATGCCCAGTTTGTGCGGTTTGCGTTTGCGATCGAATTGTGGCGAAGGGAGTGCCACGCAACGACAGCGGGTATTTACATTTTTGTGGGGAACTTTATTAATATTTGGTCTAGGAATCGCACAACACAAGCAGCACCGGCAAAGCGAGCAGCCGAGCGAATAAACATCAAACAGAACTTTCCCAAAGATTGAAACTTTCCGAATGCGAAAAGACAGGAAGAGGAAAGCGCGGTACGATACTGAAGCAACTATTGAGGGCCGTTTTGCGGGGCGACATAGACCACCGGGGGAGACACGAGCGCAGGGCCACTTGCGGAGCAGTGCCATTTTTATTCGGATAAGTTACTTCAAACAAATACGTCTCGCTGCAAGCATTTTGACGATGGCCGATTTTCTGCCCGTTGGCCTTTTGCGCTCTTACGCAATCGAAATATGTTTGCATGTACCGAGTCTAATCGTACTTATCGATCAAAGGCAGGCATCTTTGCGGGAAATGAATAACTCAATTGGGGAAAGTTTTGCAACACAGAGGGTGTACCGTAACGGTCGACAAACCGAACTGACATTTCCGCCACAGTGATGCACTGGAGCGTAAAAGCTTTTTTGCATGCTGCTGGGAAAAACTTCAGTGCCATCCTGGCGGAACAGATTGAATTGAGTAATGTTATTAATATCAATTAGAAGGCAGATGTGTTCGACTATTTTACGGAAAACATCAAGCGCACATTGTAAGAATTGGTTCATTTTAAACATATTTAGGAATAATAATAATAATATTTAGGAATAGTTTTTATAGCAATAAGCATGTATGAATGCTTTTGCTGACATTGATGATTTCATGTAACACATTCATATCGTGCATGTCACGTGGCTCGGATATCATTCAACGAATTCCATTATATACTAATGAGAATAAATAAATACCAAACATGGATAAAAATACATTCTTATTAGTTTGTAGATATTGAAAAACACCTATTCAGTAAATTTATTAAACTCGATCGAAGAGACGAAAAGTTTTCTCTAAACTATCTTAAGAGTACTTCTAACAGAGCTCAACGATGCGTGCAATACCGCCATCACTTCGAAGAACATTTAAAAACTGCGATGATTAATTCTTGTTAAATGTTAAGCTGGAGGACTATATTCTTCAATTATTGTTTACAACGTTTCGTGTATTTTTAGGTTTTGGATATCTCTGAGTGCATGTTTTATGTGAGAATTGAAAAGAAGAATTCAACAAATTTAAAACTTCTCCTATTTCTCGTACGGTTTGCACAGTGTGCGACATGATACCAATGACCTTTTTCTCGTTCTGTTCGCGAAACATAATTAGTCTGTTATTTAGTCTGTTAGCAAAGGCTAGAGCCACTCTTGAAATACACTCAGGTTAGTTTTACACTACAGAACCTTAAATAGAATAATGATGTATAATTTTTTTGCAACATTACAAATAATTCTCAATTACGCACCAATTTGTAAATTTTCAAACTTAATATCAAAACATGTTATATGCATTATACAAACATTTCGAGCATTTTTTATAGCCATAGCAAACTTCGTCTTACGGAAAACGAATTCCACTTCACCCAACTCAATTAACTGATAAAGCCGCCGACGGCGCGTGTATTTTTCGCAAAACAATGAGCATGTGATAAGAGACGTTCCACACGAAGTCCTCCTGCCAGTGCCGGGCTTCATTCACGACGGGCCACATTTCACTTGACTTATGAACTAACTTACAAATTGCAGCACGCGACATTTACGTAACCCCACAGCGCCCACACGGTAGAAGATGTGCCTTTTACCTTTCTTTACATCGAGTTTTTCTTTTTTTTTATTTCTTGGTTTTGTCAAAGACCGAAACATGCGATCTTATTACGTGTAATCGTGCTCCATAAAGAAACTGCGCGCGGTACAAAGCGAACGGCTTCGCAGCAGATTCCGAAATCTGCTCCTCCCGGTCATTATCAAGCTACTTTAGCTCGTTGCCATACGGGTAAGCCGGCGGTAGAGCGAGCTTTCGAGCGTGCAGGCACACCGTATTCCGATTTCAGGCGGCGGTAAGATGAGCTTGCAAGCAGAAATTCACTTCGACACACACACGCGCACGTACACAAAAAGGCGCAAGAATACATCCTTGCAACCTCTCTCTCTTTTGTGCCATTCACAGCCAAGGGGTTTGGCCCTTTCTTTTCAGCCTCTGCCTTGCTTGCCCGGTACATTCCTTGCCCGCACTTCCTTAAAGAGCAAACCGAGCAAAGCGCAAGCACCCGTGAACGTAAGACCCGCCGGGCCTGTCCTCAAATTAAGGAAGTTTAATTTATAAAGCTTATTTAGAGGGTTTATACTTTTATCTTGTTTATCAAGTTAAGCAACCGTGCGCGGCACAGCCATCCAAGCATACGGAACGACGCACACACACACACAGGGCCAATCGGCAAATGCTACCTTCCTCCAGCATCCTAGCACTTGCCGACCATCAGAGGATCAGAGAGCTTTTTCGCCAGTTTGTGGAAGTGGTTTTAGAAGCGGGATTTGCTGCACGAAGTACCAAGCGTAGCAGCAACGACAAAAAAAAGAGAAACGCAACGATCAACAGCGCGAATACACTAACGAAGTAATCCTTCGATTGTCCCTCTTGCCGGGTCAAATGGTCGGTCGTTTGGAAAATACCTTCCTGCAATTGCACAAACTATTTCTCATCGTTTCAAAGTGTAATAAAAAAAATCCCACTGCACAACTCTGTGCTGCAGCAGATGCAGCGCGAACTGCAGCACCATAAAACTCTTGTAGTGGCATCGCATTTGGTCGCTCCAGCGACACGTTCCGCTTTCAATTATAAGTTTCGCCTCGTTGTAACGGTCGAGTACGCTCGCTCAACAACGGCAGGTGTGCGGTGTGGTAATCCGTGTCGTTTTAGTTTACGTCCCGTGAGATGCAGCTGGTCAGCCTGTACAACGGCACGTAAGCCTCAGCTCCCAGGACAATGATTGATTGATTTCAAGTCAAGTTTAACTCCAAGGGGCCAACTACAATCTTGGCAAAAGGTGTCTGTGTTATGGTAAGAACGATGTTGTTAGGAAGCTTGCTATTTATTTTATAGCTATTGTATAGCTATCACTGCAAAAGTTTTGTTATAATTTCAGCACAATAAGCTGAATAGCTGATCTCACTCCAGGCTCTCTGGAAAATCATATGCATACTAATATGCGAAAATTTATTTATATTTTTACGAGTTTTTAAGCTTTCTTATTCATTGAAACCTGGACGATTACACAAATCAGCCTTTATTGAATTCTTGTCCTGTGCCACACCTGAATAGTAACGATTAGTAGAATTGCTTTTATTCATTTCAATAATATTTGTTACTTAAGTACTTGTTCATTTTTCCTTTAATCAAGCACGGGATTCTATAAACAATAGAAAAATTTTGATATCTATTCTCTAGCTCAATTCAATTGAATGCCCTGAGCTCAATTGTCTATCAGCCTATTTAAATAAAATACTAGATCACCTGACACGAGTTCAGCACGATACCTGTTAATCGTTTAAGGTTCCTGCTATATAGTAGATATTTGTTGTTTTTCATGCTGAATGGTTTGAAATTATCCACCATTGAATGGATGGTTCTTTGTAATGTAACCACGACTGTCTTCAAACACAATGAGGGGAATGTCATCGTTTTGCCGACGTGGGCCGAATTGAAAACTTGTAGAAACGGACTGGTCAGGAAGGGCGATTGATTTTCAAGGTGATCTTAGACATCTATTAAAGACTACTCCTTACTGGAAGTGTTGAAGCAAAGAGGCCTTATTAAGAGTAGGAGGACACTCCATGCCCATGAATGAAGAAGATGAATATATTTGTAGGAAGGATATAGTCCTATCCCAACAGTCCGATCGAATTTGATCTGCAAAGATCGATTTCGTGGATTAGGTGTTGGGTTGTTTGTTTGTTCCTAGTGTATTTTATTGCTTTCATTTATTAAGCTCAGTTCATCTTTTGGTGACAAGAATAAAAGTTCTTTTATAAGCTGCTGTGTTGGGTTATAATGTATATACTGATCCAAATGATTGAGTGTTTGTCTATATTTGTCTACGCTGCGCTTTTGGTATTTTTGTAAAAGTGGGATTTCTGTATTGATTGTATATTCCATTTCTAGGTTCTGTTTCGAAGATATGATACTCTACATAACAGCTTACTTTTAATGCTGTGAGCTTAAACACATTCAAGGCACGATGCTTTATGAACATAATATTTTACTAAGTTTTGCCCTATTCTTAAATCATCTCTAATATCAACAAATTAAAGATACTACTTTTTCATGCAGCTTCTCATAAGAAAACTCGTCACTTACGTTAACATTTATTCGCTGCAAATAATTACACAACTCAAACACAGTTCGAAACAGTTTTGTGAACCCTGTAGTCTATCTACCCTATGCCAAACCCTAAACAAATTAAAACCTTTTTTCCCTTACATTTAACGTTCTCTATCTACTTAACACTTCCCTAAGCCACTTATCGTAAGTATGGGAGTGACATAAATACCCATCGCACTTGAACGATTTGTTTTCTTCCTCCCTTCCTGTATCGTTCCATCCGCACAGTGTATCGCTCGCATGGTTTCGCATGGAATAAAATCCCTTCAAACACGCAAATAGGCTCCATTCCAAAGCCTAGCAGTCGTGACGGGAATTGCAATCAGATACCGGTTCCACTGTCGCAAGAAATGCCCTCGATGGAAATGCGAAACACAGCAGGCAAACAAGCAACAACGCTTCATAGATATCCTTGCGATCCAGGTCCCTCCTTTTCCCCTTTAGCGCCATCCGACCCGACCGTCACACATGCAATCGATACAAGTTGCAGGAAACTTTCGACCGGAAGCATTCTCCGCAAACGAATTTCCGCAAAAGCTTTTCAACCCTTTACACGGGCAAAACTACAGCCACACTCACTTGGGGGAGCTTCCCGTTTTCGCAGACATAGGACGACTATATACACACACACACACCCTCATACACCCACACGCTCACAGTGCACAAGACAAATAAACATACTGTTTGGAGGAATTTTCGCACTCAATTACCGACAACTTTCTCCTCGATATTTGTTTGCCACTTCGTCGGTGGCGGACACACAACATGCAAGCGCTGCTAAGGCAAAGGAAGCAAAGGCTCGGCGGGAACGGAAAGGGGGGATAGACAGGGGAATGGGGGTGGATATTCTACCGAAAAATGGCGCTACCAGATTTGGCCACAGAATGAACGGTATGATTTTTCACTCCGCACGCAAGTGTGCTGTGGCACGTTTGGCAAATGTTTATGCTTTCTCTTCACTCCCACCCTCTTGGTGTTGTGTGTTTGGTCTCGGAAAAGCGGTGAGAAGGGGGGTGTGAGAGCGTTGCTGTGCTTTCGTTTCGTTTTAAAAGGCTCGCCGAGATGCAACCGTCGTGGTACGGTGGTGTGAGATGGTATGAAAAACTTTGGCGTCTAATATGCATTAAGCTTCCATTTCCAAGTGAAAGGATACGGTTCCTTCGTGCGATCGTCTGTGGGATGAGGTGGCGGTGCTTTCGCAAAAGAGCAACAAGGGGCAAACCTAGTCGGGGGGTGCGTCGGCGGTGTTGAAGCTGCAACGACTACACCGGCTCCGTATTTCCCACACGATCGGCGTACGGTTTGGTTTTTGTTTGGCCAGACACGCAAACTCCCAATGCTTCGCAGTTCGATCGCGCAAAGCCCTGGGTGCTTGGCATGAATTTGTGTGGTGTGTGTGTGTTGCTGCAGGTCCCATACAGGCAACAACATATCAATGCTCCGTTAAATAATGGGATTTTGTTCCAAGAAACTTGACAGAATTATAGGTGTTTGTGGTAAGGGCAATGATACGATATCTGTGCAGCGCATCAGGCTATTACTTCGATTGCAATTGCACTGTCTCATTACATCTAGCAACTTTTTCCAAAGAAATAACTTATTTATACAATTAATTTATTAAATTGGGCAACTATAGAGTAAACTACTTAACGCTGGAAAACTCAATGTCAGTTCGAACAATACATAACAGCAGAATTGCTTGGTAAAATTCCAATAACATTTCAAATTATTTTAATTTTTTCTAATTCACGATTACATTTTAAACTACGAAAAGCTTTCAAAACACCAATTTACTTATTTATTTATTTTTTAATGTATTTATTCATTTATCGATATCTTTATCTATATAGTTAATTATTTTTGTTTTATTTATTTCTTTGGGAAGACCAAATTGCCAATAAAATATATATTTTATTATTTTTATGTGGGAGGAACAGTTCAAAAAAGACTTAATCTTTATGATATTTAAGAACAAATATAATTATTACATGCCTCGTCTTGCCTTGCAACAAAAAATGGCACTGTTAGAGAACCAGTGCTACTTTTTGTTTAACAGATATTCACAAAAGTTATATTTATTTATTGATTTACTTATTAAATCTTATTGATTTTATGTACTTCCACGTTCAGTGCTGTATCAATTATATGTAAACTTATGTTAAGTTTATTTGATACCATTTTAAAAATATATTGCTATTCTATTTTTACCGATTTACCTCTCCCATTTCTACATTCAAATAGAAAATCTGTCACAAACTAATTAAGCATCAAGCGGCGTAGAAAGAAAAAACCAAAGCCACACCAACTGAATTTATTCTCACCCTTCAGCCAACCACACCGACTACACATCACTCGTCCCGATGGTGTTGTTAAATTTTTATGAGAAAACTTATCCCTTTGCATTATCGAGCCCACATTGCTGTCGCAGAAAGAAAGCCGTAGGAGCTGGTAAATTTGCATTCCGTGAGAAAACTCGCAAACTCGCACCCCTCGAGCACATACCGAACGATCAGGCAGTGGAAATATAGCATACTGCAAAGAAATATTTAATTATCGAAAGAATCGAGCGTCGGTTCAGCACTCCCAGCAGGGTGTTACTCAATAATGCTGCACCATTTGCCTGGCAGGTGCGTGTGCTCGCTCAGATCGCTCAGTAATCTAGCGAGCTATCTTATTAAGGTGCTGTGGAACGGCAATGCATTGCCCCAAACCAACTCGAGACGGTGAAAGGCTAAGGGCATCCTGCTGAGCAGCTTTTCCGTCTACAGATTGAAAACTGGCATTCGGGTGTTAAGAAGGGGGCGAACAAAAACACACGAACCACACCAAAAGGGCAAAAGCAAAATCGTGTATAATGTGCTGGCAGCCCTGTCTGCCACCTGTCTGCTACCGTCGAACGTCCTGAATGCAACCAAACCACCGGAACTGGGGTAGAGGGCAAAATGCACATTCGCGGGTGGTAATTCTATCTTTTTCGCGTTGGGTTTTGGTCGTCTCTCCGTCGACGAGGGCAATGTGCAATGATCTTCCTCTTTTTCTTTTACTTGTACATATCCCACAAACACCTTCTGATGCAGTGTGGTGCATGCACTCCCGTTACCTCCATGTCTCAAATATTTTTAAGAGAAAAGTTTAAATTGAATTACTTAGAAAATTGACGCTGAAAACTTTCCACCTTCCTTTTCGCTCCTATCGTTCCATCCCCATTGTGGGAAGGGTTTTCCGGATTCGGTTGTAGTTTCACCCCAACATGAAGGCAGGCAAACAGTTCCTAACAGCGCGGGCAAGCGAAGAAAGCTACATAATCAAGCGCTACCGCCAGGGAACCGAGTTGAGCTAAATGGGATTGAGCGAGATGGAGCGAGACGCATAGCAAAAAAAGGCAGCAGCTTCATTTTTTTGCCAATTTTTATAGCTCTTGTGCAACGATCCTCACGAGCAGTGTGAGCAGCGTAGCGGGCGGTAAGGAGCGAGCCAGAAACTTTCGAAATAATCTATTACCGCGCAGAATGTGCTCGATTGCACATCTTCAGCCATTCGGGCGGGAGTTGCAGTTTCGATGTGTACCCTTTATGGCTAAATAAATACCGCCACAAAACTATTGCAACTATCCGCCGTTAAGGTCGGAGACCGGTTCCGGAGCAATGGAATTGGAGTTGGAAAATATATATTTATTTCTATAAAATCCAACTGAAGCCATGAATCTGGCTGATATAATTACACACAAAAACCTCACCCACCCCTCGGTAGCATCTTGCACGAGTCTGCTTGGGATACGGGTCCGTAACAACAGTTCCGGAACCAAATTACTGGTCCGTTTTTTTTCTCTGAACCTCTGAATCTGAACCTTAGCTTCCAGTTTAATTTATCACGTCTTAATCCCGGATTGTGTGGCTGTCCTGAGCTTTCCCGCACCCGAAAACCACACACACACACACTGCTACAAAAGCTCCATCCCAAATACCGAATTGACCTCTGTACCGACATACCAGAGCGTTCGGCATTAATCATCTCGTTGAACAGTGCTCGAGGGTTAAACTTGAATTGGGGCGGGAAAAAGGAATGAAAAGAATTGTTTCTCAATTGTGCATCGTCTGCTGCCCGATACCAACAACCAAAGCCGTACTCGATAAAAAATCTTTTTGGTACGGATCACCACCACCAACGTAAAAAGCGAATTTGTTCCTTGCAATGATACTACTCGATGCCTCGCATTTCCGTTTCCGTCACTCGCCCAAAGTACAGTGTCTCTTTTATTTGTGTTTACCCTTATAAGACACATCCGGCAGAAAGGAAAACATAAAACGAAACCACCAAACTATCCCTTTTATCCTTTGCCTTCGAAGGTGTACTGCTGGGGCTCACTAACTCCGAACGGATTTGTTCCGTGCGGATCGCCAGTACACAAATCGTTTCAATTTTGCAACCCGTACAAAGAAACGAGGCCTTCTTTCTTGCTTGCCAGCAGCTTCAAACTGCAAGCGGGAAGAACGTGTGGAATGTGGGACAGCAACTACACGGCAAACAAATCCCCGGGTTAAATTCTAAAAGCTTTGGAAACGGTTTGGCGAGTGGAGAAAATCTGGAACAATAAAAACAAAACCTAAACGGTGAACCGTACATCCTTTGGGAGTTAGGAACGCAACGGATGCATTGGTGAAGCATAGTTGCTCTTTCAAGGTAACATATTAAGGAAGATAAAATGGGTAAAATAAAGTGACATGCTAGCAGTAACATAAAAATAAATTAAGTAAGTTAAACAGTAATATAAAAAAACACCTGAAACCAAAACAGTTTAATTGATTGGTCTGTTTTTTATGACATTTTAATTTTCTGTTAATTTAAAGTTGATATTTCCATTAGTTTTATTTGTTTTTGTTTTATAGCTCTGCTTTGAATGTTTTCTTAAACTTATTTATTATTTGAAAAAATAACATTTGCATATTATTTAAATATCTTATGTCTATGTCATATCATTTGTCTTTACGTATCATGAAGTCTTAAACATATTTATTGAAAAGATTTGTAATTTTTTCCATCTTTTGGTCAATATTATTGCAACGTTTAGGACGCCACAATTGCACTGTTTTCACAGTTGTTTTAAACAAAAGTAGTTTATGCATTATTTTGCTTAAAACAAAAAGAAACTTATAAAAGATTCCCCATCTGCTGCTCATTTCATGGCAGAATAAGCTTCATTAAATGCAGTTTTGATATTTCTATTTCTCGTAGTTTCTTCATTCTTCAATATTTTCTGTTACTTAAAATTCATCGGCATTAATCCTTCTCTCCACACGTACACATGCTTTAAAACTATCAGACCACATTCGGCTACAGTCACGTACCAAACGTCGGCCCAAAATAAAGCTCCCAACACAATGCACAATCCGTGAGCAACGAGAAAAGGGTGCCAAAGCTCGCCTCCTCCTAAACACGCTAGAGTATGTGTATGTGTGTGTGTTGTTTCATTTGTCCTAAGATTGGTTAGATTTCGACTTACGATTAGCGGGAACAAACAAGAGAAAACCCAACGAGCCACAAGCATGCAGGCACGTCGAGATTTCTACCCCGCTCTTCAACGCCAATGCATCCACAAACAACGCCAAGCCGTTCCATAAATTGTCCTGCAGATCAACCTTTAGACCTTAGGGACAAAATGCCAGGAACATGGATGAAAAGAACGGGTTGCAAAGAAAGTTCAATCCTTGGTCTAAAGAAGAGCCCCATCCTTATCCTCTGCACCTGCAATACCTTTGCCATTCCCCCACTCCTACTAGTTGAACCATTTTTGGGGGCCAAATTTGACCCATGATGTTGGTCAGGATCGGTAAAGCTTAAGCTGTGTTGGTATGATACCCGGTGCTGCTACCACCCCATTCGTCCGTAACCGAAACGCCAACGAGCAAACGAGGAACACTGCAATCTCTCCCAAAAGTGGCCATCCTAGTGTACCGGCCTCGGTGTACAGAAACAATGAAAGATTAAGGTATTAGGCAGGAATTGGGTCCGCATTTCGTGCCACGCCGTATCAGTACGACAATGAGTGGAAAGTTCAGGATTACATCCCTAACATTACAGTTTATCGATTCCTTTCGTAGCTCGTTCCTTACTAATGCGATGGGTTTTGTGTAGTTGTCTGTCCCGTAGTGTTCTAAACCAACGGATAGTACAAGGAAACGACCATCTGACGGAGCTTCTTACTCCTCCAGCCACACGTGATTCCTCGTGCCAAGCGTCCTTTTTCGGTGTGCAGAACACGTGTGCAAAACTTGTAAAATGCTACTGTGTGCTAAAGTGTCACCTGTGCGCCCAGTCTTTACCGAGTAAGTGAGAGGGAAAGATGAATACAAAACTTGACAACAAGCTTTCGCTCGTAAACAGTGTAAGTTTGCAAATTCCTGAATTGCACAACTAATTGGCACTAACACGGGCATCCGATACTTGGAGCGTGAAAACGTCTTCTCATCTACCACTTCACCTTGCAAGTCGCGGTTGAATAGGGTCGACGCTGCACGTACGACGTTGCAGTGTAATTGTAAAAGGTTTTGGGCTAAGGTTAAATTTAAGTTCTTTGAGCAAACGCATATCTGATATTGGAAAACATTGAGTTCATTTCATTGTTAGGTTGAACCCCCGATGCTTAGGTCCTGTGCGGAAGATGTCTGTGATAGGTTTTTTAAAGCGTTGATTTTATAAGTATTGCGAAAAGCACGAGTCAAATGGTAATTATGCGAATAAGTATATGTTATCGAATTAATGGTACAAAAAACACGAATAACCATTTATGAAATAATGTATAAGAAATAACACTCCAACTAACTACAATTGTTATAATATAAATATTAACAATCTTATAACAGTAGCATTAACAATCACATTACCATAACAAAGAAGGAAATTACATCCATAAAGCAGTTCTATCCTTGAAACATTAGTATCATAAAACGACAGAAGTAAACATTTGTTTTAGAGACATTAAAATCAATTTACATAAACATAAAAAGTAAAATTAATCAACAAGATATGTGTAGACAACAAAAAAGATAATTACTTGTTAATCCCAATTACTTTTGTAAATTTCTATGAGCCAATATTTGCGCAAACCACTTGATTATAGTATAATTTAAGTTTTTTCCAGTTTTTTTCTCTTTTAACGTTAATCAAATTGCAAACTATAATTAACTTTCATCAGTCAACATTTCCCATCAAATAACACTGCTAAAGTTACACACTGAATGTCAATTTCGGTCACAGGAATACCGCAAATGAATGGAAAAGTGTTTAAAAAATGAACAGCAAAGTAGAACAAATAGTACAGAACACTCAAAAGCGTGAGGAAAGGGGAAAAAATACCTTCACATTCACACTGGACTGGATGGATGATGGTGCTAAAATTCGATAAAATCACACAAAACCCGGAGCTTCCGGTCGTGTGGATGTATGTCTCCTTTTTTTACCAACGAACGCAACAGATTTTCTGCGACCTGCCAGCGCCAAAGTGCCGCCGGAGTTTGGAACCAAACTCAATTAACACACTTCACATCATGTCGCGACCATTTGTCGTTGTCTGGCTGGATTGTGTCTTTCGTTGTCGTTTGTTTTTTTTTCGTTTTTTTTTCGTCCCAAGTTGCTGAGAGAACCGATCTGTGGACAAATACCAAGGTTCAATCGAAAAACACACACACGCACACATGGCCATTGATTGTTTCCTCGCAGTGGTACTAGTCAGACTGCTGAGTAATGGTTACACACACACACACACACACAAACAGATACACTGAATCACGGTCCCCTTTAGCCATTGCAAAACATTAGAAACGATGGATTTGCAAACGAACAAATCCGGGATCGGGGATCCATAACAACAGTATTTCAGTGAAATCCGTTCTTGTGTTGTGGAAAAAACTCCCACTCCCACCGTGGTCCCCACTCACTGCACCAGTATGAAGGTTCCAACAACGGGCCAATATGTTACTCAGCTGCTCGTCCCGACTCGTATCTACCTGGGAGTGGAATCCTTGCCCGAGGCGCTGGGTTTAGAATTCCGGAACATGCCATATGTAGCACTAAACTACTATCGTGCGTTTGCATTGCAGATAGGGGGAACCAATTTGCCGTACTAGTGACCCCATGATATCCATTCATGCAAACGCAACCCAACGGACCGACCGGTGCCGCACCGTTGGATAACATCCAACCCGAAGATGTACAAATTGTCAATAAGTAAATAGAAATATTGGATGGGTTTTGGATTACTCTGCACGTTACGGGTGAGTAGGTTTTTTTTTCTCAACTTATTGGCTTCTGGGTATTTAATATGCCTATCAAAATTTCATTCGTATTTCGAATTGTTAATGACTTCTGCATAGCATCATGTTGCAATGAAAATAAAATTGAGATTTTTGTATTTTTTGCAATTTACGAAAATGTACTCTCTTCCATCGTTTTATGTTTTATTTCGATAAAGTTTTACATTCTGAGTAGGTAAGTTCGTACTAGATTTGGTATTGAATAAGTATTAAATTTACAAATTAGCTTTACTGTACTGCTTTACTTCCAGTATCCTTCCGCTTTTCACTAGTTACATTAAATTTAATACACGGTTGTGTATTTTACGACAAAACATTGCATTACGCATTTTCTTATCTTTATTACTCTAATTCGATTCATATGAATCTATACATTTCTAGCTCCGCACTGGTTGTTTATTGAACTGCACGATTATATGCACTAGTTTTCATTTTCCTAGTTCTAACGAAAGTCTAACATTTACAAATATAGCGTTGATTTGCGCTGCAAATTTACTTGCAAAGGATGAGTATATTGGGGTTTCGAGATATATGATACCAAAACGGATAGCCTATCAATGTATTGGATGGAATTTCCTATTTATCTTTATTTCCTCTATTTATTTTTTATTTGAATTGATATTACAGTGGAACCCCTCATAACGAGTTTAATCCGTTCCAATGACTCTCTCGTTATGCAAAAAACTCGTTATGCGGGAGGCTCTTTTGCATACAATTTGTATGAAAAGTGAAATAATTGGTTCCAGCTCAAGAAAAAAGCCGATATTTAGGGACTATATGAATCACAACCATACGGAACACCTCCAAGTGGCCACAGTAATGCATTGATCAATTCTTAGAATCGAAATTCTCGCCTTCATGAACAAGTAGATCAAGAATGAATGCAAGAACATACCTATCAATTCATCTCAAACTTGTGAAACACACGCTTCTTAGGGAGGTACACTACACACTAAAATCCATGTCCTGCCGTCTTCCAAGGCCGAAGCCGAAGAGAGTATCCAATAATGTCAAATAAGAAGTAATGCGAGATTTTACTCGTTAAGAGGGGTATTCGTTGAGCATTTAGATTTGCTCGTTATGCGAAAAAATCATTGTAAGTGGTATTCGTTATGAGGAGTTCCACTGTATTACGGTGTCGGTTGTATTTTCATTTTTTTCTAATTCATGATATAAAGTATCTATGGAAATTTAAATATTACTAGCAGCTCATTTGTTCATTCCGGCTAAGTAATCTTTTCGATAAATTTGAGTAGTTTCTATCTTAATTCATAGATAGACAGAGTTCATCGCACTTCTATGTCCATTCGTACGATATATTCGCAAAGGTTTAGATTGTACAATAGTTTACCTTTCGTATCGGTTGCTCAACTCTCATGTCATTTATGTTTTCGCATACCGATTATATGAACACAAATTACGGGCAATTGTAGTTTGAAATCATATTAATTTCATTAATTTTGGCTTAGGAAGATAACATTCCGTTTCCAACGATGCATAATTCTTTATTTTAACGGGAAAAGAAAAAACATTCTTTTAATACAGTAATAATGAAGTATCAAACAGACCAAAGCAACAAAGCAACTAAGACCAAAGTATCACCGAAGCAACTAAAAAACTCATAATTTTAAATTTACAAAAAAAAAAACCTAACACAAACGATTGATGTTCTTCCATCATACTAAACTGTCATATTTACTCATTTTTCACATTAAATATAACTAAGCCTCCCATATGTAATCCATCTGAAACGGTGTTTTGATTAACCAAAACCACAAAATACTGATCCCTATTCAGACCCCTGCTACAATCTATACCGACATGCTCCACCGACAAGCGCCATCAAGTACGATAAATCCAACCAAAATATATATAAAAAAACACCGATCATTTACACTTCCGTCACATCATAAACGCCGGTGTGCCACACAACTTCAACAACAAGCCACTGCAACAACAACATCAGCACAGCGACAACAACAAAAAGTTCATTACCTTAATCGACATTCCTTTCAGGATTTTTGTACTCGTACACGCCCGGTGAACCTTCCCACAATTTCAACCAAAACCCCACACGGTCACGATTAGGCGCCAGCTGGCTGCGAACATGTCGCCCGACACAAAATCCAGTAACAATCGACTTTAATTTGTCCCCGAGAAAATAAGAAACTTTCGCACCGCGCACCGGGTGGCAAACGTACGGGGCAAAGTCAACCTCCCACCTAATAAAAGCAACAACAAAGCCAGCCAGTGGAATAAAAAGTACACTTCAACCATGTGGTGAACCATATTTTTTTTCTCCCTTCCATCCAGTGCAAAATAACGCACAACAGCAAAAAAACGCTAAACACTAACAGCTACAACTCCAACACCAACCAGAACCTGCGTCAACATATGTTGCAAATTATGTTAAAATATACACATCCCATTAAGATTGTTATCGTTGATAAACTCTTCCCTTCGGGCAAGGTTGTGTCAGCGGGACGCACCGAAAAAGCGAAAACCGGTGGCACTGAAAATCTTTCTTCCCCCAAAAGGCTTCCTTTTCCCCTCTTTCTCTCTGGCATACAGCCATGGATGCTTACGGCAATAGCGGACCAGACGGGGCGAGACAAACTGTTTTAAACAAAGTTAAGCCGGGAAAAATTGTCTACTTGCAGCATAACTTTGCTCTGCCCTTTTTACCAGTCTCGGCGGATTTTATTTGCGCGATTTTTCTCCCCCAAACGTACTCTCTTCGTAACCTTTAAACAACAGTAGGAAAAGAACACGTACACGGTGTGACAACGGCGAGTAGAAAAAATCTAAACTTTATCACCAAACAACACACGAACGCACATGATGCTGCTGCCCCGGTGCTGCTGGTTTACCTTATCACACAGCTAACCCCCTTACACTGTCACCGAAAGATAGAGGCTAATGTAAAACGTTCCATTTTGTTTTCACCCACGCTCGATGGCAATGATTTGACTTGTATTCGCAGTTGTACACACGCACACCCCCACAACCGACGATGATGCGAAAAGCAACGATCAGTTTTTGAGCGTGAGCGCGTACCCGGTGTGTTTTAGTCGCCCCGTCTACACAAGTGTCAGGATGGCCGAGCGGTCTAAGGCGCCAGACTCAAGAGATAATCTTGCTCACAAAAGCGGCTTCGTCGTTGGGTGTGAGTTCGCGCCTTCACAGGCGGGAGAGAAAGAGAGAGAGCGTTCTGGTCCTCTCTGAGGGCGTGGGTTCGAATCCCACTTCTGACAAAGAGACTTTTTTTAAACAAAATATTTTTTTCTTTATTTCATAATTTAGCAACATTGCAGCACATTTCTGTTAAATGATGAACAGTTTTACAGGTTTTAAAATAACATGTTCCATTACAACCACTAGTTGTGATTTGACGTGTTTTATCGCTAAATGTATTATTTATCGATAACAAACAATGAAAAATATGAAAAAACTTAAAATTATGTATGCACTATGTAGCGTAAAAGTGTTTTACTTACTTACTTATCCGGCGCTACAACCGCTTTGCGGTCTTGGTCTGCCTCAGGAGTGTCCGAAACCGCTCACGGTCTCGCGCCTTCGTCTGCCAGTCCGTTATCCCGGCGTAAAAGTGTTTACTTCATATTTATATTTGCGCATAAAAACATCAAACTAAAAATATTGTGTATGTTTTTTTTTTACTAACGTCTAACAAAGACAATTTGATTGTAATCAAGGTAATCAATTTTTTGGGGGTTGACTGGTTTCAATTTAAACAGTAAACGTCTCATGAACAGTCAATTTTGCTTTTTCACAGTGCAAAGTGGGTCTATAAATCTGCTAAGTATTTAAATAAATCATTCCTAGCAAGAGTAGTAACCCTAATTTGTACCTCTCACTATCACAATATTTTCTACAGCAATACTTTAAACAGCAAATTTGTACCTCTCACTATCACAATATTTTCTACAGCAATACTTTAAACAGCAAAACATGTAATAAACAACAAAAAATTGGTTGAAATATTTTTTTGTGTAAAACTATATCCGAGCTTTATTTACTAATTTACTTTCAGGCCACTGCCTGACACTCCGAAAAAAACACCGTAACGAAAATGTTTGACAACCGAAAAATGACGCTTCTTATTGTAAACAAACAAAAATTGAATTCTGTTTCTATTTTTCATTTTTTATGAGAATAACAGAAATACTTAAGTTTAATTTGTGTTAATTTATTGTTTTGCACTGCCGAAATTGGTCGTCCGAAGAGGGAGCGTTACAATGCGTTATATTTCATTGGTCAATTGTTCCATTACGGTTATTTTTCTATGTGTTTGGCAGCGGCCTAATAGTTAGTTTGTGCCCAATGGCCTCATTCGACTCTTTAAACATATCGTATTCTCAATCATATGTTATTTTACCGTAAATTTAATTTCAACACCACACTAACTTCATTTTATATCATTTATTTTTTAAATTTGTAACAATAATAAACTATTAATAATGTTTGCTTCTTGAGCTTATGGTTGTTATACAGATCAGTGGTCTCCAACCTGTTAACGTTCGTGGACCAATTAGCATTGCATATATGCTTTTTGTAGACTTTGTTCAAAACTTCTTGATCACATATGGTGGACATGCTAGTTAATAATGTAATGTTGATTGTAATTAAAATGGTAAAATATGTATTGGAGAGCATTTATAGAGCATTTATTATAGAACGGAACATGTTAATTTACGCCGCAGCACACAGATTGGAAACCACTGATATAAATCATCAGCATCAGCCAATCCGTTTGACCTTTATAAAAAGACATTAACAACTAGCTCCCGTTCTACAATTATTATATAAGGAAAGTCTTACAACGGAAAAGAATATTACAAAAAAATAGTGTGATTACTTTGCTTCTCCTTCTCTTTTGTAAGTTTCGGTGTGATCTTCAGCGGATCATAGTTGGTTACACATCCTATTATGCGTTAGTTATATATTATTTATTTGGATACCCTTATATTTTATAAAGTTCAAAAAATGCAACTTGTAAACTGTCACTAGTAACATACCCCTAAGCCTTCGGGCTTCACTTTAAGCGTAGCGCTTTAATATTTCATCACACAGCAAAAAATACCCAGCCGCGCACACGTTCAACAGTTTCCGTTTATCTTATCTTCACCCTTCTATCTGTTCTCACCGCAACGCATCCTGCTACTATTGCTGCTTCATCCTGCTCGTGAGTCCGTTCCGACAGCAACGGGTTATCGTTCAGTCACAGTTTACCGGTTTCCACCAAACCGAACGCCGTACCGTTTCCCGTACCGTTGGCCACCATTGCCCGTACTTTTCGATGAAATGCTTCATTCAGCTCTCTCACACACACACCCACTCTCTCAAATCCCCCTGTCTACACATTGCAAACCAGCATGCACAAATTCGGAAGAAAGTTGTCAGCAGATTATGACAAGATTTTCCGTCTCCTCACACCGATAACTGCGACGGTTCACTTTCCCGTCCGCTTCCCGGATTCTGACGATTGCTCGGTAACATCGTCGTAACCGATGCTTCGCAGTGTAAGCAAGATAGAGCAAAAGGGGGTGTAAGATATGACCGAGAGTAGGCGAAAGTCATGCTGCAAAGCGAACGGCAAAATTATAACCCAGTCAGGACTGGTTGCCACCGAAAAAAGACGTTCGGGAATGGCTTCAGAGCGCTTAAAGAAAGCCCTTCTCCTCTCCGGCACCCCAACTCAGTGTGCGCACCCGAAGCGCTTCATCACGCTGGCAAAGCGATGAGCAATTTGTCATGTAAAACGATCTAAATAAATATTGTGAAAACCGGCTAAATTAAGTTTTGTCAAAATATTTTCAAATATCCATCCTGCTTGTTTCCACGCTGCTCGGTACCGTGGCGCTGATTTCGGGAGGGGTGAGAAAATCTGTTTTTCTTTCTTTTGCGAGCTACGAGTCTCCCGATTCGGGTTAGCAGTTTGAACGAAAGCAAAAACGTTCTCACATGTGCAAAGCCTGCGGGCTCCAGCGTGTTGGTTTGGGAGAATGTTACTGTTTTTACTTTCCAGTTATCCCTTACTGTGATTCTCGTTTTTTTGTTTACTA
Organism: Anopheles quadriannulatus; assembly: GCA_000349065.1. Classification (NCBI taxonomy): domain Eukaryota; kingdom Metazoa; phylum Arthropoda; class Insecta; order Diptera; family Culicidae; genus Anopheles; species Anopheles quadriannulatus. The sequence continues at coordinate 331,448 of KB665544.1, read as the reverse complement.
GAGAATGTATTGCCCTCCCCCGTCGACTAAATCCACACGTTTGGCCCAATGACGTACCAGGTGAAAGTCGACTGGCAAGTAGTACGTATTCGGTTTTGTACGTTTCGTGTTATTCCGCTTCCCTACCGATGTTGCTCAGATAAATCATTTCCAACTTCTTGGTGCCCCTCGGTTGGATTTACGCCTCTGAAAGCCTCAGGTTCTACCGTCCGCTCGCCGGTGAGGTGATGCCTTCAAAATAATTTATTTGTTATAGCCATTCTTGCTACGTTCTACATGCACACATGCCATGTAACCATGGTTATGGAATGAAATTTCTCATACATAGAGCGTTCTGCCGCTATCGAGGCAGGCAAGCGAATCCTTGGTTTTGATCATATCCGTGTGCGATTGGTATGGGGTTCTAGGAAGTGATAACAACACCGTAACAAGCTGATAAATACGTATAATCCAGGCTCTTCTTACATTAAAGAACTGACACGTTCTTTGATAATGCATTTTGCTATTTTATGTACGTTTTGATACATTCACTACTGTGCGGTATTCTGTGTAATTAGTTTTGTAACTATATTTATACGATATTGAAAGATGAATTAATGCTTTGATTTGGTAAATACTTTTTACGGAAACTCGTATTTAGATGCAGCAATGGTCTACTATTATGTTGTCTGGATTTGAATGCTCATTTTCAACAAAATACACACTTTTTTATTTTTCTTGTATGAGTATGAGTATTATAACACACGTTGCGAACACATTTATGAAGGAAAAGTTGGATAAAATACCGATAACGTGTAACACCGATACTGTTACAATTTCCAGAATTAAAGTAGCAAATCACTTAAAATTACAGATGTCTAGAATTGACTTGCCTGTAGGGTGTTAATTTGCTTATTTTACAATGAGCTTTGCTGTATTTTCATCATTATATTGCAATATTTCAGTTATAAGAGTAGTTAACTTTTTTATTCTATGTTAAAGTTACCTTTCCAATATTCGAACATGAATCAATCAGTCATCAAAAGGTGTATTATCTCCATTAGTAGTCATTTAACTAATGAACGAAATTAACAATTTTACAATCATTTCACTAAGCAGAATGTGGTCTTTCTGTTTTTGTAGCATCACATGTTAAACCATATTAAAACTCTTAAATTTCTTAGATCCTTTGTAACATTTGCTGAACGCATAAAAGACGTATCAAAAACTCAAAGTTTATTTAATTAAACCAAACAACAACATGCTAATCGCACTGATTGATTATGACCTATAAAATACATTTCAAGCTATAAAGCAGAAGCACAGATTGCGCTTAAATGATCTTCAGAGAGCCGATTCATCATATTTATACATCAAATAGATTACCTATTTCAGTTCGGGCACTGGAAAAGCCTCGTTGCCACGATATCTACAAACTACAAATTCCTATAATTTAATTTATTGGGATGGAGTTTCCGAGCTCAAATTTAACGAATTGTCCTTTTACCTGTCATCACTAATAGAAATTTAATCGATTAGTTCAATCAGATCATTGACTAAAAATAAAAACAAGCTGCTATGCTCTTGAATGACCAATTTTTCAAATGTGTATAAAAGCATTTATGAACACTCAAAACCTTTTCAATTAAAACCTATCAATGAACGAGATCATTAAGTTAATTTTACAGTTGCCCATCAAACATAACATTCCATTGTAATTCAAAGCATTTTTACCATCGCAACATGTTTTCATGTGTCAAAACCGGACAGCACCTCAAACCTCATCATAGTCCCGGTCAACGCATCCACTTGGATCATGTTAACCCATAGCACATCTCCCACCTACCTATCCCAATTTATATGGCTCATTAGAAGATTGATTACCAACGTCGAGCCTATTACCAGCCCTCCCATACAAATGCCTCCCCATTGCGTTCAATTGCCACCTCCATTTGCCCGTGCCATTCAGTGTGCTTCAATTGTCACTCACGCCACCCGCCACAAAGGAAGAAAAGGTTTAGACCTAGCCCCACATTTCCCCACCATCCCGTACGCGAATGCCCAGATGGAAACCATTTTATGACACCAAATTACGGCGCTCCCGAGAGGCAACAATGAACGACCTACCCTTTTTTTGTTGTTGCTCTCCTCCCAATAATCCCAGTAAGGTAGGTTTCGCCTTTGTCATGCGAGGGGAAAAAATCACTACCAGCTGCGCCACGGTGAATCTCTTCCAAATGCCAACGATATTGCTGTACGCACATATACGAGGAGATAAATTTTATTTCCAGCCAAAATAGATAACAACCGAGCAAGAAGGAAGCTCTGTAAGACGGAACCAAGCCTTGGAGAGGGGAGAAAACACTTCCAATACTCCCTCCAGAAGCTCAGCCTGTCGTTGCTACCCCTCCCAAAACAAGGGTAGCTACTTCACCCCTCAGCTTTCGAAGCTTTACTAGCAAGCCGTAGATTGTTGCAGAGAGTGTCCAGATTCGCTGTCATAAATTGGCAAAACTACGTGCCAGGAATTGAAATCAACGACCGAAACGTTCGACGCCTAGCCGAATGCTTGGTTTGCCCCTGGCCAAACACTCACACACAAAGACACACGGCAAAACGAAACAAATGGACAACCCATAAGTCAGGACCGAAGAACCGTTTCGGCGCTCCTCCATATATCCATATCCTCGAAAATCGAACGCAAAACCGGTGGTTTGTGCCTCACCAGCAGCGCTTTACTTACTTTTGTAGCGTTTGTCATTCGCAATTGCCTTCGCTTCGGCTGTCGAACATTTGTAAGCCCAATTATTAGCGCTCTTCAGGGTGATTGCGGAACAACAAAACGGTGTGTTGGTGTGTTTGATGAGACGCGAAAACGGACCGTTCAATTGCCTTTAGGTGAATGAATTTATTGAATCTCATCGTCAAATGTCGCTGCCTGTGACAGGGTTTTCGAAGATAAACGATGCTTTCCTAGCAATTGCCTGAAGCTTGATGCTTTATGGTAATCATTGTAAATGATTTGAGAAGCTAGGTGATGATTAGGTAACAGAAAACCTTTCCCACTAGGTGTTGATAGGGAAAATAATTTGTTTTTCACAACCGTTGTCGGTCAAGGCCTGCCTGTACCGCTATTGGATTTGGCTTTCAGTGACTGATTGATTACCAATAAGCTGGATAGTCAGTCCTACGTATAGGGGCACGGTTCATTCCAGGCTTGAACCCATGTCGGAAATGGCAATCTATTGTTATGGCCTTGCACATTTTTTTACAGGCTTTGGAGTCATTTAATAGCATAGTTCAACCGGTTAAGAGAATGTTTCAAACCGGGTGGTTGAATCGTGCAAGCATTCTGTGGAGTTTTGCAATCGCTTTTCGCTTAACCGATTGAACTATTTCATTATATGACTCTAAACCCTGTAAGTTTGTAACATATATTACTAAATATCGCCGATTTCACAGGACTACGAAATACAATTTCTAGGCGAGTCTTAAATTGAAGTTGAATAACAAGCTACTACATCAAGTAACTTTTACTGAGCTCATACCGATGTTGGAACAAATGATGAACCTTTACTGAATACTGAAAACTAATCCTGAACCTATCTAGGTTCTACCCTGCTAGGTTCTGTTACTGAACGTATTACGATGCTGGAATTGATCACGAATCTGTACCGATCATGATATTGAACTTGTACCATTTTTGGAACTAATCCCTTACCTATAACAATCCTGGGCTTAACCTCAAAACCCATACCATTCCTAGATCTGTCACTTAACCTACATCGGTTGTGGAATTGATGCACCTGTTGTTGACAGCGTATTTTTATCTGTTCTACCCAGCTAGGTTCTGTAACTAATAATAAACCCATAACGATGCTGGAATTGATCACGAATCTGTACCGATCATGAGACTGATATTGAGCTTGTACCATTTTTAGAACTAATCCCTTACCTATAACAATCCTGGGCTTAACCTCAAAACCCATACCGATCCTAGATCTGCCACTTCGTTCATGGAATTGATACACCTGTTGTTGACAGCGTATTTTTACCAAACAATAAAACATTTTGCCCATCCGTTGTTGCTATTGGAAGATTTTTTTTGATTTCTTATTAGCATTCATTATATACCTACAACGTTTTCCTTTTTTTGATACCACGACGACGGTGCAAAGAAACTGCTTCATTCTTTTTTTGCTCCAAGAAGACAACAGAAAGGAAAAAATAAAGAATTTTGCAATTTTTATTAGTTTAAATTTGTACATGTTCTTTTTTTGAGACATTTGCAACCGAACTCATACCAGTCCGGGAACTGAAGCTGAACCTATATCAGTATTGGAACTAATTCTGTATCCATTTCGGTCCTGTAGCTGATCAATAAACGATACCATTGCTGGAATCTATCACGAACGCATACCAGGAACTGATACTGAAACAGGAACCTGCACTGGAACTGTTACTAAAACCACGCCGGATTTAGTACTATTCCCTCTCTACAGGACTCTACTTGATAATGTCGCAAAAACGGAACGAAGGCCAAGCCTATAACAAAAAAAATAAAATTAAAATCCACTTCTTCCAACTCAACTGTACTGCACTGTTTAATCACACGCCATCATCGGCAACAACCGAAAGCCACTACAAACATTAAAAAAGGATATTAACATAATAACACTGACATATCGAGGCAAAAGTATCGCTACTTTATTGAAATTATGTTACGTCTCTTCCGCCCGACTATTCCATCGATTGTATTTTTATTCAAATACCGGACAGGCGCAACCGAAAATGTTAAATCTTAAGCCTTCCATTGTCTGGACGGGTGCAAATGTTTGTCTCCCCAAACCTCCGCGTACGTCGGGTCGGAATCGAAGTCGATACAACACAACACACGCACTACACGAGCAGGAGCAGACATCGCGGCATCGGAATGGCCCGAAGCCACCGCGCAGCATTTCGCATGTTTATGTCGCTTTGCATTAAACGCGACGCGGGACCTGGTAAGGACGCTCTGGTAGGAAATTCGAAATTGTGTTTAACGTGATAGCAAAGTGCTGGAAGGGAAATACACGCAATGCCAAATATACAAACCAAAAGAGGAAACACAACCGCAACCGGTGGGTGGGTATTGATGGTACCCTTCCACCCGGTGTAGTGTGTGTAGAATGTGATCAGCATATATGAAGTGAAAGGAAACATTGGCCGATGTTCCCCACACTCTCCTGCAGAGAATGAGACAGGGAGAGAGAGAGAGAAAGAGAGAGAGAAAAAAACGAAGGACATGAACAAAACTGGAAAAGCAAAAGTAGCAATATTAAATAAATAATAGCATCGGGACGGCATGATTAAAAACAACAAAATCGCTCGCGCACAGCGCAGACAGCGGGCGAACGTGCGTGTATTTCCAATTTTTCCACATCGTCGCCTTCGGGGTATAAGCGGTATAAAAACATCCTCTCACACACCTGAAATGGGACAATTTCTAACGAAATAAAAACAGACCCCAGACTGGGAATGGGTATGCAGGGGAGCGTTTTATTTTTTTTTATTTTTCGTGGTACATCGGTGGGCTGGTTGTTGATATCACCTAGCGCCAGATTAATCGATGATTGAACATACTCTTTCCTTTTTTTTATCGCACTCTTCACTTCCCTTTACACACTTGACTCTGATGTTCCAAATATAGCAAAAGCCAACCCAACTAGAATAAGAACATCATCAGGTGAAGTGGGGGAAAAAAAGGGGACACAATTGATCACCGGGCAAAGGCTCATTTAAATTAACGTCCCCGTCGGCACATTGCCCTTTGCCATGGCTGCCACCAGATGCCAGGCCAGGCAGGGAAATTGGAAATAAAATATATTAAAATTCATCTGCGACGCAGAACATACGACGACGACGAGTATCGAAACTGGTTCGCCCCAAACAAAACAAAAAACGCATAACAACAGGGAAACACACCTGCATACTCCACTATGCGCAACATTATGCCTGCCGCACATCAAACGGATGCATCCCCTGCAGGCACGATACAAAACAGATTTATGAACACACACACACGCCCACAGGAACAAGCAAAATCAGCAACAACAAAAAAGAAGAAACAAGCGCACCATATACGCCACTTTATTTTCCCTCTGTTTTTGTGTGTCTCCTTTTTTTGCTCTTTCCGGGATTTGCTACTCCGTTCCCCTTTTTGCGGGATGTAGTTTTCATCAAGTTCATGGTGCACATGGTAGAGGTAAAAATCAGATCAGATTTTTAGCACGCACACACACACCCACACACACACAAACCAACAGTTTGATTCATTGCGTTTCGCGTGCGCCAACTCCATCATCCGGATTGCGCACCACGCACCGCGCGTGTGGGCGAGGTGGAGGCGCCCAGCTTCTCATTCCCGCACTGTATCGCTCCACAGGGTTTAGAGCGGCCAACCCCACCCGTGGTCGTGATAAAAGTTAATTTTCCCGTTTGGTGACCGTGTTAATTCGATTTATGAGCCGGCTGGTTTCGGTGAAGCGGCAAAACAGGCACTGTGGACTATATACGGAGAAACAAAAAAAAACATATCCTACTGTCACCTCGATTGGCCCGCTGATACGTCAGTGCAGTGCAGGTTGCAGGCTGGGGCGAGGAACAAAAAATGGGACTCTGATCAGATATGATGCTTTTATGTTTCTTTTTCAGAGAGAGAGTATATGTGTGTGTGTTTATCCGGAAGTGGCAACGGATGCATTGGAAGGTAAAAATCATTATCAGCTTTGGCTAGGGTGAAAAGTAGGTGAAAGATGTGATGATACCTCTTTTAACGTTTCGCATTGAGTTACCTTTGAAGCACATAGCAAAGCTCATTTTAATGCAGTTTCAATTTATTTGCAGTCTCATCATCCCAGGTGTTTTTTTTAGAATTTTTGGAATACTATCGAATTAATTTTTAAAAGTATTTTGTTTTTTTACTTATTAGTAACACTTATTGCTTTACAGTTGGTAGAAAATTAAGCGAAAAAAAAACAATAAAGTCTATAAAAGAGACCCAATGCGAGCGTCCACACGTGAGGTCCAAAACAGCCGAAGTCATACAAAATCATGAAAAAGACTGCTCCCTTGCGTTCTGGCGTCAAACCCGACGTTTACCGAGCCGAACCGAATAGTTGTGTTCGTTAAACATGTGTGCGTAACAGGTAGTGGCAGTGGTACTGCTTACCTGTCGTATGCCGCTATGATATCGTGCAAAACGCATAGACAACGCATGTAGAGGACATGTGTAGTCGTGAGGAAACTTGCCTTGTCCTTGCCTTTAGATCGTGATGAATGAAGCATGCATACTTTTCGGGTACTTTCGTGGTATAAGCCTATCCCTCTTACGTTAATGGTGAAGATATAATCATATGCTATCGGCTCTACATTCGGGCATGGGCAGGCACGTGAGCGTTGTGTGTACACGGGCAATATGATAGGGATAAAGTTTGTACCTGCCAGCATATTTTAATGGTCGATGGAACATTATTGACAATTTTTCCTTTAATAAGACATTTTTGGAAGTAATTTTTTCTGCTGCACGTGTTTTTTCCCAGATATTCTTAAACTACCCTAATTAAATTACGGTAATTAATTTACTTATTGGTTTAAACCAAAGCTTTTTTGCCCAATATTTGGTCCAATTCAAAAATTAACATTAAAAATTGCAACCAAAGTAACATTTTCGAGGACGAATATCAAACTTTCCCAAATTGACATGTTCAAGATCGAATAACGGGGTTTCAAGATATTTCCCTTAAACTGGCGCCTTAAACTTCCCTAAAACTGCCCCAATTGAAGGGAATTTTAGAACAAGCTCTTTAAAATCGACTGTGATGTGGCTTTTTCGTTACTTTCTTCGCTTTCCTTTGAGAAATAACGTTTCCAATCCTTATCTCTAGTCATTTTATTCTAAAAATCGCCGATTTTGCACAATATGACCCCGGACGATATTTTTCGCCAAATATCAAAGTAAATGAATCTAAAACGAATTGAGTGGCATGTGGGGAGTCCGATAAAAGAAGGTCATACAAACGCAAAAATAAAATTTTGGCGTGAAATTGTATGTATTTCGAGCACCACACGAGCAGATCATGGTTAAAATTTAGAACAAATGTCACTAGGGTTGTAAACTATTTCCCTTAAATTGGAGCATTAATCTTCCCTTAAGTTTTAAAATAAGCTCTTTAATATCAACTGTGATGTAGCTTTTATTCCTTCTTGTTACATCAGGAAATAACCTTTACCGTTACTTAAATATTCAGTTAAAGAAATACCACAAAAATACTTCTTTCCACGTCAAATCTCAGAAATAAATGAGTTCAATGTATACATCAATGAAATGTTAACACATCAAACGTAATTAATCACACACAAATCCACACATAGCTGGTGTTTTGAGCTCCATTCGATCAGATTATGGATACAAATTTAGAACAAATGTCACTTGGGAACTAAATGATCAACGTTAGTGCCACTTAGAGAAAAGATCCTTCATGATCACCTATATGGGCCGAGTAGGGTTCAAGTACCACAGTTAATCCCAAATTGGCGTTATCGGGGCATTAAAGCAAATGAAAAAAGGGCTTTTTTTTAAACACTGGAATATTTTATGTTTTGTCTAAAGACCTAATAGTTTATCAGTAAAATCCTTTAAAAATATCCTAAATTAACAGGTTTTCTAGCCTCAGCTTCCTCAGTTACATATAACAACATGTAACATCGTGTAATTACTATTTATAATCTTTAATCGTCCTGTGATTATATTATTAATGAATGCATTCATTTAAACGATTTTAAATTATTCAGCAATAAGGAACAAAAAGTAAAAACCTGACAGTTTTTGACTCATGCAGCCCAAAAGCTCCAATGCATAACTTTTACAGCTTCAACCCATTACCTGACTTCCTGGAACTGAAGTACACACATGCAAGTGTCTATTCTACCACAAGCAATCAACTCAAATGTGATCCACTTCTAGAGAAGCGTCTCCCCGCTCCCCCCTCTCTTCTCTTGACTATCTCTTTTGAATTCCCCGAGAGGGGATAAATTAAGCCACTAACCGGCTCAGCTCTATCTCGCAATTCGTCACCGACGATATCCAACGCACGATCAAAGAGCACGATAATCCAATTAACTTTCGCTCCAAATTATTGGCCCTACCCCACGAGTTTTTGCGTTATGTCAAATTCCATCGAACACATCAAAATTCACAGTTCAAACTCGCGTACAATCGCACGTACAACAACAAAAAAAAAGAACGTTAATCAGCCCCATAGAACACCAAGCATGAATGGGTTGGGCTGCAGCTTTTTAATTGATATTGTGCATCATTCACTATAGTATGCAGCAAGAAAACAGATCGGATTCATTTTCTGCTTTAGCCCAAACAGAGACCGTTCGATTATAGTTCTGTTTCAGGCGTACTATGCTTCCATTCCTCCAAATTTGTATTGCCCCCACCATCATCATTATCATCATCATCGTCGCCCTCCGATACTACTCAGCGGACAACGCCAAAAGTGAAGTGCCATTGAAATGGGACAATTTTCAACACCGTAACCATACCCTCACGCTTAATGCCCGCTTGCACCACACCCAAAAACACACACATGATTGGCATGGATTTGCAGAAAAAAAGCTGCTCACCAGAAGAAAGGAAAATCCCATACACTGACAGGTGATTGATAAATTTGTACGAATTTTCCACCCTACCCACCGTGCCGCCGAGCAGCCGCGAGCAAAAAACGAGAACGGAGGAAAACGTAATAAAAATGTTGTTAAATATTTTATGAACCACCAACGAGCGTATCTCACACCCGCGCGTGGTGCTGCGACGGGAGTAAGTAGTGTGTGAGCGAAACATGCGAAATTTTGTCGTGCATGCCCGGACGCTTCGATGCACATGCACATGGAAAACACGAGAGATGCACACGCTGGCTGGCTCATTCGGTCGGTGGTTATTTTACTTTTAAGGCGATTTATTAAATTTTTCTCACCTACCGAATTGATCCTGTTTCTCTTGTGCAGTGGATACTTTTACAGTTTTCTCTGTCCTCATAATGCTTTTTTTGGTAAATTATTCGTTTTTCACTCCCTTTTTTATAACTGTAAAGGGCTTTGAATTGAAAAAATAATATTGAACTAGTTGTGACCAGGGCCAAAGTACGGAGACAGCAGAACGCCACTCAATCATTCAACCAAAAATATAGACCAGCAAGCAGAGGTGCAAAGTTGCATCGGGGTGCAAACCGTTGATTATGATTAATATTTTATCATTATCACAGTTGGCTGATTTTTGCACGATCGGTTCGCTTGGTTGCTACAGTTATCACCCTCATCATGTTATGCTCGCTTGCTTATCGTACCGTTCGCTGTTGACACCGCCTGTAACTACGGGGAAGTAACTGGTCCATGGTTGTTGTTTGATTGCACGTGCGTAAAGAACCTTTCAACGCTTTGTGCGAGTAACGGTTAAAGTATGAAAAAAATGGTATTTTATGCTACCATTATATACCATTATAACTTATCTCTGACCGGTATGTTCTCAAATTGCGCAGTTAATTAACGCAGACTAGACTATCTGCGAAAGTTGAATAGCGAATAAACTATCTTTACATTATTTGTAATATTGTTTAAGGTTGCGTGAAGTTAAGTTAAGGATGATAGCTTAAAATTTTTGGAATTAGTTTAAGTTAAAGATTATAGGGTTCGGGAGTTTAAGGAGAAAAACCAGCCGCTAATGTACTATGCTGGTTAGAGAAAAGAAAATACCAAACTCTATATGATATAGAGGTCGATTTAGGTACAGTTTGTTGCCGGGATACGCGATTTATCCGTTCCAGAGGAATCCGCGTAACTCTGCGGATGTCGAATTTCATGGTTTTCTAGCAATGCACACAACAAAACTGTTTTTGATGTACAAATTCTAGTTTGAATAAACGGTTCCATCTGCTACTGACGTAGGAGTAGTCTCCAAGATATGCGGTGAAAAAACGCAAGATCCAGGGTTGCAAAACTCTTGATTGCAAGATTCAAATATCTTGTTCCCTAATTTCTTGGTCAAATACTTCTTCGTCGCAAAATGATTGGTCCTTAACATCTTGGTTAAGTTGTCGGTCGCATAAATCTTGGTCCTAAAAATCTTAGTCGTAAAATTCTTGGTCGCAAACTTCTTGATCGCCAAAATCCTGATCGCAAAATACATTGGGCTTACAAGATGGAAATCGATGCAATCTGAGTACAATTGGATAATGTTTAAAGAATGTAACACAGATTTGGAAAGTTGCAGATATACTGAACTTCTAATGACAAACTTTTTCTGCACATTCTCAACTATGCTGATGGTCCATATTTAACGAGACGTATTGGGTACATATGTTTAATGAAGAAAACAAGTCGCTAGTGTATTGTGATTTCATTGACATCCAGTTGATCCAGTTGATGGAATTGTTTGGCAAAGCATAGTATGAAGACAAAAAATAATTCTCCCTCTCTGCATTGGCTGCAGCCTCCTATCCATGTAGACACCCGATCTCCGATAGGTCTCGCTTCACCTGATCCATCCATCGAGCTTGGTGTGCTTTCCTGCGCCTCATGCCGAACTGGAGATCGCTGTCGAACACATTTTCTTGATGAGGCGGTATGAGTCCGGCATCCTCATGACATGCCCCAGCCATCGTATCCTGCCAGCCTCGTGGTTCATCCTTCTCCTCCACGCTCCATATTCGAACACACCGCCAAAGATGATCCGGAGGATGCGTCGCTCAAACACGCCCAGAGCGTTTGCATCCTCCGCTGGGATGGTTCAGGATTCGTGTCTATGGAGGACCACCGGGTGAATCGATGTGCGATATATCTCTCATTTCGTGCGGACTTGAAGTTTTCTGGAACTCAGCAGTTGGTGAAGCTCATAGTATGCACGATTCCCCTGCACAATGCGTC